>VXBU01000696.1:1265617-1470187 GCA_013400315.1 Bombycilla garrulus | reverse complement strand
TTTTTTTTTGATTTGACAAAGTTGTAACTTCTTAGGTTTCACTTGAAATTTTGTTTTCATCAATTATACACTTGTCTCCTGAGGGAACAGACTAGAAAAATTGCACTTAGGTGATCAAGTCCTTCCAAATGTCAGTCTTCTGCTCTTCCATTATTTCAGGCACAAATGCTGTGTGGGCTTTGATAAAAGGCTGCTCTGTATACAGGCTTTCTATAGTTATTCACAACTATATGTAAACTGCATGTAAATATTCTTAATATAATTTAATTCTATTCACTGGTTAAATATGTTTCTTTTTTTAAAAAAGGCAACAGCAAAACACCTGTTTAGAGAGCATGTCTGATAGTATGAGCAAACCTGAGGATTTTTGGTTTCCAGCAGCAAGCTGGAGATCCGTTTGAACCTTGTAAGTGAAACAAGCTTTGCAATACCTTTTTGAGAGTGCTGTGAAGGAGGACAAGGAAAAGAAGAAAGCCTTGATCCATTAGACTTGGGCAGATGCCATGAGTGCCATTTGGAATTCCTGACTGGGAGAGCTGGGACTTTTCCCAGCTCAAGAGCAGCTGCTGAGCAGGAAGTTGCTCTCTGAGCCATGCAGAGAGGAGGGATAAGCCTGTAGCAGGGTCCCAAATGAGAACAGCACAGCTCTGCCTGCTTCTGAAGGGTTTTGTTCCACTGGTCTGACCTGATTTGTGGACAATAATCAAAACACATTAATCTCATAAAGTCTCATTTCTTAGAAAAATAAGGCACAGCAAGAATGTATTCCCTAATGGGACTGTGTAAAAATGATAATCTGGTCTCCAATGCCTACTCTGTCACTGTCCCTGAATTATAGCAGTATTTTTCTTAGAGTCACCATTTGTCTTGAAGAATACTTGTCTGATAGTTAGGATTGCACAGTAGCAATGAGTTGGGACGAGGGAGCTGCCCTTGGTTGTTGGTCACCACAGTGGTACTGATTGAGCTGTGTGTGCAGACAAGGGAGGAAAATCCCCAGCAGGGCTCAGTGTGGTTCACTCTGCTGGATGTCCACCCCACAGGGAGCTCTGGCTGCTGTGCTCAGCCTGGTTTGCCAGGCTGGGCTGTTGGTGTGAAGCTTTGAGGCTCATCTTCCTGATTACTGGAATTAAAGCAGTGGTGCTCCTGCAGCAGGGAAGGCTGGTGGTTTGGAGGCATTTCAAGAAAGACAAACAGCTAGATACAGACTGCTCCGATTGCCAGGATTCCTCTGCTTCTGCAGCCAGGCCCTGTATAGGGAATGAGGCCTAAAGCATAGGGAAATTCAGATAAATCTGTAAATACTATTGTGCCTCTTACTTGGGAGAGATTTTTAAGAATAGCTGTATTTACATATATGTACATCTTATGCTGAGGAGGGCAAGCCAGGGGCTACATGGAGATTTGGGCTTCTTGTGAATATGGATCTACAGCCATTCAAGATGCCATCAGGCTGAGGCTGGAGGAGCTGATACCCCTCTTCATAGAAATTAAAGCTGTAAACATCCAGTACTTAGTAGTTCCATATGTAATTGTCAATTCTATTTCTTCTGCAGCTGCAGGTGAGATTTAAACATTCTGAACATAACTTCTGCTGTTGAATTAGCCAAGAGATGATAGTCTCTGGCTGGTTTTGTTTGTATGTTCAAAGTTAAAGATTGAGCATGTAGCTGCCATGGTCCATGCTTGTTCCTGGTCTGATGTTTCCATTCAAATCTAAACTTTGAAACTCAACCAACTTCTTTGGCAGAAGATGGTGTATGATTTGAAAATTCCAAGTGGTTGGTCGGTGATCTGTGTGGAGGATAGCAGTTTTCTCAAGTGCAGTTTCTTTTTATGTCTTGCAGAGATTGTGGTACAATCAGCCTGTCTCTGATTACCTGGGGTGACCCCTTGAATGTATTTGTAAGGTCTAAAGAATGTGATAAGCCCACATTTAAATACTGTGATGTAGTGATAAGTATAAAATGCACGTGTTAAATTGTACCACTGCTGTGCTCACAGATCTCATTATCAGCCCTCTCATCCTGAGCATTTGACTTAAGATCTTAATGTTTTAAGAGTTACTTTGAAAAATGGGGTTATCTGAAAAACAATTTGGTTTTAATTACTTGTCAGTGGGCATAATTGACCTTACTGTATGGAGTTGGCAGCTGCAGTTATAGCTTAAATGCAAGATGCTGCTTGCAGTATAAATAAACCTTTCCACTTTATTTTTAGAGTGGGAGTGGTGCAGTTATAATCAGCTTTTATGTGGTTTATGCTGTAGAAGAAAATTTATGTTTGGTTACTTTAGTGAATCCACAATTTGAATATGGAGTCTCTAATTACTCCACATCTCAGGTAAGATATACAAGCAAAAAGTATTTGTAGTCTTCCTTATAGAAAGTTTTTTTTTTTTCTTTTTAAATTTAGTAACTGGCTAAGCAGTGGTTGGGTAAGTGTTCATCTAAAATTAGGTGCTGACATAAATCAGCAGATGCCAAGAAGTGTTTGTGTGGCTAATGCTGTAATCACACTGCTGGATGTGATAGGAGCTCTGAACCAACAGGTATGGTGTGGAGGTCATGCAGGCACAGCTCTGGTGGTGTCCCTGGAGCTGCCTTGCTCTGCTGCTGTCCCTGTTCTTCCCCAGAGGTGACCCAGCAGTGCTCCCTGTGCCTTGCCTTGTCCCTCTCTGGCCTTTTCCCTGGATCTGGTGTTGAATATGGATGGAAATTTTTTAGTTTTTAGTTTAACTTGGCATTTTGCACTACCACAACACACTTCTGAGTAACTCTGTTTATGGGGAAGGGTGTTTCAAATAAACTCTATTTAAAGTGTTGAGGACATGTGCAGACCAATGGACTTGAGTCCTGCAGGCTGATTAGGAGGGTTGATGGGAATGGGTTGGGCTGTGCTGGTCACTGTTGGGGCTGACCAGCAGGACCCTGATTGATCCCTCTGTTTGATTAGTGTGTTTGTTCTTTAGGGTCACATCAACAAACTGCTTGTACTCTTAACTAAGCACACTGGCTTACTTGTCACAAATGTAGGTTTCAGGGCAGGAACTGAATATGGAATTATTAAGAGACAAGAAGAAGATTTCAGAACAGTAACGAAGCAGGAGTTGGATGCCTGCAGGAGGGAACTGCTCAGTGTGTGTGAAAGGAAAAGGCATTAGCGTAACAGCAGAGCAGGACAGGAAATACAACAGCTGTAATGTGCTGTGTACTGTACTTGGTGTGCATTTTCCAAATAATGTTATTTGTGATGTCACCAAAATGCCTGGAAAAGGGGCTTCGCCTGTCTTGGATCTGCAGTGTGAAAACTGAATCTTGAATTACTCAGAAACCTTGAGTAAGTGCCTGAGCCTCTCCATTCATCTGATGTGTTACTGGGTTAACCTGTGGGCAGGCGAAAAGGAGAGGCCTCACCTCCTGAGCTTGTGCTGCTGATTTCTGTTTGGTCTGAGGGTGGTCAGCATTTTGTGCATTTCCTAAGTGCAAATTACCAAATTCAGCTGCTTCATCCAGACCTGATGGTTCTGGCTGAACATTGCAGTGTCCTCTTTGCCCCTGTGTCTGGTCCCAACAGCCCTGAATTTCTTTGCATTCTAGCTCTTGTTAGCAGAGTGTTTCCAGGAGATGGCACTTCCGTGAGCTCCTGCTCTCAGGGCAGGCACTTTGTTTTGCCACAACAATGCAAGATTACTCTGGAATATCTGTGTGCCCAGAGAGATTAGAACAGTGAGAGATGAGCTCTGCAGAAGTGTTCTGCATCAAAACACACTCCCAGTACATCAGATCCAACCCTTTTTCCCAGAGCTGGACCATGTTTTGTAGAGTGAGTTTCAGTAGTGCAGGTACTACTATTCTCTCCCCTGGCATTTCAGGAGAGCCTCCTATTCTCTCCCCACGGCTCATGTTATGCTGAGTTTGTGGGAGTAGCCACAGTGCCCAGCACAGGCTGCACAAGTCTGAGCTGTGAGACACTTGTGTGCTGAGACTCGAATCTATGTGCTGATATGAACTCTGTCTACATTTTTTAGTTGCCTTAAAAGAGCGTTATCTGAGAACATGACATACGATAAAGCTACTGCTGGGATCAATGGTAACCTGACAGTTCTTTTATTTTGTACCAGATACATAGAGAGTTAACTTCTATCTCTGCCAACAGAAATAAAGTGCATTAAAGTGAGGGAGAGCTTAAGGGGAGCTTGAACTTGTGTAAGCAGAAGAATATCAAGAACACTTGGAGAGGCTTTGACTTCTGATGATGGCTGAGAGGAAGGGAAATGGTTCCCAAGTTTAATCAAGTTGCCATGTTTCAGGCAGTGGCTGTAAGGAAATGGTCTCTTGAGCCTGCGCCTTCCTTCCTTTGCTCTATTCACTCGTCCAAGAGCTTGTCCCTGACTGCTCACAGGGAAACAGCAGCTTGTTGGCCTTGGCACCCTGCTCACAGCCTGCACTTCAGGGTCACTCAGCTCTGTTTGTGTTGACTTTCACTGTACCAGGAGGACACATCTTGTTGGAGTGTTTTGCTAAACTCCAAATCTTGACTATTTAATGTAACTGGACAGATTTCTAAAGTCTCTCTTCATTCTGGGGGATGCTCAGATACAGCACTTCAGAAAGGAGTCAGGGATTGAAGTAGAGGTAAATTTCTGCTGTCATAGGGCTGTGCTGAAACAAAATTTCTAGGTGGTCATGGAGTTGGGAGTCAGCTGGAGACACGTGACATCAATAACTGGTTCCTCTACAGCTGTAAAGGGAAATCAGATCTGAGAAGCAGAAACCAGGAACAAACCCCAAACCTTGTACTTTCTCTTGCTCTATTAAATGGTGTGGTTTCTCGTGACTGCCAAAGCACGGAGTGGTGACTTGGGAACAAACTTGGTGAGTGTCCTTGACTGAGTCTGTTTTCCCTTTTTGCAGGGTTGGCGTGCTGGAGGACACCTTCACCTGTCTTGGTGTTTTATGTGCCATTGTATTCTTTCCAATTGGGATTCTGTTCTGCCTTGCACTGAGGCAGAGAAGATGCCCCAACTGTGGGGCAGCTTTTGGCTGAGGTGCTGAACGTGGACGTGCTTACAGAAGCTACAACTGTTAGCGTACTCTTTCTAATGTAAATGTCATGTACAATCATTTTATTTGCTTCAGACCTGTTTTGTAAAGTGTGAAGGAATTTAGTCTCTTGCATGTAATTTAAACTTAATCTTTTATGAGCATGTGCATTGCAAAACATGAAAACCTGACTTGTTTTCCATGTTTAGTGGCACCTGTTGAAAACTAAATAAAACTGCTTCTCCTTTTGCAATCCTCAACTTGTGGCTGGATTATTAAGTATTTTACTGACATGTCTGATACAGTCTAGTCTGAAAGCAGAGTAGTAATCCTAGCTACAAGGAAGAGTATTTGACAGAATCCTTATGATGATGATAAATGATGTTTAAGACTGTACGTGGTTAGGGCATCAGGTATTTGAGGGAAGTGTTGTAAGTGCTGTGTGTGCTACCTCTGTGGCAACAGTTCCTCTCCCCCACTGCAGGCACAAGTAATAAGACACAATCAGAGCCCTGTTTTAATTAGTGAGGGTTTTGCTTTATGCAGGGGCTGGTGTTGGTTCACAGACAGCAGAACATTCTGCCTGCAGCAGGAAGAGGTTGGGGCATTGCCAACCATGAGCTGCCCTGAGTAAAGGCTTTTTCTTCTTTAATTCTGATACTGAATTATTGAAAGCTCCGACAGGCTAGGTTGAGTTGCCTCTACTGTGCTTTAGAGGATGGGCTCAGGTGCAAATTACCCCTCTGAAAAGCTGCTGTTTCAGGGGGTGATGGTGGATGTTTATGCGATGCTCTCTGGCAAACTGTCCTTAGCCTTGAACTTGAAAGGCAGGGTGAGAGGAGCCAGCACATGCTCATATACTATTTTTTGATATTAAGTAACTGAATGGCATTTCACATTACTTGAATTCACTGTTTATAGTAGTAGAAGTAGGCACCACTAAACGAATGAGCCAGGGGATGCTGCAGGAAGCATGTGTAAAACAGAATGATTTAGAGTAAGAATTAATCACAGGCACAGCTCTGCTGTGCTGAAGTTAAAAGCTCAGTTTCACTTAGCTACTGCACTGTGCCAGCATTCAGGCCTTTTTTAAGCTCCTTAACCAAAAATTTTCAACTTTAAGCTGTTTTCCTTTTGGGTAGGCTACAGTGGAGCAGTAATGGAGGATCTTCAATGGCAGCTTTTTATATTGGCATTTGAGAAAAAAATCATGGCACTGCTTTATTATGACCTTTTATCAGACTAAAGTTTGACAATAGTTTTTAAAGACAAAATTATCATTGAAGAATGTGTTGACAGTATAACATAGACTGAAAATGAGTTTCTGTTGACACCTGAAATTTGTGTGTGAACATTAAGCAAGGCAAAGTTGTCTATTCTTAAGGGGATAAATATTTATTTATAACCTAGCATATCTTTCTTACACAAAATAACATATAATCATTTATACAGGCAATTCTCTATTCTGGAATAAGGCAGCTGTTACATTGTTCTCTCTGGGAAAAAAAAAATCACTGTTATCTTCCTTAGAAGGTGGCATATGCAGGCTTAATATTCTAGAACTTACCATTGCAGCTTCCATGTAATGAATGCCAGAGGTTCTGTGAGCTATTAATTACTCTGATTCACTAGAGTATCTAAACTATCTCTAGTATTTCCACAACTCCAACTACAAAAAAAAGGCATACTGTAAAATCAAGCCCAAGTGCTCAAGCACTAGCCCAAAGCAATTGCCTCATTAGAAACTACAGGTTTAAAAAACATCAGAGCTCCATTCCAGTATGTGTCTATTGTACAGTAATTACATTTAAATAAGTTTTTGGGAGGAGTTGAGACAGTAATTGTCATTGCTGAAGCTGGGCGTTGATAAGGAACGAGCACACGTGTCTGGCCCGGTGTTCATCGGATAATGGGTGCTGATCTGTCATTGGTTACTGTGGGTCTGAGCTTCACCGTTGCAAAGGGGTTTTCTCCACTGAAAAGAAATGCATGAAGTTACTTGAAGGCTTTCTGTAATCCAACCCCAAATTTATTCATTCCCTGAATCCAAGCTATAGTCACACAGTAAGTTATGATTCTGAGACTCAGGGATTCTAAGCAAGTCCTAGTTTAATTTGAATTTTTAAAATGAGGTTACATATGAAGTATCACTTTTCAGTGAGCCAAAAATTTGGGAAGTTAATGCCCAGTTAAGTCTGGACTTCTTAAAACAGCTCCCAGTCTTCAAAGATTTTTGCTTTTAACCCTCAAAGTCATATGAAGAAAGGTTTTAAGTCCTGCTCCCTGTCAAGCTACTGGAGAAATATATTTTTCTGAGAAGTGCCTGTGTAATGTATTGCACTTGATACCACTCTTGAGGAAAGTACAACTAATTTTAGCCATATTGTTCTAGCAGTGACTGGGAAAGGTCATGGAGAAATTAATGATAAACACCCTTGTAATCAATAAAATAAAACAAGCCAATATAAAAACACAACAAAATCAGTGTAAAAGTATTTTACCTTAGAAAAGGTGGTTTTATTATGCCATTCATGTCAGGTTTCTGTTAAAAAAAAAAAAAAAAATTCATGAATTTGTAGAAATATGCTACAGGTGAACTCGCTGTCCTGCTAAGAGCAAGAGACCCTGTAATTAATCTGTATGGCCAGTTTGGTTTTAATGATTCAGATTTCAGTACTGAACCAAAACCTGTCATGCTTTCCATTCCAGGCACACTGTGTTTGTTTCAGGGCCTCATTCAGCAGGTTCTTAACTTGTGCTTGGCTTGTGATTCCAGTGAAATTGCTCAAGTATATCAGTTGTAAACAGACTTAGACCTTAGAATTAGGCCTAATTAGCCCTTAAAATTAAGTAAAATGAACAAATGCCTGAATTAAATCTTACTGAACACCATCCCTCATCAAAACTATGTCAGCTACTAAGTTTTTTTTTTTTTTAATAGTTGATACTGTTGTGCATATTACTGTCTTCTGTAGCACAGCATGAACCATGTAACTGGCAAGAACGATTCCTCATCTTTCCTTCTTGAAATCCTGAGCTATTTTTTTCTGTGTATTTTGAAACAAAAATAAGGTGCCATGAATCATTTCCTGCTTGTGCATAGGAGGCCCAGTGAACTGTTTTACACATCTGTAAATCCTGTATGAGTGTACAAGCCAGCCCAGTATAATGTTGGGCTTATTTCCAAAGCCTATGGAGGTGTGGGGGTTGGGGACTTGCACGGAAGCAGGAAAGACAAGGAAGTTCTGCAAGAATGAAAATAAATAGTGACTTTGGAACAGAACATTTGGTTGCAAGTGCAGTAGCTCTCCTTTACAGTTGTCCTAAAATGGGGTCACAGCAGCTGCTGTGAGTTAGAAGGTGCCTCAACAGAAGTGGTCATTGTTCTAATCTCCAGAATTTCATATTTATTTTAGTCTTGCTTCCCTGTGGAAACTTAGATTATCAAGAAAGATGTATTTGTTTTCCACTCCTAGGAGCTATAAGTTTCCATTCTGGCCTCCAAGGAGATTATACTGCTCTAATTAGAGCTCTGCCAACTCACTGATCTGCCATTCCTCTTGGGTTTCTGGTTCAACAGGCTTGTTAGTCCACAAGTCTTAAATTTTTATTCCTAAACCCCCTGACCTAAAACCAAAACACCCCTTAAGGTGGCTGTTCCTGAGAATGGAGTGACCTCGCAGAACAGTGTAGGGATCCTGAGACCATTTCACACATCCCATAATTCTTTTAAGCTCTTTAGTCAGTCACCTGGTCCCAGGGCACAGAACTCTCCCTGCTGGACTGGCACCTCCCAAGGGCTTTGGGCATATTCACACTTGAGGGCCATGCTGACCTGTAGGCCTCAAAGCGAGGCACAGGCTGCGGGAGCACTGGATAAATTCTGACATCACACTTTTGCTGAGGCTCATGGCTTCTTCACTCAGAAATGAAAACCACAAATATGTCAAAATACAGATTCTGGTATTCAGAATAATTTTTGAAGTCCCCAAATATTTGTTTTGAAAGTAACTGAACACTGAGATTTAGGTCATATTTCTTGATAATGGTTTCATGCAGCAGAAGAGCTTCATTCCTCACAGAAAACACTGTCCTAGAAACATTACTGCACAAACTACACACTTCCTACACCACAAGGTTCATTATTTAGAAATAAATTCACTTAGTTGAATGTGGATTCAAATATATACTCTAATATTAAATGGTTCTGGCTCCCCAAAAAAGTGCAGATCTTTTCTGTAGGAAAATTAGATGTTAAAAAAAAAAAAGGGGTATCTCAAAACATGACTTATAGTGAAATGGAGTAAGACCTCTGAGAGGAGCTTTACAAATCTCCAGCAATGACTTTCATACTTTCTTTCACACTTTTTATATTTGTAAAGTGAGGTAACCTGTTCTTTTAAGAACTAGACACAGGTCTGTGATTTGATTACAAAAGTGATTGCTTTGAAAACACTCTATTCACTCAAGAAACCAAATTAATGTAACTCCTTTCCTCCAGTTAGTTAAAATTATGTATATCACCATACTTCTGAAATATAGATAATAGCCTAAAATGCATGTTACTGTCAATTAATGTAATTTATGCCATACCTGTCTTGCCCACGTTTTCTATTTTTTTCTGGACTTCTAGAGTGATGTATTGAAGTTAGTTATATTTTGGTGATTATTAAGTGAATGCTTCTATTTTTACTTATTTTAAATACAGTTCATTTTCTTTGCTAGCCAGTATAGCAAAAAAAAACCCCTTCTAATGCCCAGCAGGTAAGAAATGCTGTTCATGTACCCAACATCCTAAGAGTAGACTTAAAAGGACCAGGAGAGGAGGTTTCATTGAAGACAGCCATTGTTTCCTGATGCCTTTCTACTTCACAGAATACCTTTATAAGTTGCCATTCTTTGGATTCTTTCACCACTAATCAAGCTGTGGTGTGACAAGCTTTCAGTTTCTGCTTTTTAAATGTCTTAGTTAGTTTTACTTCCACAAAGCACAAATTTACAAAGGCCACTTCAGTTTTTACTGTAGGATAGACCAGATTACTTAGAAAGCAGAAACATCTGTCAGCAGGTCAACCAAAATTTTAGATGTTATACTGAGAGACAAAATATTTTAGTTATACCAATAAATAATACAAATTTTTAGCTGCTAGCAGCCAATTGTATTATTCTTTGATTCCTGAAGCTTCCCATGGCACTGACTAGTGGAACTTCGCATCTTACTTTTGCTACAGTGTCTCATATTTTAGCAATGCTAACCTTAATTCAGTTTTTTGCCTTCAAAATGTGATCTCTGCTTTTTGAAGAAAGTCTCAAAAACATCATCCTTACATACACATCAGCAAAATACTTACTTAAACAAGCAGCAAGAAAAAAGCTAGTAATTGCCTCATTTGATTAGTTTTAATTTTGAGTTGGTTTGAATGCTGCCTAAATAGCAGAAGCAACAGCATTGTAATACATTATTTGTTCATAAAAAATGTATTTTTTTCTTAGCTGCAGCTTTGGTGAATACAGTCAGGAGTTCATACAGCTCTCCCTCAGCAACAGCTGCAAACCCAACACTTGCTTTCGTGGGGTTCTTGAACCCAGAGTTTATGCTGCTCAATGTTCCCTGTGCCCCACAGCTCTAACATCACTGGAGGTGATGGATTTGAACTGCTTTCTGAGAGAATTTGTTTTCATGTTTAACAGATTGCATTGCTGAGAAGCTGTGCTGTGCAGGGTAAGTCTCCTGCTACTGTCAGCTACATCCCTGAACAATTCTCCCTTCCTGTTAGGATGGACGGACTGAAATGCCAAAGCCCCTGATACTCCTGGAGCCAGCTGGGTCAGAGGGCTGAAGTCAAGCACAGGTGGGTGAGGAAGGAGTTCCAGGGCCTCATTTAAAAGCCCATCCAAGGGTGGAGTGTTTGGATTCCCTGGCCGGGCACTCACCGGGCCCTGCTCCGCTCTGTCACTAGGAGGTTTCACAGCAGCACCTTTGGCAGGCTCCAGCCGTCTGTCTGTCTGTGCAGCCCCCAGGTAGTCTGGTGGTGGGAGGACAACTTCTCCTTTCTCCACAAGGTTCACAGAACTAACGCTTCGGATGGGTGCAGGGCTGCAGGACAGAACCCAACAAAAACCATTCTCAGATGCCAGAGTCCATCTCACACTTCTTTTAGCACCAGGAAAGCACAGAAGTGCAGGAGCTGCAAGTGAATAATGGGGTGCAGTGTCCTGCAGCCAGTGGGACTCTGAGTTAAGGCTGTTCTAAAGCTACTTCTTGGGTCTGTGTGTAACCATTAAAATACATTATTAACATAATTAAGGCATTGTATACAGTCTGTTAGAGAGTATTTACTGTACAGGTTACTGAACCTCAAAGAATATGAACACAAAATTAACATTTTAAATAAATGCTAGTGAAGATCTGAGCATTTCTGCAAGTGCCACCAAAAATGTTACCTTGGTGCTGGGGCAAAGGCTTTTTCTTCTGCTGATTCATCCAGTGGTCTGGTGTATGATGATGGAAACCATCCTTTTCTGTAAAGGAAAAGATCTTTCAAAATACAACAGTAGACTCAACAAATGTTTAACTTTTGAAAAAACTTATTTCTGATGATGCCAAATGAATGTGTACAACTAAATATTTGCAGAGATTTTCCTTACAGGGAGACTCCAAGTCCTTAGTGACAGCCAGTAAAAAAGATGGAAAAGCATTTAGTAATGTCTACTAACAATCTTGTTAGCATGGAGACAATGGAGACACAGTTTTACTTCATGTTCGAGGTGGGTAATACATTGATTATCTTACAGTCTGGTTGTGTCGTGCTCCCCATAAAGCCAGCCATCCTTTTCCTCAGCCACCAGCAGGGTGATGATATCCCCCTGGGCAAAGCTGAGCAATGTCTTGTTGCTTCCAGCAGTGTGTGGGAAGATTGTCTTCACTTTTTGCCTTTTCATTGCGTTTAATCCCGTGGCAACAGAAGTTGAACGTGATAAATTGGCATAATCTGAATTCTCTGTCAAGAAAGGAAAAAAGACACACAGAAATAAATGCAATTAGTAATCTGAGAGGAAAAAAAGAAAGGAAAACTCAAGTGCAAATGAAGTTCTGAGACTTTGTACTCAGACAAAGTCTCAGAACTCTCACTGCCAATGTTTCCTACCACCATGAAGTTCTTAACTGCATGTGCCTTTATATGCACACAAGTAGCATAAAATAAAGTGGAAGCAACAGGCAGAAAAAGTTCTGTAAGTTTTAACAGGCTACTTCTTTCCTCTTTTGGCATGAAAAGTACTAAACAATCACATCTGTAAAAGGCTCTGAAAATTTTCCCTTCTGAAAAAAAGGGACTGTATATAAAATCCAGCTTTCACTTTCAAATGTGCCTTAGCACTCAGCTTCGGCATTGAAGAGACGTGGAGATACTTGGCACTTTCTGGACACCAGAAAAAAAAATTTTATCAGAAAAAAAATAAAGGAGGTCTTAAAACTGTATGTTATTTGACTAGTACAATATACTGTAAATGTATTTTTAAGGAAGAAATGCTGGAATTTCTATTACACATTGAAGAGTTCTGCATTTCTTATGTGGTGGTCTAGGACCTGGTTCTTTCCCATATCACAGAAAGTATAAAAATCAATATATTAGACACTTGGGAAGAAAATCTTATTAGGATTTTAAATTTCAGGACAAGAACTACAAGACTGCATTTTTTCCCATGTGCATTTATCCCTTTCTGCTACATGCCCTTAAAGTAAGGCAGAGTGAGACTGTCAGTGTTTGTGTGCACTGAAACACTTGGATGTATCCTGTTCAAAATCATGGAATGCCTTCTGCTGATAACACTGCAAGCCATGAGAGCTTAAGTTGGGTAAATCAGTGACACACAGAAAGTGATTAAAATAGAAACTACCTATCCTGACCTGCATTTTACTGTGAACAATTTTCTTACAACACATCTCTCTCCTGTTAGGTAAATTATATAAATCCTTTGTAAAGACCATTTCCTACTCCTCTATTTCTCGTGAAATTCATGTCATGGTAGTAGCAGAGAAGCCCTGAGGTAATTTTGAACGCTGCAGGATGTCATTCACAATTACCCAGTTTGCAGGGAAGGGACACTCACCTGCTGAGTGATTCAGTGTTTCATTAGGTGCTTTGGGAGCTGTTGCAGGATTGTTGAACATATCCACCAGTGGGCTGGTGTACGCCCTGCCTGTGGGAGCTGGGGGCACTTTGGATGCATTTTCTTGGTGAGGATGAAAATCATTTCCAATCTGGAGCCACAAAAACAACAGTATCACTGTGCTGAGGGAACAGCAGTAAGTTTTTTGCACGATTAAATTACGAAGAGCAATGCTTAAATATTTCTAAAGGACACACATTTAAACATGACATAAAGCCCACATGTTCCCATGGAATTGCTGATGGAAGGTTTGTAAGAGCTAGTGGGAAGGCTACAGTAGCCTTTTTCTGCAAATAGCATGATGATCTCCAGATTCTTCTTGTTTAGAAGTTGACTATAATAATTTAGAAATTCAGCAACTGATGATGACACAAAATGCAAACCAGCAGAAATGAGAATTTCACCTATACTCCAGTAGGCTAATAATCATGAAAGGAAGAAGGAAAGAAAACAGAAAATAACATTTTTCTTAAGTTTACATTGAACTACTGAGTATGCAATTACTATTACTTACAGACAAGAATTAGGAAATGGAATGGCTGGAACAAAAGTAACCCTGAGGCTGAGCTCTGTAGGAGAAGCCCTGGGCACCCAGCTGAGTACTGAGCCTTGTTTGCATGTGTGCTTGTTTCTCCTCTGCTGTGTATTTTCCCAATAGCAGAGCTTCAGCTCAGTGATTTTGGTTCCATACTCAAGCCCAGTACATTCAAGCTGAGATACACTGTGGGCTCCATCCCAAACGCTGAGGTCCAACAGAATTCATGAAGCCACTCCCCACCCACAGCAGAGACCCCAGGCACAAGGAACAACATACCAGGGTGTTTCTCTTTACCATGGGTGAAGGCTGCGGCGTTCCCGACACCGGGGTGGAACCAGGGGTCCTGATTTCATCTATCATCATCCTGACTTTTTCAGGCACTTTGGTGGCATCACTACAGGTTTCCTCCCAGCCAGGCAGCTTGGATTTTAGGAAGTCCGCACACTGCATCCAAATTAAAAGATACTTGTCAAAGATAGGCTTTTTCATAAAATTGCACAAACCTACTGGTTGACTTTTGTTAGGCCAAAATGTTTACACCGGCAAAATGGAAGTATTTTCTAGGATTCTCCTAAGGAATACCTCTTTGAAAAAAATAAGATGTCGTAAAAATAATTCTTTTGAAGGGTCAGATATTGAAAGTACCTGATCAGTCCACGTATTTTTTTCTTAATACAAGATTTTAAAAAATTCACAGTAACCCTTGATTTTTGCTACAATACATTTCATAGAATAGTGTATTGTAAACATTTTTCATGAACTGGGCACAACACTTGTCTGGCACTTGAGTTCTTCTTAGCCATTTCTGGCAGTCTGGTCTGCATGCTGCTGGAGATACTCAACATTTCCTGTGTGCTTGCATTTCAGGAGCTTCATTTCTGTTTATGCTCACAGCACTGACCTGAACGTGGTAGAAGTGCATGTGCTGGGTAAAGCTGCAGTGCTTGTCAACCAGAAAACAGAACCTTCTTTTCTCTTCAAGGAGAGCTTCTCTGCAGCCTTCTGCAATAAATCTCTGAATATCACTTTGTCGAGAGCTCACGGTTTCCAAATACTGAGGGGAAAAAGGGAAAAAAAGAATCACATAGAGCCTCTGAGGTTTTTTTTTTATGCTATATCCAATTAGTTAAGTAAATTCTAAAAGCCTTAGAAAAAGCTTTTGGAAAGGCAGGATGGGATAGAGTGGCACTGCTTCTAAGTCCCTCTTTTTTCGTGCATGGATCTGACTTCCCTGATCTCATCAGGTGAATGTATATTGTCCCTACAGGCAATTAACAGCCTGTTTAGGGGTTGTGAGTGGTGTGTGTGTGGTGTGTGTTCAAATTAGATTCATGACCTTTGTCTGCACCACTGCAGCTGCATTTATTCACACAAAGCTGTGATAAATCTCTGCTTCATTTAGGAGGCGGGGAAAATGAGTTACTAAAAAGACTAAACTATATTTATCTGAGATTATGAGGATTCACTAAATGCTAATTCTTGAACTCAGACCCAGAACCTTAAAAAACCCTCAACTCTTATGAATGCAGGTTAAAAGACAGGCAGTAAGAAACAGGAGCAACTGTTACCTACACTTACTGTACTGTGTTATACACAAAGATTTCTTTGAAAATTAAAACAGATACGGAGAAAAATATATATAAGCTAGCACAAAGTACAAGTGTCGTGCAAATAAAAATATCAATGGCAAGTATTTTCAGAGAGACACATGACAATGAGAATCTGATTTACTAATTTTAAAACTGTCTCTTCACTGTCTTGCCATTTCGGATTTCACCTCAAGATGGCAATGCTGGATTAAGGGCAGTAGGAAAGGCAATAATACAAGTTGGCACTGCCTACTTAGGGAAATTATAGCAAATTACTGCTGAATTTGCATAGTTTAGTTGGCTCCCTGTGTAAGGCTCTGCATAAAGGTGTGGTTACAGATCAATTATTGGTCAAGGGATGAAATCCAGGAACCAGTAGTCTCTGAATATGTACACTGGAGCAGTAAGAGCTGAAGTGCAGCTGCAGCTGAAACTCTAGGAGTGCCTTTAATACACATCAGCTTGAGGAACCACTAACTTTTTCTGTTGACCAGTTCTCATACAGAGAAAGAAACAAATAAGAGACAATGCACTGACCTCCATTTCTTTTTGCTCATACTTTGTTACGTTTCGTGCTCCTTGGCTTTTCCTTCTGATTTTTTTCAGCTCAGCCTGAGACTTCTCTAAAGAATCCAGTTTGCTTCTGTGTTCAGTTTGGTACCTTTTTAAAGTTGCCTGCAATCAAAGCATTTACATCATCTCGTAATGCACTCAGCCATGTATCTGGGTAAGGGACTAAAAAGCATTACTGTGATCTCTGATATAGCTAACACACCCCAAATGAGTTCAGCAGCTGCTGAGTTTTTAGGAGCTATGAAGTCATACAGGGATTCCCTTTTTAACTTAAATTAAGCATGAAAATCTTGGCCATCTTTGTATATCTAAAGTGCATTTCTGTTAAAGTTCAAATGAATTAATTAAATCTTGGGAAACAACATCTAAGAATTTTTTTTTACTATCAATAGACAAATAAAATAGGAGTTTTGGATTTGAGTGTACTTACAGTCATATATTTTACATCCAGGTCTGTTTTCTTCTCCAGTTCAGATATAATTTCTTTATGAAATTTTTTGAACTTTAAAAACAAATTAATAAGGGTTATTAAAAATTGACAAAAGTAATTTATAATTTCACAAGCAAAATGAATTAAAGGAAGTTATTTAACTTACACTCTCCTCTAGACTGTCATTAAGTTTCTTGTGTGTTCTTGAGATTTCTATGAGAACTTGGCCTGTTGATAAACATACAACTATATTGGTTTCTTTCTTAGACTTCTGAAGTTAGTTAACAAAGAGGAGTGATAAAATACATTTAACTAATATACTCTTTAATGGTTATATTTAGAAGGGGTGGGAAATTTCTTGCTGTTGCTCATCACAGCAGCTGAAATGAATAATTCACTCTGGCCACAGACAAACCAAGCAGTTCATAAGTGATAGAAGAATATCATGCATTGTTATGCAAAAGGGAAATGGAATGCCAGACAAAATAAATATTTCCTTCTTTCCAGAATAGCTCCTGTTGGTTTAGTAACAGCCTCTTCTTGTGCCAAGTCAGAGAATAGCACACAAGTTGTTACTACCCAAATAGCTGCTATCCATTTCTTAGTCTGAAAACTAAACTTCAATGTTTACTAAGTTACTGCACCTTCAGAGCCAACAAAGCAACCTTTCAGTTTCCTGGCTGTACACCTGCTAAAACAGTCGTGATCCACACAGGAATTCCCACCTGTGCAGCATTAACCAGCAGCCAAGGCAAAGCAGATTCCTCAGCATCCTCACAACAAACCCTGAATATCCCATTCTGCTCTGCTGTCTTCCAGCACAGCCTTACACAGCCCAGTCAGAACTGTGGGCAGTTGAAAGCTGAACTGTTCCATTTTCTTCAGGAGGGTACAGAGGAAACAGCCCTCAATCTTTTGGGTGTGGCTGTATGAGCAAAGCAGTGTAAGCTGCGGGTTGGTGCTGCCCTGCCTGCAGCCAGCCACATCACCCTGCCTGCTGCTCGTCAGCCCCACTCCCTTCCGTGCCTTGGCACGGGCACACCAAGACAGTGCCAGCCCTGTCTGGGAGATTGCAACACTGCTGAGCAGAGCAGCTGGAAGACCCCAGTTTGATTGCACCCAAATCAGAGCAGCCCACTGCTGCCAGCTCCCGACCAGGAGCCGCTACCAAAACTGGAAATGCCGGGATCACGATCAGATCCACAGACTGGCTTGCACGTGGAAGCCTTGACTAGAGATGTGTTTTCCTGGCACTCCAGTTGCATGGCAGGACTGGCAGGTTCAGTTTGACAGCTGGTTCCCTGGCACACCTCCTCCAGTGATTCTTGTATCCCTCAGTCACCCTGCAGCTGTCCCACAGGTACCTGCAGTTGTGCTGTCCTTGTGCACAGGCAGGGCTGCAGAGTGACCACAGTTCTGTAATTCCTGCACATCACTGGCAGCCACTGCATGGGACTGTGTGTCCCTCCTGTTTGCCATCTTATACAATTCTACTTTCCTTTTTTTAAAGTTAAAATAGAAAGGATGTAGTAAGTGCTCAACACACCGCTGTATAAATTTTGTTTTCTAACGTCCATATTCTTTGAGAACCCCTGAGCAAAGACTTTTCATCCCATAAATGATTCAGATAGTTCAGTTGTTCAGAAAAGCTCCCAAAAGATGCCAACAATTAAAAAATTTGGCTCAATAAATGAATGACAGAACTCTTCATGAGAATCTTCTCAGCCTGTCTCCTGTAGTGCAGGTTGGTGACCTGGTAACCTTCTCACATCAGGCAGAAGCATCCCCATGCCCATGGATGTGTTACCACCTTTCTCCCTTCTGATTTGTCATTCTCCAGTTACATCATCTCAAAATCTTAGTTTCTTTGAAGTGAGAACCACGTCTTGTGCAGCCGTATGACATAGCAGATTTTCAACTAAATCTTATAAAATGTGGGTCTGCATTGTTGTTTATGGGGAAACATGAGGTGGTACAGGAAGAAACACACGCATCTCTCTTGGCTTTCCAGGAATCCCTCTTCCTGCTCCAGTGCCCACCCCGACCTCTCTTTGCACAACAGACTGCAGGACACTTGGAGGAAACAATTGGAATTCAGTGAGGGCACATAACCCCTTGACTAGCAAGAAAAGTAATTCACAGTTAAAGAGACAGAGGAGTGCTTTATTTATTTTTTTTTAAATATATATAGCTTTTTTGAGTTCTGTGCAGCCCACAGAGTGCTGTGGTTTTTTTTGGTTACTTTTTGTTCATATTTAAAGTTGCTGGTGACTACAGCAATATAAATACTATGAGAAGTGAGAGGTGCTATAGCAATTAGTTGTTCACGTGCAACAGAAAAGTAAATACAATTAGTTACACAAACACTTGAAGTAATGGAGGTGAGCAGTGTTATTTTAAGGCTCCAGAAGTCAATGCACTTCAGTTCCTACTGTTTCTGTTTCACCAGCTCAACTCAAAAGGTACATTTTAGACTGTAATGGGCTTTTAAAATTAGAAGAGTTTTGTGAATACTTATCTACAACTTAAAAAGGAAAATGTTGATAGATGCAGGGAAAAGTATCAAGAAATACAAATAAAATTACAGAGTTTGTTTGGTTTTATGTAAATAGACTAGAAAGATGTTTGGGAAGTTACAGAAAGTCAGGGTGACAACCGTAATGGCCCTCAAAATAATTACCCTTACAGGTTTCTGTGCTTTTAAAGCAAACTTATTCTCCCTCTGTGTAAAAACCCCACTCTGAGCAGCGGCTGCCAAGGCAGAGCACTGAGCTAATCCTTGACAACGGCAGTGTTGCAAGCACGGACAGACATCCAACAACACGGACAGACATCCAACAGCGTGGGGCATTGACTCAGCTCCTGGGGTCCCACCCTGGCTGCTCCATAGAACTCCCATTCACCTGGGGAGCGCGAGTGGAAACCCTGACGCTCACTCAGCTATTTCTGTCTCGCACTCGCTGCAGCCTCCCAGCCTTTGGGCTTGGAAACGGCTCTTTTCATCTCTGTTACAAAAACCCATTGCCAAAACATGTCCTGAAGAGAACTCTGAAAGCTACGCTTCCTTCTAAATGGTTTGTGTTAGGTTATTTGATGGGTTTATTTTAGAGTGTTCCGGAACACTTTTAAACAGTGTGGTTGTCACTGACTCTGTCCCTAATTGCATTTTCTTTTGCACTCAACCAGAGACTTCCAGTACTGTGCATCAGACAAAAGTCATATTTATACTTAATTCTGGGATCTCCTCCCTGCCACCAGGAATCCACAGGCACTGCATGTACTGGCTCACCCATTTCATTTCCCCCATCAGAATATTGATTCAAAACATTAAAAGAACCCATCCATAGTAACCACACTTGGATCTATTAAGATTTAAATTATAGATCAGGTTCTGCACTTTGAATAAATAGAGAGCATTTTTGCAGTGAACATATATCATATTTCTTTATTGCCAATTTAAGATAACGGGTTAGCCACATTTAGATGGTGTTCTCCTGAATTAATTTATACAAGGAGACAAGTTTTTGTAGAACACTAATTCAAGAAAAGCAAAACAACCCCTGGCCTACACAGAGCAGTGTCCAAGTGGAATGGAAATGGAATGAGTTCAATATGATATTTGAATTTTAATCACCATGGTGAATTACAGAATAGCTCAAAGAAGGACAGTGGATTACTCTGGATTAATGCCAGGGTCTTGCAAAAGACACAGAAAACTACTTAAGGTGAAGACAAACATGTATTTCTCACATCAATTAAAATATTCTCCTCTATGTTAAAGCTGCTCATGAATACAGCTGTGCATATTATGAGAGCTCATAATACCTCATAACCAAATATTAACCTCATCATCATTTATTGTCAAACCCCAAACCTATCCAACAAAATGACACAACCAGAGCACATGATACCAGGCCAATGAAGTCCAATTTGTGGCAGCCATCCTGTAAACTTGAACCAGTTTTAGGCATCATATTATACAATGAATTAATAAACCCAAAACACTGGTCTTGATGATAAACATAACTATTAAAATACTTGTCTTTCAACGATACTTTTTCTCTGCTTTCCATCTCTCCACATCCTGAACATGAAATCTTTGGGATTGAATAAAGTAGGTGTACATTAAATATTTCCACTTTGTTTTAGAAAACAAGAAAGTAGTGGTAGATGTTCACAGATACTTGCTCTGATATTTTGCTATTACCTTAGAGGTGCACTGTAGGGAAGGGAAACATAATCTCTTTCAGAAAAGAATTTTGGAGAAACATCTGAAATATCTTAAATGACTTAAAATTAAAAGAACATTCCTCATATACAGTTCTTGAAACCATGTGTCATAATACAGCTATAATCTGATATAGGACCATGAACATAATGGTTCCATGGTAAATTTATTTCAGTTTCAATTAGATTCAGTGCACTCATAGAAAGATCTTTTAAGCTGAAACTTCAGGAATTTCTGGAATGGTTTTAGACTTAACCAAGCCTGTTGGTTGTACCTGTATTTTCTGTTGAGAAAGTAATACACACTAGAATTCCAATAATAATTTGGGTTAGTTAAAAAAAAAAATCATGAGCCCGAAGGGTGCAACTATCATTTCTCCAGGTACAGCATCCCCTGAGCAAGAAAACACCCTTGAAAGGATGTTTTGCCCAGGAGACGAAAACCAAGGAAAGCAATTTCTTTCAGAAATGCTCACTGTAAGGCCAGAACTTCTGCAGAAGTTACACTTCAACCTCACTGTTTGCACTGGTTGGTTGTTCAGGTTATTTACCTTTTCACCTTGTGTTGACTGTTCTTGTGAAGTCTAGAAGAATTTGTTCAAGTTAAAAACAAAACCAGAACTCAATCAATAGGGTTCTGTTGTAGAAACAAGTATCAACAGCTACCTACAAAATCACTTAAACTTTTAAAATACCAAATAGCTCAATTAGAATCAATAAAAGTATTAATTACATCAGCTTACTTGAAATATACTTCTATTTTGTTTTATTTAGAGGAGGTTGCTCTTGAAAAATTTCAAGTCTCTTAATAGTGAGACTTTTTTAGATGTCTGGGAACAGGCAAAATGCTTAATTATATCACTCATTTACCTCCTGTTTTCCTGTTTTGTATTCAGTATTCAGGGCAGGTTGATTAACTTTGTGTTTTAGAGATGAAGCCACCTGATTATTTCTATTAAACAAGAGAATGAAAGGCTGAGTCAAAGCTACACATGGAGACAAAGCAGTTCAAGTGTGCTATTAGATGCTATTGCTGGCAAGATGTTCTTTTTTCCAGGTCACCCTCTGCCCAGAAAAAAAGGCATTTATGACATGGGAAAGTTAGAAACAAAGTCCTTTGGAAACAGTATCTCCCAGGAGGTAGTAAAACAGGAAGTTTCAAAGGAATACAGTGTAACAAATAAATATGATTGAAAAAAACATCTGCTAAGCTTTAAACGTGTTAAATTTATCATTCTGTGATAGGAAGGATTTAACTGTGCAACAGATGCTCTAATGGAATTTAACATATGAAGGAAGAAAATCATAAAGAAGGATAAAATAATGTAAAACTTGCCCAGATCTAACTGCACTTTTCTTCTGATACAATTTGTCCAGAATGCTTTAACACACTCCCCCCATCTGTAGAATTAATAGTAATGTGCACATAAATCAATAGGACTAGGTCAAGTCTGCCTTTCCTTACTGCATGAGCAAACATGGAATAGGAACTCAGGAGTAAATCTCCCTGTAATTCATTTTACAAAATGGCATTGACACATGACCATTCCATGCCAATTTGTGAAGGTGACTGCAGAAGGTGAAGGGGAGGAGAAAAAAAAAAAGAGTAAAGCCTACAATCAAGAAAAGGGGAAGAGATTTTAAAGTACGGTGAAGTATTTAAGTCCACTCTACGTGCTAGATATGGTACCCCAAGGCAGCTAGAACCATACATAAATAATATCTGTAAATAAATTAAAAACAGAAGCAAGGAGAACTTCACATTCTAAATGGCATTCTGAGATTAATTTTAAAATATGCAGAGTTCTCATTAAGGCTGTGAACAACAGAAATGTTTCTGTGATATAACAAGAAAATAAGTTAGTTAATTTAAAACAGATTAGGGTTAAAGGAAATGAATAATTACTTTACAGTCTCACTGATACAGAAAAGATAAACAGTCCTGCAAGTCTAAGTTGTCTAAGTATCTTGCCTCTACATCCAGACAAAACCAGTAAGCAATAAACAGGACTGTGCAGGACACTGTTGCTAATTCTGTGGATTGGGCACTGATGGTGTTTGAACTGATGAACTCCAGTGCTCCACTTGCTCCTTCCCATAGGAATTCACTGCTGTATTCCTCAAATGGCTCCAGAGGGAAAAATGTGTTGTAGCCCATGCTGACTTTTTAATTGTCTTTGACCACAATCAATTTTTCATCTGATTCAAGTGAAAGAAACCCAAACAACCCAACCCAAAATAAGCCTAAAACTTTGGCCTCTGTTTTTATCCAGTCAAATTAATTCTTTCCAGCTATATCACAGCCAGCACACTTGGCCAGGAGTCCCCAGCTGCTTTACCCAGCTCCGAGAACTTTCTAGGCACAAGACACATCTTTTGGACCAAAGGGGACTTCTGGCATTTTACTGTTGCAGCGAATGCTGTACACTAAGTTCTGTCCTTCCCAAATATTAGCTTTATTTTGCAAGGTACACATTTGCCTGTACATATATAACCTACCCATACAAGTCCCTGTCTGTATCTCACTGACACATTCTTGGCAATTCCCCCTTGAACACTTCCCTGTCATTAGGTTACACATTGCTCTCAGCATGGGAAGTAGAATCAAAGAATCCTCTTATTCAAAGATCCTTTTCCCACTTCATAATTAGGCAAACAATGAAGGGATAGAGCACAATTCACTTCTATTCTAGTAGCCTAGCACCTCTTATGATATCATTTCCTTTCGTAGCCCAGGATCAAAACTATATATAGTTACCTTTTCTTGTCCTAAAACGTCACTGACGATCATGTGAAATAGTTTAGGACCACATAATGAAGTTCTGTCTTCTGTACTTTCCCAGTACAGGAGACAGAATTTTAATTACTTGAAATAAAATTATTATTTTTCTTCAAAACTTTGGGATATTTAAATATTAAAAGAGACAGAATGCTGCTCAACTCTTTATAACTTAGAAAATCTATGCCTGTTTATAAGCCATATTCAGTTAAACCCAAGAATCAACTTGCTTTTTAAATATACTTCGCTAAGACTAAAATTAATGCCAAATTCTTTCAGTTGGACACAGGTGATTTTAGAAAGTACTATGCAATTCATACCATGCTATAAAGTGGGCAATGAATTCCTAATACATTACTTATTCCCACATAAGGCTAGACAAGAATGAATACTTGTGATATTAACAAGAACAGTTTGATTTCCAGTTACTCTGAGCCTGTTCTTGGGGTAACGCTCCTATTTTCCTGTTTTAAATGGAACAAAACATTAGCTCACATTGTATGTTAAAGAGGAATGTGACCTTATTGCAGATTCAGCAAAATTCAGTCTGTAGTCTAGTTCCCTCATTTCTCACTAGTCAAAAGTCAAAAGACTAAGTGAGTCATTTCTCACTTAGTCAAAAAAAAATTCAGAGATTAGAATTTTTTTAAATGTACTATATCAATGAGCAGATGTTAATCAACATGAAATATTCAGCTTGTCTCAGATGATTGGTAAGCACAGAAACTAAACTGTGATGTTAAAAAAAAAGGAAAGGAAAAGCATATGCCAGGTAAATAATGCACGAAAAATTAGAAGCTTGTTTTTCTGCCAGTTACTCCATTACTAATATATATGAAGTCTGCTGCAGGCATTTTTGCTACTCTTTTTTTTAACCTAAACATATAAATCCACAATATATTGAGGTCTGTATGTCAGAGACTCATCTTTCATAGGGCCTTGGAAGCCCTGGACACTACAGCATTTCATACCTGAGCTGCAGTGGTGTGCAGTGACTCGTAATCTTCACACAAGTCAGGTGAACAGAAATTAAGTTACAATACAGTCACAAGCCTGAACTTGCCTGGATGAAATGCTGGTTTGAGGCAGATTAGTTAAGGAAGATCATACAAGAGAGCTAATCTCTGTTTTACATCAGGAATGGAACAAACGAATCATGCTAACCAGCAAAAACTGGAGGTTTTATGGGTTTCTAGTACCAGAGAGGGTAAATAGTTAAGTCATCATTATAAAAGTTACATGAAATGCAATAAACCACAAGGAATCACTTCAACTTTCATTACAGCATTTCAAAACTGCCACTGAGTTTCACAGTCTTAGCAGTGTCCAAACAAATTCCACAAAAACCCCACACCTAAATTGAGTCAAAAGTTTTGATAAAATTCTCTTTCTCAGAAGTCAAAGACAATTGGTTTTGGTTCCCTGCCCTGCCCCATGGAACTGTTAGTGACGTCTACGATGGATACTGAGTTTTTTTTTTTTTTGTTGAGAAATAATTCAGCGGGAAGAACTGACTGTACAGACTAAATATAGTTAGACTTTCACTAAAGGATTTACAAGCTAGTTACAAATGTGACGTTATTTTCCTCACAAAGTTGTCATTTACTTTCCATTTTTTCTCTCAATGAGAGCACAAGAAATACATTTTCTCAACCCAGGCTCTCAGGCTTATTTCACCTGGGGCTGGTGGAGAGGAAAGGCTGTGATTGCTCAGCATCCTGAACTTAGAGATGTGAGACAGAACAATCTCCTGCCCTGAGCGAGCCCCTGGTGATGGTGCCGTGCTCGGGTGGGTTCAGGGCCGGGGGAGCACACACCTGTGTGCACACCAAGGGCAGGAATCACTCCTGCCTGGCCAGACCTGGCCACAACCTAGGAACCATTGCATGGACACAGAGCAGAGGCGCTGGGCATCCTTCCCAGGGCTCTCACTGCAAGGTAAGAGATGTGTGTGAGGCTCAGGGGAGCTTCCTGTGTTCCAGTACAGTGAGAAATTCTTCAAGTAGTCCCTTCACTGTTTTCTCAGGCCTTTGAGGCCCAGCACGAAGATATCAAGTCTCACTCATTGCAGGTGTTTGGAACATGTGTTTTCCCTGGAGGGTGTGTGCTCCTCAGTATCATGAGGCGTTCCTCTGCTGAAGCCCAGAGTCAGGGCACAAGGCAGGTCTCTTACAGCTGTAGGTGCCCAGAGCCCTATGCTGGTGCCATCATCACCACCCTGTGTCACACAGCCACCCTGAGCAGCGCAGGGCTGCCGACTGCAGCACTGTTACACCCCACCTTATCACTGACCAAAACCAGGAGAATCACCTTCAGTTTATTGGGTGCAGTAAGACTGGGGCAGGTGGGGAATAAAATACTAAAACTGACTGAAAATGTAACCTATTTTTAAACTTAACATGAAAAAATAGCAGGAAAAATATCACTGAAATCCTATGAATCTTCCATATGTCTTCTTTCTTTTCTCTGGTGCTACTGCAATCCTTACCAAAGGCCTTGTGTATTTTCATATTGTTTCCTCCCATCAGCCATTTCTAGAACCTGAAAAGTTGTAACTTATCTGGAAGTCTTCGTAACAAAATTTACAATGATATAATTGTATACAGAGGAAACTGCAGTATCCATTAATAGACACATTCTTTATGTTCTGTAACAAACGAACCTCTTATTCTCTGTGCTTCTTGAAAGTATCATTTCTGGTTTATATTCTATCAGGGAAAGATTACACCTCACCCAAGCCTGGCTCATCTCCTTCCACCTTCCTTTTAGCAGACTGGAGGTCTGTATAGCAAAAGCCTGGAAATGTTACTGTATAACTGGAAGATACAAAATCCTACTCCTGTAAAACCCCATAAATACTTTCTATTTCCCTTCCAAGACAGCTCTCTGTGTAGTTTCCTTTTATAGCACAGGAATGGAGTGGCTACTTGAAATGAAATTCCATTATAAATATAGCAGAAGAGTATTTTATTAATGCTCCATAGGAAAAGCTGGCCTGATTCTAACTACTTAAACTGCAGCCTCTAAGCTGGTTTCCCAGAAGTTTCCACCAGATGAGGTGCTAAAGGTTCTGCAGCTGCTGGCACGCCTCATTTTCCTTTTTATCCAACACAGCCTATTCCAAAGGCTGATTCCAAGGGATGGCATGGATGCAGTGAGGAGGACGATGTCAGAGCTCTCCAGCTGAAATGAGCCAGAGAAGGGAAGAGCGCAGGGTGTCATCTTTCTAAGTGAAATAGGATTCCAGCTGACAGGGTCCATGTATATGTGTTAAAGTAAGCCAACAACTCTCCTCCCTCCCCTTTTTATTTTAATGCAAGTAGAGCTAGCTACATTCATGCTAAACCATGGAATTTTCTCTTTTTCTGCTCGGTTTTCTCACTAGTGAAAGTGACACAAGTGCTGTATCACACAATTAATGATAGAGAGTTACAGCTCTGAAAAATACTTAAGAAGCAATTTTGCTTATTAAACAGCAAGAAAATAGACAGTTTTGAATAATACTCGCAAGACAATATTTTAAAAAGTACTGCTTTACATTACGGTCTGATTAGAAATTTTTCAGCAAGTACAGGTGTCTGTTTTTAGCAAAATTAGAATTTTCCATTTTAGTTCCAATTTTTTTTCTGTATGAGTTGACCATTTAAAGCTCACAGTTTCTGACACAGAAATTCTCTCATTTCTGAAAATAAGGAGGAGTGAGAAAAGTCCACAGAGTTTCTCTTAGTTGCAAAGCTGAAATAAAGTGGTTATCACTAAAAGAAAAAATCACAACTCTCTATAGATTGAACCTCACTCTACTGATTCTATTAAATGTACATGATTATCAAGTGGTTTATTGTTAGTTTGCTCTACAAAAAGCTAGAAAACAGTTACTAAAGGATCTCTGTGAAACTGTTAGATGTTACTCAAGAACTGTAACTTACAAACTTGATGGATATTCATAAGAAATGCCACATTTTGGATAAATGTCATGTCTATTCACCAGTGACCACTAGTTTATTTTGACTGAAGGTTCAAGTTTATTCTGACTCTCAAACTAATATGCAGTTACCCCAATAGCTGGAGGCAAAAAGGCTTTCAAAAAAAGGAAACATGGATATAGAGAATCCCCGCCCCGTTATTCATGTCACAGAATTCCTGCAATCACTCTATTACTATGTAAAATAGAGTGGTATTACTATTCCACAAGGTTTTGTATTTGACAAAAAACAAATAAGTTGTGGAGACCTTTAAAATTACACCACTTGACAGGCAAAAGTGTTTTGTGAATGTGTTCAAACCCTGTCTTGTAACCTGAAGAACAGTCTGTTCTTTTGTGTTTGAGAGGAATATCAAGTTCAGGGCTCACCCTCTGTCAGGGAAGAATTCCACTTCCTCTGTGCACCATGAGAAGTTTTGGTTTTTTTCCCCACCTCTATCTTGTGACTGCCACAACAAAGAGCAATCTTTTCATTCAATATTTGCTCCTCTAGATCATTTGCAGTGGTTTTTAGCCAAAAAAATTCTTACATTTTAGACTGCAGATGATCATAAGCTCTTGCATACCTGTTTCCAATTAGGTTTTAACACAATGCAACTACAAAAACCAAGCCTGTAAACCAAAGTAATCTTTAAATAAATTATCAGTCTTGGTTAGATCAGAGAAGGCACTTTTGTCTCCTCTGCTTGTCCTGTTAACATACTGACCTTCTACAATTTAGTTCCATTGATCAAAACCATAGAAAAATTTTACATTGTTTCTTCTTCTATTTGGACAAGCAATTGATAGTTTACACCCTCAGTTCTTGAGCAACAGCTCTGGGTTCAGACCCATAACGTAATTGTGGGTGACTGCTGTAGATACCGTTGCTACACAACAAATTAAGTGGGACTTTACACCCACACTATAAAGTGAGATGTAGCTACAATAACTGGTAGGTGCTGGAGAAGACAGTTGGGAAGATATGAGAAGCAGAATCCCACGGGCAAGCAGGAAATAATTTCCTGATTCCCTGTGCAAGTGAAGCTTACAGAGACAGTCCGTGTTACTAGAGGAGATTTTATTTAAATTATAAGCACTGAAAATGGACATGACAAAACCTTACAAGCCTTTGTGTTTTAGGCAAGACAAAAAAAAATTAACAACATGTGAAAGTTACCATTTTAAAACCGTGCTGAAGTGTCAATGTGAAATTGGTTTTACTGCATTATTGAAACACAGCATTTTGTGCTGGTGTGGTATGCTGAAATTTGAATAGTATGAAATCTTAACATTTTAAAACATGCAGTTTCTTATTTTCTGTCTTTTCTTCCTAGAGGGATTTCCAAAAGGTGCCTAGGAAAAAAAGGTATGCAAATTCCATATTGCAGAATAGCTTGAAGCACATAAATTCAGATTCTGTTCCTTAAATGCTCATAGCCAAGTCTGAGGGACTACAAGCTCAGAAATTTAGGGAAATACAAAATTAGAAAGAATGTTGATTCAATCAACTCATCCCTTATTCATAAGGATTGTGTTATGACTGCAGTACATTCTTCTACTTCCTCAATTTGCTTAAATTATTCTGTATTAAAATAATTCAGAGAGCTTCAACCAGACTTGAAAGATAGAGATACTTAGTACAAAAGCTCTGAATCAGCTGGAATATCCAGATTTCTTTTTCATTCTCATTTCCCTCTTCTGCTCCAATCTCATTCAACATAAGGATTTCTGGCATTTTTACTTGATTTTTTTTTCCATGACTTCTCCAGCCTCTCTGCTTTCCACCCTCTACTTCAAAAAAATCTCCTTTATTTCTATTCCATTTCTGTTTTACCCTGCTGTGGGGCTGGTGTCCATTTTGCTGTCTCATCTCATCTCACACGTTCTGTGTTTCCTGTGAGGAGGAAGGATTGGCTGTGGGTTTGATACCAATCTTTACCTCACTTTGGCAGTGAACACGCTCTGGGTCACCCAGCAAGTTTGGGTTTGAACTGTGAAACCACCTCTAATTTGGCAGAGATAACAGAACTATTATGCATGACAGAGCTGCTAGTGGTCAACCACTTGTCCTTTGGCAAGTCTCAAGGAACTCACGGGTGAGATTTGCACAGGGATTTGCAGCAGCTCCCCTGAAGTTACAGGCCCGAGAATGGGCGAAGTTTGACGTATCCTTACACACCCCATACTGCCCAGCAGGCACTCAAACATTATTAAAACACAAAAGTGTACAGTAAATACTTTTCTTTTCAAGCAGATACGTTTAGAGACACCTGGGTGTATCATATTTCTTTGGTAAATAATCTAATATTGTAGCCCAGCTTCAGAACTTGTAAGACTTTTTCTTGAACATGTAAATGATCTGTCACAGACTCCTAACCACACTGTCTGGCCTTTTCCAACATTCATTGACTTTCCTTATCTCCTAATTTATCTCTAAATTAAGTATTCCATCAGCAAGTATGTTGGAAGAAATCCAGAGTAACTGTTTGCATTAAGAAGAAAAGATTTTTCTGCAGTAAGAGTTAAAGCACAGGTGAACAGAAAGCAGGGAAGAAGGCTGTGTTTTCTCAATATGGTACATCTTGAAAAAGATTTGTAATTGCAGGATGGAAATCATAGTTAAACAAATATATGTTTACAATCACAATTCTGTATTGTCCCAAATAACAGGGAAAACCAGCTATTTTCAGAAGTCAGCAGAAGATTACCCAATAATAATAATATTTCCAAGTAAGCAGACAATGTCCCACAGTGACAAGTCATAAATCAGTTGCTTCCATGCATCTGACCAACTGCTTGATTGCAAAAACTGTAATTTTACATTTTCTGCTATTTCCCAAGACTCTGCATAGCCATTTCTTCTCACTGTTCTATGGTTTGACAGCAGCAGCTCTGCTTTCTGTGAACAGCCTGCAAAGCAAACAGAGGAGCTGCTCGTTGGGGCTGTTTGCTTTGCCCTGTTTGCTGTTCCACCACTCCCAGACCTCAGCACTCACCCACAAGTGCTTTCAGAACAAACCCTAAAAATGCAGCCACACAGAAACTGGTGGCCATCCTTCAGGAGGAGTCTGCCCCCTCAATTCTACTTCTCCAGAGCTATGAAAAAAATTTGCTGAACCCATCCATTGTAATCAGCTGAATTAACAAACTGTTGTGAGTTACAGGAGGAGATGTAAGTTACATCACCGGAAGGGTCCTACATTGCCCAAAATCAAAAATTCAGAGGCAAGACACGTCATCAAGTTATTTTTGTCAAGAATAAATGAAGGCATTTGGCAAATGCTTCCTCTTTGCAATACAGGTCCCAGTTCTTCTCTTTGCAGTGACATGAAAATCATTTGTCAGAAATATCACAAATACTTTGTACTCCTTTGCCCAGTGTTGCAATTATACTGCTCAGCCTTACAGAAGTGAAGTTGTCAAGGTCAAGTGTTGCTGCTGACCTTTCAAATATTCAGAAATTATTTTCAGGAGAGTACAGAACTTGAAGTGGATTTATATTAATGTAAAATTAATCTGTCTTTGAGTCTACAGTTTCTCTTTCAAAAACTCAAGTAGAAAATAAATATATATACACCTGAGAAATTTTAGTGATACGCTTGATCAAAAGTAGTGAAGTAAAACTGAACCCATCACAATGACACTCAACCAGAAAATTGTTGTAGTTTGGAGCTGCTTTTGTACATGAGGACTCTACATACCAATATTCTGTTGCAAAAGTATTTCAACCTTCACCCCTGCATTAAAAATCAAGATATATGTTTCTGCATATTTACTTTAGAATTATACGAGCTTAAAAATACATGCATTTGAATGCACAGGTAGGTATATATTCACAAAAGGAGGGGGAAAATAGGTAATTTTATCAAAACATTGTGTCTTGCGAAATAATATGTCTTAAAGGCATCTAATCCCTTCCATCCGTGTTATATAAGAGTAGAACATACTTTTACTGATCTTTATCTACTTCAGATTTGTTCTGAGAACAGCCAGCAGGAAAGCAAAAATAAAGCTTAGACTTCAGAGTAATTTTAAAAATGACTTTTCACTTACCTAATTCTTTAGAAACTGGAGAATCTGCTGATATGTCCCCAATCTTTGCAAGGCTATCATAATATGCTCTTCCAGCCACTACCATAACTGAGTGAGTAAAAAAACCACAACTGTTAAAAGAATCAAAATATCTTAAATTTTTATTAATGTATGATCCTATGAAGTCTTGTCATGCAGAGCACAGAGTAAGAGAGGGGTATATGGCAACAAGGAAATCCTTCTGTCAGAGAAAGTTAAGGAAGTCCCTGTGCTCCCTGCTGATCTGGGAAACCAGGAAACAAAGCCAGAACCCCAGAACATATTACTGAAGTTTCAGGCTGTTATTTAGCTCGAGCTCCCATGCATACCTGAGGCAATCAGCCTCTAGGGGGAAGGCTCAGCCCTAAGCCATTGGTCAGGATGTAGCAAAGTTCCTTGGTACAGAGAAAACTGTTGGAAAAACCCAAACTGCAATCCTAAATTTACTGAAAGTGCCGAGGTCCCTGCCAGGCCAGGGAAATGGCAGCTGGCACCAGGGACCTGCAGCTGTCCCAGGGACATGTGGAGCCCCTCAAAAACAAACCATCATTTCCCTCTAAAGTTGGCTGTTACAGGAACCAATAAGCTTTTAATATATACCATGAAGTTTCAGTTATTCCCAGTTAATCATTTCCTGGTTAGGGCTGATTTAAACAGCACAGCCAGTTTCACTGGAATGAACACAGAAACGCTGGGATTGAAGCTGCAGGGAGGCCACTGGGGAAAAACATCTTACACAGGGAATAGATCTACACCGCCTGCCTTGCATCTTCAGTCCCTCGAACTGGTCTGCACAACACAAAGAAAAGAAACAACAAGGACAAACTGGCAAGCTTTAATGTGAAAAATAACTTATTGAAGTAATTTGTCACAATTTTTTGTAGTAATACATTCTTGACCTAAAGTGAAATTCAAGCAGAGCCTTGCTGTTGACTTTAGAATACTTTCTTTTTTTCCTGAGAGGAATATAATTGCCAATTACAGGTCTGTATTTTATAGTTTTTACTTGCAAGGTGACATTTTCTGGTTGCATAACAGTATATTCAACCAGAAGCCTGAAAATTTTCCAAATCAAACAAAGATTCTCTTTGAGGCTCTGTTGCACTAGAAAGGGTGATTTCTGTCCAAGCTCTGTCTCGTAGGTGCTCTGTACTCAAACTTTCTAAGCAGAAGAATTATACTGGCACTACTGATGGAGCAGTGTGCCACCTGGACAAGAGGATTTGATGCCAGTCCAACTCTTCCTATCTGTGTTTTCTCAAGACAGCCCCAAGTCACTCTTTTCTCCTTACACAAGCACTAAAATAAGGAAGGAAATGTGTGATTTTTCCCTGTGCTAACCAAGCTAAGTCAAGAACCCTGCTTGTACAGTCCCTTCACCAGTACTATGATATATAAATTATTTCTGCAGAAAGGGAGGGTTTTTTGACCTTTTGTCCTCAAAGTGTAGAAAAATACATTATAAACATATCTGGAGTTCTTGTAAGTTTTATGTTCTTTGCCAGCATACTCCAGTTTTTTTGGAAACCTGCAAAGTGTTTGATTAGCAACAGAGTATTTACTCCTTGTTGCAGATCTATTTACACCACTCAGAACTGAAGGTGAAAAGATTACCGATTTATGAGAGTCCAAAGATGACTTTGCAACAGTTGTTGCAACACTGTAAATATTTATTTGAAATTAAGCATTCATGCTAGATATGCCTTATCAGCCAGGCTTAAAGGCAAATGTAACAAAAGCCAAAATGTAACATATCAACAGTGAAGTGTGTGAAAAGCAGAACCCTCAGAAACCGGTATAGAAGTATTTCATATGAGCATGAAAACACCTGTTATTCCTTCTGGTACTACCTGTAATTCCTAAGGTCATGTACTAGGTAACCACATGTTAATCCATCAAGTTAGGCACTGCCACAAGTAAGTCAACATTTCCCTATTTTCATCTCCAGCAGGCTTTGGTTTTATCTTTTTCTCAAGCCAGGTCTAAAATTTGCATGAAGAGAGATTTCAGAGTCTGTTTGGCTGTGCACTGCTTCTGCAGGATCCCATTTCTCAGAGGACTGCTTTACACAGAGGGGAAAGATGTGCCACAGGCTCGAGTGAGGCAAAATAAGAGATTTTACATGGCTTTAATATGGTATCAAGCAGTCTGACAGGTCTGCATGGGGAGATGGAGCAGGCTCTGACAGGTCCACAGTGCAGGCTCTGGGAGTCTGGAGCCCAGTCCTGGAAAGCCCTGCTTAGATTGTTCCTGTGAAGTCAATAATGGGAGCAGGCAATTATATTCTAAAATGTTTGAGAGACTGGTCCTGAGATTCAAATGCAAATTCATTCTGATTTTGACTCAATGAAAAGATACCATCAGGTTAGTATGGACAACAACAACAAAAATCAATCCACTCCTGCAACTGGAACTAATTCACATTGTTCTGTACTCAGGGTTACTTAAGTAGTGACGTGTGTAGGTGAGCAGGAACAGATCTAAGAATGTGAAATATCTCTGGAAGGTATTTTCAGAGAGAAAAAAAACCCCACCAAATTTACATAACTTTCAATTTTTTCACTTATTATTCCAATGTGGGTTACTTAAACCTACTTTCAGTTTATTTTGCAGGGGCTCTGTGCCTAAGTGTTTGTGATGCAACTTCTCTAGGACAGTGGAAAAACCCCAAAAGACTGGAGAGAAGGTACATACATTTTTATATTTGTGCTTGTTAGCTGGAGTTTTCTTCCTCTTAATTAAACACATCCAAAGTCAACTTGGGAATTGGATATACATATCCAATATGAATATTTAAATGAGAATTAAACATTCTTTCTAAATGTAACACCTGGAAAACTTACCATTAACAGCTTTTTCATAATTCTTTCCCAGATTTATTAAATTCCTCAGTCCGGGATTGAACTGTTCCATAACATTCTAGTGAAAGAAAACAAAATTTATGTTATAACCAAAGCAATCCCACAGTGAGTGTGAATATTAATCTCAGTGTCACTCAGGCCTAGTTTACAACTGAGAAGTCCACGGATGAATGAAAATTGGAGGATTTGAGAGACACAGGAAAACAAAGGATGGAAAGGAGAAGAAACTGAACATTTAAGATCAACAAATGGGGGAAAAAAAGTTAAACTATTGCAACAGGGGGTAAAAAGGAGTCTGACTGTTTATAACACAAAAGGATATCAAGTGCATTATCAAAGCTTGTGCAAGACCATCTTTTATGGTAGATGATGTTGGAATGAGAGAAAAACCTTTATCCACTTATTGTTTTATAAATTCAGACAACAGCTTTCTGACAATGGCTCAAGATTTGTGTTCTAAATTGAAAAAATGATAGAAAAGAAAAGAAGAAAAAATTCACCAGATCTCTGGTTCATATTCTTCGTGGTTTCTGTTACAGATGCATTTACAAAAATCAGCTAATTTGAGGGGTTTTTTTGCTGTGTTTTTTTTTGTTTGAAATTTGTGCAAAGCCTTTTTTTTTTTTCAGAAAGCAAATGAAAATGATGACCTTATTTAAATAGAAGGGGAAAAAAATCCACTGTAGCTGCTTTCACTGTTAAATACAATTACTGTCTGAAACAACCAGAATCTGAAATCCAGCAGCTCCAGGCAGGACTGCTCTCATGCCTAGCAAATTCTACAAACTGCAGATTCTAGACCTCCCTTCCCCAGAATCTTCCTAACAAAATTATGGCTGTGGCATTACTCTGTGAAATTCTAATGTCATGAAAAGAAGAAGTGTCAAATTCAAGGAATTCAAATCAGATCCTTTCTGTTTACAAGAAATACAAGACTCAAGACAAGTGAAATACTATCAACCTTTTGTCTGTTGTACTACTAACAGAATGAAAATATTTATGTTTAGTACACAGGTGAACCCAAAAAGAACAGCAATACTGTCACATTTGTCTGATTTTCAGGCAAGGCCATGCAGACAGAATTTTATTATTTTTCAAAGAGAGCACTATACCTGAATTTTACTGAACATAAAAAGCGAAGGATTAACTTCAATAATACTTTAACAGTCATGTCAAGTAAAAATATAGATATTTAAGAAATATATAAAACTATTAAATTCCAATACTAATATAACATAAATTACATCAAAAGCAGCCACAGAACAATACCTGGCCTCACTGCCTTTGTGTACAAATTAAATGCAACTGGGATTGTTTTCTAGTCTGTCCCATTAAACTCTCACCCACCCAAATGTAATCACTGCAAACAAACCAGCTATTGTCCCCAGGCCCTTGATTTGTGTTAACTCACAAACCACATCCAGAAATCATTTGGGAAAGCCTGTTTCAGGTCGAGCCAACAATGCCAAGGGCTATTCTAACAACTTCACTGGATGGATATTCAGGCTCTGGTGTCTGGGAACATCCCTCCTCCTGCCCCAGCTCTTGAATTTGCTGCTGTGGCTGTTGCTCTCCTCACTGCTCAGGCACTCTGACTGTGAGACACTTGTTCCAAGGAGCAAGTTGTTTCTTCCTATTCCAACTTTTTGCTATTTCTTCCCAGCTGTGTACTAAAGAGGATGTCTGCTGACTTACACGGAGTCAGTGAATCACAAGAGAAAAAAAAAAGGATGAATTAGGGGATTGTTTCAGGATAAAGAGTCCTGTATTTTCAAGGATATGGGGAAAAAAAGATGTACCATGATGGTGTGTGTCCATGGCAAGTAAGAATCCCAATGCCAATCCCAACCTTGAATTATCACTCTATACTGAAAATAATCTTGGAAGATTCTGCTTATGCTAACCCTGTTCCTCAAAACAAAAACTTACAGAGTAAAACCCCTTATTGCCACCTAACCCCAAATTCTAAGAATAACATGATAATTATTGGCCTTGAAGTACTGCTTTTTGGAATGGCTGTCTTAAGTATTCAGGGGTAAAGATTCCACTTTTCCTGACATCTTCTAATTCAGATTTCAAACCATTGTTTGCACCTGTGTCAGTTGTTTTCATTCAGGAGGAAGTGAACAAACCCCAATAAAATTACCCTTAACAGCTCCCCTCTCCAAAGCCAGCCACCACAGCTCTTGTTTTTCACTAGACCTCCTGATCCAGAGCAGGTACAGCAGACACAGACCATGCTCTGGAGACACAGCAGGTCCAGTGGAACACAGGGAACTCAGAGGAAGAGCTCCAGGACATCACATCTGCTCAAGGTACACATAAAACTGCTGGGAAAGGTGGAGAAACAATTTACAGTCAGTGCCTGCAGCAGCTGGAAGGAGCACAACTACTGGATCTTTCCTCCATCAGCCCAGGCAGTCTCAGGAAGTGTTTCAGGCTTTGGCCACAGTGGTTGATTGTCAGCAGCACCAGACCCTGGACGGGAACGCCTGAGAAATGACAAAAACCTCTGTAATGGAAATTCCTGTTTGGAATCTGCTGGGTTCCACACTTTGGTTTCTGGGTATCAGCTGATCCTTACAGCACTGGGCAAGGCTCATCTCAATCAAGGGTTTGTGCTCAATAAAAAAACCTAACTCTTCCTGATCCCCCTGCCACGTCTCCATGATGACCTGATGAAATAACTCTCAGATTATTTCCCTTTCATACATTAGAAAAAAAGCATAATATGTGATCTTTTTCCTTTCTACTGAAGACTAGATTCTCAAAGGAAACAATAAACCTGGCCATGTAGAAAGTGGTCTTTCTACACAGTTAACCACTGGCTGTCTTTGAAGTCCAGGAAGAAATATCTAGAGCACTTTATCAAAAAGGGAAACTGTCACAGGCAACTCCCTCTTCAGAATGAGCTATAGATTTGATATTACCAAGACATTTCAGATAAATTAAAATTATTGTAGTATTTTATTCAGCTTCAGAAGTTATAGAGGACAAGAGCAACTCAAATCAATTCATACAGCTACTTTTTCTTACCATCTCTTACAGTTTTATAGCTTCTCTTACTTTTAATCCAAAGAAAAGGTCACGAAAATGAGTGGGACTGAACACCAGTGCAAAATTTCAAGTCATACAATAAAGTCAGATCTCAAAATTTTTCAAAAAGGAGGACAGGGGAACAAAGATAAATTTCTGATCAAGAGAATAATGAATTTAAAATTGTCAAAAGTCTCATAAAATAAAATATATTTATCTGCTTTGGTGGAAGTAAAACCTTTGTCTTAATCCAAATAAACACCACAAAGTGAGAAAGAGCTTGGGAGACAAAGTGGTTCACAACACATCATTTGCCTGTCCAGTAAGGCACACAAATAGGGCCTCCTAATTGTCAATCGTGTGTCCTATATTCTAGTGACACACTACCTCTCATGAACAGAATAATTAACGAGGAGGCACATGATCAGATCCTACAGCTTTCTATTATTTAGGATGAATGGAAATAAAGTGAAACATTTTCAAAACAAGCAAATGGAAACATCTTTTATGCAGAGACCTTTAGAGCTGGCAAAAATGACATTCCAAGGGAAAGAAGCATAAGAGAAACCTATTCTGGTCGTTCAAGTCATTAAATCCTCTAGAATCTTTTTAAGAGTTGCTGTGTTCCTTTCACCACATGAAACCAATGTGGGTTATCCAGCCTGGCAGCATGGAGCTGGCTGAAGAGGAAGAATCCCTGAATTTCCACTTGTTGTGTGTGGGTATTAGATCTTCCTCAGTTCCTGACAGACATATAAACAGCACTAATCTTCAAAACAAATGACCGCCATTGTAAAAGTGCCTTCCTGTAAATGCTCAGCTTTGCTTTTTACTTAGACACACCTCACTGAACAATAGCTCAGCAGGTATGAACACAACTAAACAATGCATAGACTCCCTGTAGTTTCAAGTTTACATCCTGCAGGCACTCTTGCAAGAGTGAATAACAAAGAATTTGGGTAAATTCTGAAATTAGAAAACTACCAGAGAAAAGTAGATCTGGATGTTTACCATCACTCCAGCTATTCACAGCCAAGCCCGGCATAGCTACTAGTGATTTAGTTTAAATTGTCATTTCTCAATTTGAAAAGGGACAAATTTTTTAAGAAGTCTCTAGTGTTGCCACACTATGTCTGAGACCTCCCTTGAGAAGATTCAAAAGCTGTACAAAAAGGAAACAATACTGTGCTCTACTGTACTTGAAGCATTTTATACATTAGTGCTTTTCATCTCCTCCTTTAGCTCCTCACATCCATAATACAGTTTTCAGAAGGGTACAGTTGAGCCCTCAGAACATCTCGTGTTAAGATATCTCATTTGTATGTTAGCCTAATATAATTTTAAAACAGGTTTAACAGAATGGAAAAGACTAAATGAAGAAGCCAGTGTTTATTCAAAAAGACTAATTCTTATGACTAATTATTAGTCGTCTTGATGAAACATTTCTTGTTTAAGAGAAACATTAATATATCATCCATCAGTGTGTTTCAAATACAAACCTTTTCAGGTTATGAACACATGCCCAAGGATAGACCTCAAGTAGGCATAACTCTAAATAAGGGCAGAAGAGTTAATTTGTACTGAGGAAGAACTGGATTTTATACAAACTCTCAAAAGCTCCTCTTCCCCCAAGTTAGATTTATAATGCAGGGATGCAAAGCAACAGCCTGACTGCAGCTTATACTGGGACCACAAGTGAATTTGAAGTTTGATATATAAGTCCAGTAGTTTAATATGATTTTGAGTCTTTTTAAGATACAGGAACATGGAATTTAGGACTTTAAACTGAATTTATCAGCTATATTTCTGTGATAAAACAATATAGCCTATCAAAATAATTCTCAATGCCTCTGGAGAGAACAAAAGGGTTTTCTAATTTGTGCTTTGGTTGATAATCAAAATTTCTGGGTAGGATTCACCTGAATACAAAGAGTTTTATCTTCTACATCCAAGAGGCGCAATACCAATCATGCCATTATCAAGAGCTCTGGAAACCTCACCCCACAGAACACTGCGAGCTGCCTGCCCAGCCCTTGGCCCATCCAGGCAGAAGGACAGGTCTGCAGCTCTGCTCTTTCCTGTCTTGTCCCCTTTCCCCTGCACTCTGTGGCTCACAGCCAAGCAGCTTTCCCACTTAGAGCAGAAACTCTGTACAGCTGCAGGGACACAACAACACAGCAGCACTGAGCTGGGGTGACCAAGTGATCATCTGAGTGTCTGGGGGCCCCCACATCGTCCCATGTCCCCAGGGAGCTGCCAGGGCAGGGCAGTGTCATACCAGGGAACCTCTCAGCAGTTCCTTGGCAGAAGGGAGGCTGTGGCCCTCTTTAGTCATAGGCTCCCACACCCTTGGGCTTCATTGTGCACGTGCCATTCCTATCATGCGTTAAAGTGATTCTTCAGGTCTTACATAAAGGGTAAATGTCAGCCCTACTTTTTGTATGTGCACACACATTTGTGAATTATGCTGTTTATTTAGTCAGGTTAGCTGAAAAACACTGAGGTATTCACTTTCTGGTGTTGTTGCCAGAAGAAAGGAAGAACAAGATAAAAATAAAATGGCATTACTCAGCCACCTGATGACTTCTGTAAATTTATTTTCAATCTTTGTATAACACAGGTTACTATGTATTTAATAAATCCAATGGATTAGCACTGTAAGAAAGAAAAAAAATAAATCACACAACACTCCACTACCCCCCCGAAAATAGCAGGCCAGCAAGGTATTCAATTTAATTTTCTATTATGTTTCCAGGTCACCCAAAACTTGATTTTTTTTTGAGAAGTCTTAAACCTGTATTTGGTCCTGCAGCACAGATGCCATCACTGCACTGCACTGTTTTTCCCCCAGACCAAGCCTTTCTTCTTACAGGTAGGAAAAACAGAAACCCTGCTCTGGATTTTACCCATCCCAGCACGGTGTTTCACTGCACTGCTGGGATGGCACAGGCAAGAGCAGGAGTGCCATGAGCAATGCTGAACAAAGGAGAGCACTCTCTGCACACAGGCTGGAGCACGGCACAAAGAGGTGTTCATTTGTTTTAGATGGGGGAGCTGTGATTACAGTCCCAGCCAGTGCTGAATACACAGGCTCCTGCTCTCTGTCCCTAAAGGGTAACCAACCGTTTTCAAGATTTCAACTTTGATATAGAAATAACCGCTTTAAAGTGGACCCCAAATCCATTCTCTGTCTGAAGCAGCCTTTATACCTTATCTGGATAAAGTTTCAATTTTTAATGAGGGCAGGGCAGGAGGGTTTCCAGGCCTGTGAGTACGAGCTATGTGATGCAACACGTCAGATCTCTCAAAATACCTTCAGAGGAGACATTTCATCACACTGTCAACATTAACTTTGTATTCCTTTGTGGTTTTCCTGGTTATTTCAATCTTAAAGATCCCTTTGAATTAGTCGAGAAAACAAAACTAAAATGTAAACTTTCCCAGGAAATAAGTACTGAATAACAGGGAAGGCTTTGCTATTTAGAGGTCTCATTCCTTTAAAGCCTATTTTAAATTATATCAATTAAGATACACAGGAGATCTTCTCCCCTCTCCTCTGTAAAACTGTTTTGACTGCATTCTGGAAGCCAATAGACAGAGTAGAGCATTCCTTTGTTGGCACAGCCCTGAACAGTCAACTTCCCGGGTTTCTCCTCTGTGAGCCTTTATTTACAGGGTGCTCTTCTGAGAGGGGAATTTATGTTTGCTTATGGCCTTGCCACAAACGTAACTGATACCAAAAAGCACCAGACTGTTTATCTGCTCTGGTTCTAGAGGACAAAATTTATAGCCAGATAATCTCCCCTTTTTTTTTTTCTTCAGTAGTTTTGCATAAATTTGATATCTAAGTACAAAGAAAGTAAACAGCAAATACAGCATGACCCCAGTATAACTGGACTACTTATAGGGAGGGGTAAAGCTGACTTAAATGTGTGTCAAAGAACAGCAAAATTTACCCTAGTAAATGTTTTCAGAAACCTTTAAATGCTAATGACAACATCTTCAGAAACACGAAAACATTTGATAATAAACAAGAAAAATTTAGTAAATAGTGAAATAGAACAATCCATCAGAAAACTTTCCTTAGGGCTCAAAGCTGCAAGTGCAGTGCAGCTGTAAATTAAATTTGCAAATGCATTCAATCATGCAAATTTGAGTGCTTTCTCTGGTACAACACACTGTACAGAAGGAGGATTACAGATACAACTATGGATTACTTCACTACCCAACCAAAAGTATGATTCTCAAGGAAATTTTTCCCAATTGGAATTGTTGTGTTTTGGAAGGAATGTGTATATAGGGAGAAAGAGTTCAGAACAAGTTTCTGGTGCCCATAAACAAAATATTTTTAATTCTACAAATACGAGGCATTTTGGAAAGTTTAAAAGGCTCCCAACATGAACTGAGCTACCCACAGCAGACGGTACTTTGAAGGCAGTGCTAGGGTGCACCATCATAAATCTGATTATCAGCTCGGAACGCTGGCAAGCAACTTCATTCAGCGTTAAGCCATTTTTCGGCTCTGGCCCGTATGAAGGAACAGTTCAAGCAGAGGACCACAACCACCAGGACCTCTAAACCACCTTATCACCAAAACACACCGAGGGAATTAGGGCTGGCTGTTGAACCGAGCCTGCTGGAGAGGCAGAAACCGGTCTGGAAAGCCGCCTTGTCCCGGGGGTGCCGCGGCCGTGCCCGCCCGGGAAGCCCCGGCCGCGGGGAGGGGCAGCGGCCGAACACACCGGGGCGGGCGGGATCCTCCCGGGGAGCGACATGGGAGCGGGGAAAAAAGGACAAGGAAAAGAAAAAACAACAAGAAAATAAGAAAAAAAAGTAAAGAGAAAAAAAAAAGATAGAAGTTTGCTGCGTTTCCTCGTGAGGAGCCGCGCCTGCCCCGCGCCTCCCGGCGCCGGGGCAAAGGTGGCTGCGGGCAGCCCCTCCCCGCTCCGCACTCACTTTGTACGTGTTCTCCGTCAGCTTGTTCACCTCCTCGGGGTCCCGGGACATGGTGCCGGCGGGGAGTTCTCTGTCTTGCGGAGCGCCCCGGCCCCAGCGCAGCGCAGCGCAGCGCCGCGGCAGCCTCAGCTTCCCGGGAACAAACTGTCAAAAACTTGCGGAACCAGCCGGGCAGCGCCGCCGGGGCGGGCCCTACGAGCCGCGGCTCCCGACGCGGCAGGACTGGCTCGGCAGGCGGAGAGGGCCGGGCCGGGCTCACATCAGCGGGCACGGCCCGGCACGGCACGGTACGGTACGGCCCGGCCCGGCACGGCACAGCACAGCACAGCCGGGCGGGGCGCAGCGCTCGGACCGCCCCTACCTGAGCCGCCACCTCCCGCTCCAAGCGCCGCCTCCATCCTCAGGCTCCATCCTCCTCCATCCTCCTCCTTTTCCCCCGCCAAACCCAGCCCGCGCCGTGTGGAAGTCCCCTCGGGAGGCAGCTCTGCTGCAAGTGCTCCGCGAGGTCGGAGGTAAACTTTTCCTCCCAGCAATTAAGTGGGGGTTCTGTATTAGTTAATTAGCCAGAATGAATTAGCGTAGCCCTGGCGATGGGAGTGCGGTGCGGGGTTGGTCCCCCTGCTTCCTTCCACAGCAACCCCGCATGAGGGAGAGCAGAGGGGGGGAGAACCGCATTCCTGAGACCCTCTCAGGAATGGACACAGATGTTTTTCTGCAGAATCCTGGTCTAGTGCATTGCCCGAGCTTCCTGGTACATGCTGAAGTGTTTTTTTTTTTTGGTTTTTTTTTTTTTTTGTTTGTTTGGGTTTTTTTTAAATTATTATTTGTTTTAAAAACACACCCAATAAAACACTGCCCCCAGTCATCTTTCCGCTGTGACTGACTTACAAGTCTTTCATGGAGAGGGGTGGTGAGGAAGGCTGTGGGAAGCTGTAAGTTTTTGTGGACTATAAATTGTCCAGAGCTTGTGAGATTCAAGTATGCCAGTTAGAATATCTTCCTGATGAAATAATAGTGGCACTATCTTGAAGGACTTTGTGGGACTTTCATAACCTTGGGTATTTAAAACGAGGTTATGGTGCTGGGTATCAAGTGTGTGGCCCTCCTCACACATTGGCTGTCCTTCTCTTGGTCGCTATCTTTCCCTCTGTTTCCCTCACTTTATTGCAGCAATAAGAAACTGGACTTGGATCAGAATTCTAGATATTGGACTCTGGTGAGGGAGGAAGTTGTTACGGGGGTTTTGAGAGCCGCAGGAATGTTTTTGAGCACGTGGAGGTGCCTTTAGAATTACAATTTACCATCTGAGGAAAAAGTGGGCACTTAAGGTGTTATCTTGAATGTAGCTACAGTGCAGGGCAGAAGGGGATTTTAAGAGACTTCTTACTCCCTGGTGAGGTCTTTAGAGACTTCTGGTATGTATGGTGTTAACTGCTTTTTAGTTTAATTTATAATGTTATCCTATGGCCGTAATGGATTGTTTTGTGCCCAAGTCTACAACTGATGTTCCTCTAAGCGGTGTTTGCTCATACAAACAGTCCTCTCAAACGTGATGTAGCTGCTTGCCTGAGCATGGCAGGAAGAGTCACAAGTCACACAGCTTATTCCCAAGTCTTTTGTCTGCAGAGTTTGTTACGACTCTGAAAACAGACTGAGTGCTATCAACTTCTGTGTTACCATATTCCAATGCCTGAAAAGAATGTTACTTCCTAATAGCCTGATGTTCTAATTTGAGGGAGCAGGTACCCAAAGGAAGATGCAGAAAAGGACTTTTCCTTCCTGGATTCCTGCTAAAGGAGCTGGGGGTGTGGTGCATAGCAGGGAGTTTTATTCCTGTTGGGGACATAGCGTTTCTCTTTCCTCTGAACACTGTGAAGCTCTGGGAGCTCACCCAGGTTTCAGGGTGTTTGTTTCCAGTTGGCTTGCTAAGTTCAGTTAAAGTAAATTACAGTGTGAGTGATAATGGGATATGCATAGCAGACAGAAACAATATGGATAATTTATGTAGGCAGAAGAGTTTAAGTTGTTAACTACACTTAACAGGTTGTAGGAATGCTCAGCATTTAAAAGTATACATTTGTAAAGGTCTTTCTTTTAACCTTCTAAGGAGATGTAAATATTTTAAAGTTCTACTGAATTTCCTACTTCTGCATGAGACCTTTGGTCTTTGGTATGACCTTTGGTATTTGCTTCTGTGGTCTGTCTGTGCATGTGTTTTCTTTAGAGTTTTTAGGTAATCTTTTTTTGTGTTTTAGTGCTGTTGGCTGTTTTTAAAAAAAAGGAAATAAACAATATGGTATTATGCCAATTGTAAAGCTGTGGAGAAAAGAAAAAGAAACTTAGAAAAAACAGTCTTTAAGGAACACCTAAGTGGGAAATGAAGCTAGCAGGGCAGAATCCTTAATTTGGGGTAATGATTACATCTGTTATTTCATCTACCTCCAGATTAAGATAAAAATAACCATAAATAGTTCAGGTGTTTTACTTTACTCTGTGACTGAAAAAACTGAAACTTGACAGCCAAATCCAATTCTTTGAGTATCCAGGCCTTTGCTATAAATCCTAAATTTTCAACTTCACTAGGAAAATCTGCTTGAGCTTGTAATACAAATGCAAAGGTTTTGTTCCCTTAAGAGGGGATTTTTATCTTACCTTGTGTAAAGATTAATGTTACGTTATTGGCTTAGCTGGAGTCAATCCTCATGTGTGCAAAGAACAGGGAGTTGGAATGGTTGAATGAAGTTTCATTTTTGCTAGTTGCTTAAGGATGCTCTTACGTTTAAACATGAGTGCAGTGGTCCTCTAGTAACACACCAAAGTGTTTGGTGTGATCAGGACAGAATGTTTAATAGCTTGCAAAGCTGAAATTTAATGAATACCTCTTCATGCTCCATTGCCTACATACTCCTGTAGGCATTTGTAATAAACTTACTATTGTGAGATGTATTGCTTTATGTAGACATTTCTGGTTTATCATATTCATCAATTAAAGTGAAGCTTGGGTGTTTGAGTTCTCAGATTGTGCATTTTGGTATTGTTTCTTAGGCACTCTGAAGAGCACTTGCTAACTTTGCTCTGGAGAAGAGTTCAGAGCAGGAGTCTAGTTCTGATCACAAATCATATCTGCTCTCTGAACTGATTGGAATTTAAATTAATCTGATTACCTTTTTTGGTGCTTACTTTTAAGAGATATGGATTTGTTGACCAGAAAAGATGAAGAAGGAGACATTCTTTCTTTGGTGGTGAACCCAGCCTGTGGTATGTCTATTCTTTGTCTCAAGCAATAACTGCACCTTCAGAACAGTTCAGGGAACTTGCCACTTTTGAAGGAAAAGTTAAGGAGCAGAACTGAAAGTTTTATTTGAAAGAGCCTGTAACTTGACAAGTAAAGAAAATCCTCCACAGTGTTACAGGAGACAGTGCTTCACATTTTGTGTTGGTCTGTCCCCTGTGTCACTCTTCCAGCCCAGTTTCCGTGCCCAACAGGCATCCTCTGGCTTGTGAGGAGAGCTCTGACTATAATGTTGCCTATTGAGAAAACAAAACTCCTTTGTCATTACCTGCCATTCTGCCTCACTTGGCACTTCCCCGATGTTAAACTGAAATGGTTGAAGGACTCTAATTATTCATAATTTCAACAGTTCCCCTTGATGCTGGCTGTTAAAAGTGATGGCTTGGATTTCAGTGTGTCCTGGTCTCACCCTTGCAGTGGTTTAGGTGCTCCTGCCCTGGCAGGCAGGTTCTGATCAGGAGCAGCCAGGCATGGGCTGGCCTGGGGCTGAGGCTGCCAGCACCTGAACCTGGCTTTCTGCAGGAATTCCTGGGAAGTGCCTCTCTGGGCCCCAATCCAGCAGCTCATTCCATGTTGGCCAAAGGCAGAATCACATAGATCTAGCAAAACTGCTGTCGAGGGACTCACTCAAAATAAGTGCTTATATTTATTTCCTCCAGGAGGCCAGTTCTCCCTTGTGGGGTTTAAGCTTTGGAACCAGAATAGCCACAAAAAAAATTTCCCCATGTGTTTCCAGCCCTATATAACTGAGATTGTAATGAGAAAAGATGTTGATACATCTTTTGGATATGTGCATACTCAGAAATATTCCCCTGAGTAAATACATGTGTTCCTTTAAATGCAGTAATATTTTGATGTACAATCATTTTCTGCTTGTGTCCTGTTTGCATGTCAGAGACCTATTCAAACATTCTTTGGGAAGGATTTGAACATGCTGTAAAGACCTATTAATATCAGCTCATCGTTAGATGTTTAACATATGTTTTAAGTAGCTTAGTACGACTGTAACTAATTACATAAATTGTGGCTAAGCAGTGCACATGATCTAGCCAGCTGTGGCCTATTTCATTCCCTGTGGTCATTAGCAGATGTTTAACTTGATTAAGGAAAAAATAAGTACATAGCATATTATTTGATGATTTCAAACTACATTCTGAGTCAGAATATAATTTTCTGACAGAAAATTACATTCTGAGTCAGAATATAATTTTCTGACAGAAAATTAGAGAGACTCTATAAGGTCTCTTTCCTGATTGATGGGTATTTTTTTGTCCTCTGTTGGTTCTTATAAGGAATTTTTCAAGTATTTTAATCCCCTTAAAACTGACAATGCAAAAGCACACCAAAACTTACACAAAGTGTCATTTGAACAAATTATACAAAACTTTGAAGTGGTTACTGACCCTTTCAGTCTGATTCAGCTCTAGATCATTTAAAGGATTTACTCAATTTTTAAATTGATGCAAGCAAGCACAAAATCATTTTGTTCCCTGCTGTTCATTGTCCTGGGCTGGTTTCAAAGCAAATGAGCTGTAACTCAGACTCATAGGTCAATAGGATATTCAGCTCTCTGGTCAAGGAAAACACTTAATCAAATGCTTAATTTAAACATGTAATTAATTGACTGTACTTTGGGGGGTTGAATCAAAGAAGTGCAAGATGCTTTTTATTAACTCTTCTTTCTCCAGACAAAAAATGAGACAATGTTTTTGGCTTTGGCTTTGGGTGCTTATGTTTTGTGTCTCGATAGTCTTGTGTTGCAAATAATCTTGGCAGTATAATGAGATGAGCTATAATCTGATTTCATCACTGTGGTTTAGTTTTTTGAGACTAAAAAGAATGTATGGTATGGAAGAAAGTGTTTTTTAAAAGGTTTCTTTAATGAGGTTGCCTAGGACTTGGACAAAATTTAGCATTTAAGGGAATCTAATAGGCAGTCCTGCTAGCTATGCTAATAATTTTCTGCTGCTAATTGAACTATTTAATTCAAAGCTGTTATACCCACACACTTTGTGACTGCTCATTTCTTGCCGAGAGTAGCTGTGCTTTAATTCGTGTGCTGTGCCCACTAGATGGCAAGCGAGCTATGCACGATGGAGGGAAAGAAATACACGTTATCTGTATGCATAATGTTTTCTTGAAGTGCTTTATGATGAAACAGGATAGATAGTAGTGGTAAGCGAATGCAACAGCCTTTATATTGCTCAGACACAGCCTTGGAATTTTTTCTCAAGAGTGTAAGTGCAGTTAGTATGTTCATGTTATTGAAATCTAAATATGCCTTGGGATCTGTAACTTTATTTTGGAAGCCAGCCCTAGTAGTGAGCCAACATCCTGGTGAAATTCCTCTTATAAACTTCTAATCCATTTAGGTTCCAGGAGTTTGTGAGGTGAGTCATGCTGAAAACACATTATTTTAGGTACCTATGTATTTGTTATTCTCCCCTTTGTAATTTGTCAGCTGGGGATTAACTAACAACAGGTGTGCACTGTCCCAAATGGATAAACTGTTTTTGCCTGGGGCTGAGTGTAGAGTTGTGCAGCTAAACAGAGATGTGTTCATTGCTGGTCTTAGTAATGTCAAGAGATTCTGTATTAGAACCAGAGAAGGAATTATCACTGTCATGAGGTAGAACATTGTGATGCTATTGCTGGGCTGGAACAAAATGTGCACCAGGTGTAAAGTAGCGCTGCTGTGAGGATTTTCAGAGAGTTTTGGTGCTGTTCTTACCACTTCATTTTCACAGCAAGGAAAAGAAAGCCCAAGTACATAATATTGGCAGTTTGGTTGTACTTAAAATGGCAAAACTCCTAGAACTGCATTTCTATATTGCAAAGAAACTTGTGGCTCATTAACCCCCCTCTTTTTTATGCAGCCTTATTGTCATGGAGAATTACTAGAAAAATGTTCAGGATAGATTGTAATAATGAACTATTAAAAAAACGCAGTTACCTTCTTCCCGTATTGCCATTTAATTGTGAACGTTTTTTAGAAGTGGTACTGATGCCAAAAAGCAATCCATTTCTGTTTGTTGGTAATAAAAATATGATTCCAAATGCATACATGGTTATTCTTGGCTTGAGATGTACTGAAGTTTCTTTCTATGGACATGTTATGAGCCTGCCTTCTCCTCGTATGTTCGGTTGCTGTTCCAGGAATCGAGCACTGCTGTGCCTGCCCACTCCTTGTTCCTAGACACCCACTGGCCAGTGACAATACCAGCAATGCTTTCCAGAAAATGCAGGGGCAGTGCTGGTTGATGCTGAGCAGCACAAACCTTGGGAGCAGCCGGTGCATGCTGTGGGGGATGTTTGTAGTCCTGCCTGTCCCCAGCTCCCTGCAGCCTGCTGCTGAGCTCTGAGGGTGACCCAAAGCAGCTGCTGACTGTCACTGTCCCCGCTGGAACAAGCCCCTGGCTTGCCAAAACGCCTGAGGAAGGAGGTGGTTGGGGGCGGTGACTGTTCTGCAAAGATGGGAAGATGATTATTAGATTAGATTGGCAAAAGGCAGTCTGGAGGTTTGGATGAAAAGGATGATTGATTAATCATGGGTTGTCTGAAAGGTGATAGCTCTAGGGTCAAAATACCTCACTTCCAGTCCCATTGAGATTGGGGAAATAGCATGCTTAGGGAAATTAGAGTGATTACAAGTGGTTCTCAGCTCCTGATTAACTGACTTCATTGAAGTCCAGTTCCTATGGATTTCCTGAAAGAGTTTGGCTTGCCATGCTTCATTTAATCAAATATATGGGCTGTACTACAAGGAGTGGTCCCTAGGCTCAGGGCAAAGAGGCGTGGGATGGCTCAAATGTGGTTCTGGGTTTGCTCTGGGACTTTCTGGCTGCATCCACCCTGGCCGGGCCCTGGTTTGGGTCACTGCTGGGCGCCTCCCGAGGGGCTCTAAACCCTTCAGCTTATTTTGTGGTTTTCAGTTCCAAGTGTCTGAGCTAAGCTGAGGGCTGTGCTGTCCTTTGCCTGAGTAGCATTTACATGGCGTGGGGGTGCAGGGAGCAGTGCGTGCCCTGGGTCTGGGTGGGAGGGTGTGAGCAGAGCTGGGCAGGATTAGGAGCTGGCATGTGCAGAGGCTGCTGGACTCAGGGTGGATGGACATGTCTGGCCTTTAAGGTGGGTCCTTGCAATCAACTTTTCTTGGGGTACAGCTCCACTTTCTGTTGAAAGGTCAGGCAGCAAAGGAGATCTCCCATGTGAAGTGACAAGTATTATGTAGGCGTTGGAGAGCACTGGGAACCAGAGCAACCTGAAGAGCTTATTTGTCATCCTTATCTGACAAGTGAGGAGAACAAGGGACTTGACTTCTGATAACAGTGCCGTGGACACTGACTTTCCTTAGGGTTCTAGGGCATAAACCTTCCATGTTACTGAGCCAGTGAATTACTAGAGTTACAGATAATTTACTAGGTAAGAGTTGTTCAGGTTGTGATTCAATACAGACATTGCAGCTGCTCAGTTGTTTGGCTTCTGAGGAAAAAGCATTTTACTGTTTCTTTTGTCCTTTTCACATGAGGGCTATAGTTTCAGCTGTTCCTGGGAGTATTTTGAAACTAACTGTTCTGGAACCAGAGAATCCAGTTTCTGGATACAGGAGATAAATCAAGTTGCTTCTATGCTGCATATTGCTGCTGGTCTACCCTAGAATTCACCAAATTAGATATCAAGAACTTAATTAATTTCAGTTCTAAATATGTTAAATTTTGAAGCTTTTGTTCATATAGAAAGCCTGTATATTATTGCTCATCCAAACTAGGAGGGAAGTGGTGTAGTGGACCTTGTTTTGACCATGCGATTCATGTCTTTGTCTTAAATGTAGGACAAAATTTTGGTTGAACTAGAGTTGATGGGAGCTTTTGTTTTAATTTAGAGAAGCCCAGCTTTCCTGTTTATGCTCTTGATTTTTTTGTTAAACTTCAGGTAATGTGAACTTTTAAGAGAGAAAACAGCTACTCAGAAAATTCATACACTGATAGGATTTATGGAACCATTTGGTAAAACTTCCTCCTCCTTTGACTCTTGAAATACCAGGAGCTTGTTATTGTACATGCCCCATTTTTATTACCTGCTCCTCATCAGTCAGTTGGTTGTGCTGTGTAGATGTTTTTTGTTGTATCATGGAATACACATGCTTGCAGCTAAACCTTACATAAAGTTTCATATCGCTATCCACATTTGTCACTCTCGTAATGCTACTTAGCAGCTAAAACTAAATCAGAAGATCAGTAATGAAAAATCCTCTGAATTTCCTTCTTTGCAATAGAGAGGAGAGTCTAAGCTGCAAAATTCAGATACCAGTTTAGGTCTGAAATTTTCAGAAGATCAGGGATCTGACACTGGTTTTCTATTTTTAAATGTGAAAAGTCATTAGAATTACCTGGTTCTGCTTTTGGGTGCTCTGTATCCAGCATTTACAGACCAAGATACAAGGCTGAACTAAAAGTATTACTCTACATAGTAGTGAATTAAAGAAAAAGACAATTATGATTATCTTTGTTTTTGGCATATCCAGAGAAGATATAATATTGTACTGTGAGTTTATTCTAGATCAGTATCCTAAGTCCCCTTCCTCCCCCAGCTGACAGAACAGATGGTTCATCTATCTCCTACAATTTTGAGTCTTTCAAAATCCCACCACAAGGAGTTGGGGATAGGTCTTTCCTTAAGAAGTCCTGTCCCTCTAGTGCATTTTAATTCTTAATTCCATGGCTAACTTTTCAAATAACACTTCAAGTATCTCTCTGTTATGCTGATTTGTCTGGAAATTACTAAGGATGGAGATGGTGTGTAGAATTAATACTGCTGACGAAAATGTCAATACAAGTAGTACTTCAGCACGACAGGAGAAATGTAAAAGGAAAATGTCTGCAACCTTTTTCCCAAACTTTTTTTTTATGTAAGCCTGTGGTCTTTGAGCAGTCTGTGAGAGCTGTGGGCAGTGTAAACAGTTTAAGTCTGTTTATACCCATGAGTGGCACTTCAGACAAAAAAAGGATTTGCAAATTACACAGGTGAGATAAGAGCTGTGACAGTGCCACAACAGCATTACCAGCACTGCTGAGGGGAAGGCTGAAATCTTGGGTCTATTATGAGTGAGTATGTATCACAGTGGAATAATGCCTATAAAAAGAGTAGGAACATTCTTGACAGTCAAGGACCAAAATCTGCACTCTTGAGAAACAGAAAGGTGAAAGGAAGAGTTGTAGCAAATGGACAGGGAGATCTTGAACACCTTCATGAGTAGCAAAAATTAAATCAGTTACTGCAATAACTGCAGGCAAGGGGATGGAGGAGGGGAGGGCAGAAAGGCAGTACATGCCTTTTGATTTTTTTTTTTACTGTGGGAAGCTTTCCATGACTGCAGGAGAACTGTGGCAATTACAAAGCACCAAGTTAGGAATGACATCAAAGTGATCAAGTCAAGTGGGTTGTGTAGCTGGGAACTTCAACCCATGCATTACTTACAATGATGGATAACTGTTTAGAGGAATGAGCATTTTGTTATGGTGATTCACCAGCTAGCAGCTGGATGCTTTTCCCAAAATATTCAGAAGTATTCATTTCTAAGTGGCTAAGTGCAGCCAACAGTTTGTGTGTTTGGATAATATTAATGAGTAAATGTAAAAGTGTGTTATATTTTGTTAGTTAGTTTCTAAACAATGTGGGCCGAAGCCACATCCCTTTTTCAGCAGTACAAAGCAGTTGAAAAGGCAGAGAGTGGCTAGGTAGGAATCCCACTTACACAGGAGGAATCCCTTGGTAACAGACAACCACCACAGCAGCTCAATTTCTACTTTTCTCCAGTGCCAAATCAGTTGAAATTTCTGAGCAAAACAAGAATTGGAAATTGGTTTTTTGCTTCTGAGTTAGTCTCAGCTGTCAACAGTCCACCAAGAAAGTGGGTAGCAGCATATGAATTAGGGCAGTGCTGCAGCTTGAATTCTGTTTGATGTTTGTGCTGCTCTGACTCAGTATGATCTGGATTTCACCGCGGCTCTGGTGGAGTTTGAGGCCTGAAGATGGAACTCCCTGGCTGCCACCCACCTGGGATCCACACCTGGGATCAGGTACAAATCAAATCCAGACCTTTCCCCTTGCCAGTTTTGTGTCAGTCTCTTATTCCATTTCTTTAATTTCCAATTTGTCCTGCCCCACCTATGGGTACTATTTGCCAGTACAATAAAAAGAAAATACTGTGTACAACAAAGCACATACACACAAAGTAACAGAAGTCCTGTTTCCCATTTTCAGATCTCTAACATAATGTTCCCTTTCTCCTTGCCTTTCTTGCTCATTTTATGACTTTTTCCCATTTCAGTTTCTCTCTGCAGTCATTGATTACTGATGTAATAATTCCCATATCAAATTCAGAGCTATAAAAATAAGCTACAGTGCAGAAAATATTTTGGACAGAGGCTGATTTAGTTGAGTTAGTGAGGTTATGTGTTGGAAAATAGTGACACATTCATTTATTTATCTGCAGGGGATTGTTAGTGTAGTTTCTTGTTTATACCCTCTCAGTCTTTGTACTGATTCATTCTCACCTGTTTTCTGAGACTGCTGTGACCATGTAGAAATATAATGTGACCTAAGCAGCTCAAATTCATTAGAACATGATTATCATGAAGCAAGAGGTCTAGCAGAGACATTTTAAATGAGGACGTAATATAGGTAGCTTTCTACTTCTATGAAAGTGTGAAAGTATGAGTTACATTTTCATTAAGTTAAGGCAATGAGGTCTTCAGCATGATTGGTGTACCTGCTGTACAGACAGCGCTGTGAAATAAGCCAGAAGCAGCATTCTTCCCACTGCTTCCTCCTGCTTTTATTGATTTAAGTGAGGCTCTAGGGTATCTGATCCTATCCTGATGCTTGAAGATTTATTCATACAACTCCCCATGCATCAGCATGATATTATATCCCTTGTTCTCTGGAGAAAATAATTAAGTGAATTACTAATGCATAAAATGCTCAACTTAAAATGCTTAAATATTCCATTTGATGCAGTTATATATAGTTTAATGTAGTAAGTGCAGTATTCTATTAGAGTACCATGGCTTTCATCTCCATTAAATGGAATATTAATTACCAGTTGATTCCAATTTTGTCAAGGTTGCTTAATTGTTATATTCTTCAACAAGAACAGAAGGTGAAAAAGGACTAACCTGTATATAAATTAAAAGTAATCAACAGAGGTCATTGCATCAATGGTGTCATTAGTTTGCAGTTATAAATACTTTGCCATCACAAAATTTTTAAAATGAGGCAGAAACTTAATTTGTTGACTGACTTGTAGTGGAAGTTGCTTGTGGGGATGGCAAGGTAGTTCATCCTACCTGCAGGTATTGCAAAGAGAGGGAGAATAACCAAATACAAGCAGTGGTGGAGCAGGTGATGGAGTTCAGCCTCTTGCTGAAGGAACTGGTGTGAAAATGCTATTCCAGAGCAGCTCCATGGAGCACTCAGCAACGAGTGGATGCACATGAAGTTCCCAGTATTCTGCTCAAAAAGTCATCAAATAGCTTCCAAGTGTGTGTAAGCTGCTGAGAGCTGGAACAGTTAATTCTTTTTCTGATTGCCTTTTTTTTTTCTTTGTGTGTTAGTCTAATCCACTGACAATGAACATGAAAGATTAGACAATTTTTTTGGGGAAAAAAAATTTCTTTTACTCCGAAAGTTACTTAGATCTCAGTTATAGTGGAACAAAATGTGTCAATTTCTCTATATTATTTAAAAGAAAACAAAAATCTGTAATATTTTGCAACATTTTATTGTTTTTTTATTACATCAAAGGTTTTGTTTAGACAGTTTTATTTTCCTGGGAATAGAACTATCAGTCCCAGATTTTCTTTTTTTTTTTTCCTAAATTTTTGCTTTTTTTGTCTTGTTTCATGGTGGAAATAAGCATTTTAGCTCAACAAATTCATAGTGAAAATACAACTGTAGTTCACCTTCTTCTTGCAAACCATATAAATGTGTGTTTGTGTAAAATCAGCCATCTCTGAACACAAAATCCACTTCAAGGGCCAGATCCTAATATTCATTCATCTTCATGATTCCTGCTATATCCTTTTCCCTTGATACAGCAGTTATCTGAATGTCTGTGTATTGTACTGGAAAGTGAATGCTGTCAGTGTAGGAGAGGCACATGAAGAGGAGGAGGAAGGATTGTTCCAGCAGGGTGGTGTGTGTGTGTTTGGATGTGCAGGTGCCCGCTTCATTCACTGCATCCTTTCAGCACCAAGAGTTCAACTCAATGCTGGCTAATTCCGGGAGCTGAAACTGTATCTAAATGCAAATCTCATCCTTTGGAATCAACTTTCCTTTGGGTCATGCTAAGAAAATTCAGTGTATGCTGGCTCTATTTCTGTGTATTGTTTGCTGGGAGCTCACCCATCCATTTCCATCAATACCTGGACACTTACTCCGACATCTCACATTTTTCTGCTTTGGCTCAGAGTGCAAAATGAAAAATAGATTAAGCTGTGCTGTTGTTGATTCACGCTTCCACTTCACCTGGTCTCCGTGTAACAGGGGTTTTAGAACAGGATCTGTGTCAGAGCAGTTTTACAGCCTGACTCAATTTAGCAGCTCTGCACCAGGTTCAGGAAACGATGAAGTTTGGTTCATCTTTCAAGTAGCTTTTGCGTCATTCTGCCTGTCCCCCTCCCTGATATTTTTCTCACTTTGATGCTAATGAGGGGCCAGAGAATCCAAAAGCTAATTAACATTTCTGGTCATAGATGTGCAAGCGTAAGAAGAAAATTGATCTGCCAATGTTGATCTAAAATATAGAAAGTAGAGATGCATTGCGAAGGTATCTTTCATCTGAATAAAAAGCAGGACTTTTTTCAGGAGCTGCCGCTGCTTTTTCCTGCACTATTTCTCATCAGCATATTAAACCTCTTCTTCATAGGCTTTGTTCAGCTGTTGTTGAATTGCATTCTAGGTTGTGTAAATTCATGGAGTGTGGTTTGGGAAAAAGTTGGCAAAATGAAGCTGTAAATTGTTGGGAAGTTTTTAAATTGAGAACAGTGTTGCAAGTTTCCCATGGAGATTTAAGTCTGATTAACTTAACAGAACTGAAATATATTTTTCAATTTATATTCAAATAATGTTCATTGTTATTTTCTTTATTATGAACTTTTAAGATCTCCAAGGGGAACATTTCTCTGCAGATAGCTGTCCTCTTTACAATAAACCCCAGTGTTGCCATTGACCCTGAGTACTTTCAAGAGAGAAGAGCAGAGGAGGCAAATAAGTGCAATTTCAGCACTTGTTTACCAGTCATCTCTGAATGTGCCAAATGTCACAGTTCCACTGACTTTGAGGAACCCTGGTTTGGGTTGAATGGAATGAAGTCTAGATATAACACTTATTTTGATAGTACTAGAAAATGACAGTTAATGCATTTCAGTTATTCAGGAATATAACGTAATAGTACAAAAATTATAATTATTCTAGTAAATTTACCCATAGTGTAGGTTCTCCTGTCTAGAGAAACTTTCCAGGGCTCCAGCTTTGGGGTACTTCAAGTAGCAGTTCTTGTTTTCAGAAATGTGTTGCTACCCATGAAAAATATTTTGTAGAATCATAGAATATCCTGAATTGGAAGGGGCCCACCAGGATTATCAAAGTCCTACATTTTTGAAAGAATGTATGTTGGTTTTTTTTCTAATTTTTATTGGAAGAAAACCAGCAGGATTTAGAAGATGGCTCTTTGAAAGGATTAGTAACTCATTCAAAGTTCCTAAGGAAAATTGGAGCAACGCAGGCAGGGGGAGAGTCGGGGCAGTCATGCTTGTTCATGAATTAGTAGGGAATTTATAGAACACGTCCTGTGACTGGGGAGGACTAGAAAGAAGTCACATATTGGGGTTATTTGAGGCTTTGTACACTGACTGATATATTTTTATATTATCTGCCTAGAGTAATGGTGAAAAGGAAGGTGTTGATACATGGTAATGCCATAAATTTATATAAATTACGCAATTTTAGAAAAGATTACTAAGTGCTCTAGGAGAATGTAATAGAACTTGGTAATAAGATGTCAGATTAAATTCATTTTAGATAAGTGCATGGGAATTAAAGTATAAATCACTTCAGCGCATGCAGTTTCAAATCAGTTCTTAAGAAAATTGCTTGATATTATATTGGAATATTTGAAAATCACTACTTTGATTATGTAAGTAAAGATTATAGTAAAAAGTGCAATAAAGGCATAGATATTTTAAAATGGTCTGGGCTCTTTTGTGGCACTTTTTGATTCTTGATCATTGATTGCAGTGGTTCTGTAAAGTGTTCCAGGGGCATGAGGTTGTGCCAGATTCCAGTGGCTCTGTAAAAGCATACAAATCCCATTCTCAGTGGGTGGCTCTGGTATCTGACTTGTAGATTTAAAACTAAAGGTTTAGATAGAAATGTAAATTTCTTCTCCCCCCACCCCAAGGAAGAGGATTCTTGTATTTTTTAAGTTCTGCTGAAGACCAGGCTTTTCAGTTGTATTGGATCTAACCAAGCTTGGTGGTTATTTCTGTACAGGTATGCAAGATCCAGTGTCAAATTCCATGAGCAGGGTGTATCCTTACAAGTAAGTGGTAATCCTGTGAGTATAATTTTTCACTTTCATAATGAAATGATGGCTGAATTAATATCTCTGAGTGCTTAAAAATAATAGCCCTAAACTGAAATCTAGACTGGGAAATCTCCTGATCAAATCAGCATTTTTCAGCCTTGTTTAATTCTGCTGTTTTCCTGAAAGCACTAGAAACTCTGATGCAGATAGTGAGAGCAGGATATCACCTGCAAGACTGAGACCTGTGTGTTTGAATAATGAAAATTCTGATGAAAATTGCTCATTGTGGCTACAGTCTGCAGTAAGACCACTTTGGACTAAATAATTGCGCATTTGACCATAAGTCTTTTCTGAATTCTCTACTAATCTATAGCACAGCTGGCTGCATGTTGAAGTTTTGCTGACACCTTCTCCATTGTTTTATCAATCCCTTCCCACTGTGTAGAAGTCTTGAAGAGAACTTGTACTCTCTCTAACTTTGCAGCAGTCTTTATGTTGTCCTTGCTGTTATTCAGTTCTTATTCAGTGAAATGTTCCCTTTCAGAATTGGTTTATAATTGAGCTCCAGTAAGATCCCTCACCTTGTCACCTGTTAATATGAAAAGTTCTGTATTTTAGAGAGGGGGCATTGATCACTATATTTCTGTGTTAATGATAACAACTACTGTCAAATTATCATGGATAAAGGATGTGGTTTTGTTTTTTTTTTTCATTACTGGCAAGAGAAGTCTGCTTAGTCACTGCAGTTAATTTTGGTTATGGTTCCAGAGCCTTATAGTGAGTAATTTCACTCTCTATTTTTGGAGGTCTCTGGAGATTTGAAAAAATTTGGAACAGTTTTTAAAGCAAGGTTTTTGATGTCATCTTGAATGACATTGGTTGCCTTTACACACAATTTTGAAATCCTTTGCTTTTGTACATTTTTTCACCAGTACAGCTAAATCTGTCATTCACTCCCAAATAATCCAAGCCCAACTTGCTTTTCAGCTCAGAGGATTAATATAGACTGCTCAGTGTTACATGCTTTAATACTATCTGGGAAAAAAAACCCATTTCCTCACTATCTGTTTTCAGAAGCATTAAAATGTTTTACAATTTCAGTCCTTATACTTTGTCTTCAATAGCTCTGTTGTAAAATTGTGGAAGCAATAAATCCTTTCTATCTCTAATTTAATCCTTTGATATCGCTCTTTAGGGCAGTCTGGGCTTTGCAGTTATTTGCACATATTCAGTAGGAAACGTCTGTTCTTGTAGTTTTTACCCCTTGTCCTTCAACACTGTGAATCTCATGGCCACAAATGTTTTCCCTCTTGTGTGGTCCCTGTTTATGCCCTTTCTATTTCCTGCCCAGAGCTCGTGTTGGATCCTTTTTGCCTTTAGACTCTGTGGAAATTATTTGGGGGCTGTTCAAGCCAGTTCAGTTCTTCTCTAGCTCTGTGTGAATTAAACCAGGGTTAGTCCTGCTGGCCACAGCCCTGCCCTGAGCCCTGTTCTGGCTGGGCAGGGAGGAATGAGCTCCAGAAAGGCTGCAGAAGCACCAGAGCCTGGCACAGAGCTGCTGCCAGTGGCTGCACCTTCATCTTTGCAATGCTCTGCTTCCACTCTTGACCCTCCACAACTCACAGTCTGGCTGTGGCTCAAGGAATTGAGTTTTTTTTTCAGATTCAGACAGATTCAGATTGTTCTGTAGGGAAATATTGCCAATTCAGCATCTAGAAAAAATGTACGTTTTTCTGACTTTCTTATCTTTAGAGATAAGAATAGTTCAACTTTTGCACTCAAAAAGTATTTGCAAATGGCAGCAGTTGTCTGAAACATTAGGCTTAGGAAGTTTCTCTTTTGCATTGTTTCTTTTTTTGAAAAGGAAGCTAGGGCTGCTATACAAGATATGGCATGTGCTTGATATGCTGCTTTGGAGACTTCACAACATTACTGTGTAGGCAGGAAAGGGATTTCTTTCCCTTTGCAGTCTCTTTTGGTTTGATTTTTTAGGTAGCAGAGAAATGTAGCTCTATTCTTAACCAAAACACTCTGTTGTACCAACATTGTTCATACAGTTATTGAATTTTTTATATTGTATAAAAACATGACCAATATCTTTGCTATTCATATGCTGCTTATTCTTTGCAAGTTTTTTCCTTGTAAAAACCAAGAACAGAACGCAAAAACCTTCTCTAGAACACTGTAAGAAATAAAGTATAGTAAAGTAAAGTAGTCAGTGACTGGGATGGATATGACTGCACTGAGAAAAGGATGCCGCACTCCTTTAGGAATTACCTTGTTTATATTGCTTTTAAGTCACTGAACATGTCCATGGTGAAATATAGACTTATATTTACAGAACTCTGAACAGTGTCTAACTGAGTTTCAGACTTATGTAGTTAATAAAAAAACCTATTCTCTTCAGACAACCTTGAATTCTTATTAAATGAGAGTACAGTTCTAGTTTGAAAACAGAAAATGCCGTCAACATGTCTTGAAACAAAACACTGAAAATTGAATGTAGAGTAGTAATCTGCTTTCTTGTTTCATCTCCTAATCTCACAAGTTGATAATTACTTTGTAATAGCTGCCAAATCATTAAGGAGCAGAATATATTTACCAACCTGTGCTGATAAAAGGGATAATATTTTTATTTTCAGTTTTTACCCATCTCAGCAGATGTATAACTGCATAAAAGATTTTGTTGCTGTAGCCTACTGAATACTTAAAAACTTGAGCAGATTAAAATTAATGTTTGTATCTTATTTATGTGTGGGGTTTTTGGGGGCATAAATTATTTCAGTTTGGTTTTGGTGCAGTGTAAGACATCTTGCAGAATTGTTTTACAGTCTTGGGTATTTTAGAGAGTATTACTTCCTGCATCCATTTCATTCTCAGAAAAATGAAAAGAGAAGTACCAATGCTAAGAATAGATGCCTTTTGAATTGCACGGTAGACTCAGTTTTCAAACTAAAAAAATATTTATACATAGATGAAAAAAAATTTATTTTTATCATCAGAAACACTGTGGAAATGGCAGTGGATATTACATAGGATGGCCCTTGCATGCTCAGCTCCATTAGTATGGAAAATTCAAGAGGATCCCAGCTGGGTTTCCTGGCTACAGTAAACAGGTAAGAGCAGAACAGCCTCTACAGCCACTTCTTAGCAGTCATTCCCTTCTGAATCTGTCTGCTTGGAGACTGCAGTTAAACTTGGCACTACTATGCTCTCAGTCTCCAATATTTGTTTATTCTGTTTAAAAATCCACATTTGGAGGTTTCATTCTGCACTTTGTACTTTCTCATTTGTTGGTTTGTTGTTTTTTTTGTTTTATTTTCTTTTGGCAATTTGCCATTTTAATGTAGGTTTTCAAATCTATGTGTATATTCTGGTAATTTCAGCAAAAGGTATTGCTTCCTGGTTAAAATGATGATCATTGCATGGTGGATGAGGTAAAATAAAATGCTGTTGTGTTACAGTCTAAATGTTGGTGTAGATGTTTTATTTGATAACTGCCATTCTGCTTCAGCTGTTTATGGGGTTTTATTGCTTGTTTTGCAATCCAATATAGGGACCTAGGTGTAGCAGGGGAGGCTGAGTTATATTGCATGTGGTTTCACAGAACCACATTAGGGTTCCTTAATCAAAAGTAATGTGGATTGTGGTCATATACCTTTCAAAATAGCACATGATTATAGCCCAGGGATGCAATAAGAAACTTAAATGTAAATTAAGTACATTAAAAGATTGCTTAGATCTTGCAGACCCTGTTGCTTTGTGAATGCTTAGTGGTGGGAAAGGATAATTCTTACAATGCTTTCTGTCTGTGGCTTTTAAAAAGGCTTTATAGGGGGTTATTGTACCTGCCTGCAGATGAGAAGATTGAAACAGAGAGAAAATAAAAAATTTTCCAAGGTCTCCTGGAAAGCAAATGGTGCTGCTGGAGGGAAAACCAATCAATTCAGAGGTCTGGGCCAGTTCTCTGTTCAAGTGCTCTACTGCTGCCTTTGCTTCCAGCTGTTCCTGTTTCCCAAGAAAACAAAGATCTCCACTACAGCTTCCAAGTAGAATGTGGTAAGTATTCTGAGAAACCTCTGCTAGGAAATTCTAGTTCTATTATTTGCTTTTTGCAGCATTACACTGGTAACCACAAGTCTAATCATTTTTTAATAGGTGATGCCACTATAATTCCAATGTTCCTTCGTTTGAAATTGAGTTATTCTGTATTTTTGTACACAAAAATGAAGTAGTTTACCCCAATTTTCTGCATTACAATTCCTAATGTTCTGCTTATAGAGAGAGAGAGATCATCCTGCTGCAATATATCTCATAATCTGTTTATATGAATAGAAATTGCATCAAATGCAACATTAGAGGAATGCTGTTAACTTTACACTAAGTTAAAGTCCTTATTCAGATCCAAGTTACTAAAAAAGGGAGAAAAAAAAAAGGAAAAGAGAATGATTTTTCTTTTATTTCTTGACTATACATGAAACCGTTCAGTCTATTTCTGTGAATCCTACTCTTTGGCCAGTTCCCAGAAGTGCTATCATACAAATCTTAGCTTCACCAGGCCTGCCTCCTCAAGACCATGCTGCTCTTACTCTGACATTAGCAAAGCCTGAACTGATATCTGATCTTTCTGGTGGACACATTGCTGGTTAGAGTTGGTTGAAAATCTTTAGACAAAGGATTTTCACCTATCTGGTGGAGCTGGTAACCTCTTTTATTTGAGCTGGTTTCATTCTGCAGGTCTGCTGAGGCTCTGTAGGTGTGTCACTGTGACCTGAGCAGTCCCACGCATCAGTGGGCTTGCAGATGCTTTCCCTGGAATAAGGGGAGCTTGTCCCTCTACAGCAACCCCTCTGCTGCTGTAAGCAGTATTAGTAAGCCACAAAGATATGTAGAATTTCAAGCAGGATTTAATATGACTAATCATCATCCCACAGGATTTGACTGATGTTTTGGTACTGGCTTCTGTGCAGCAGAAATAAGCCTTTAAGAATAAAACATTTGCTGTGTTAAAAAGACACCCTTCTTATAACTGCAGCAAACCTAACATGAGGAATGGCTCTTATGCACTAAAATTAGAGATCATGTGACAGACAAGGTAAGAGCCCAGGGTTCCAGCATATACACAAGGATTTGCTGAATTGAATAAACACAAACAGATCTAATTCTGGTGCTTTCTAGCTTGTGCATGCTCGACTTTAGAAGTCAATAACACTCTTCAAGACAGACTACGTGAGCATTATCTGAAATTGAATAGGTGCTTAGGAGTTTTGGTTTTGTTTTTTTTAATGAGACAATGCAATAGACACAGAGTATCTAGACTTGATAGAAGGTATACTCTTCCCTGAAAATGACAAATTAAGTATTGCATATGCTTTGAAAATACTAATGTTACATTTTTCTATGAAAACATAGTAACGTGATTTTTACTCACATCCAGATGTGACCTTTACTGTCTTTGAAAAACAGATTTTAAATATCAGGGCTCTGATATAATGTATCCTGCTTATTAGTTGAGGGCACCTTACTCTGTTTTTCTATTTCTGAAATCCAAGTATTTGCATATAAATTTAAATCCATAAAATTGATGTAAGAATAACTTTGGTCCCAAGATTACAGTTAGTTACATGTGTGCAGACTTGTAATTGTTTTCATCATAATTTCATTGGTATCCTCTTCCTTGTAATTCCTGGCTTAATCTATCATACCACATCATTTTGTGTGGCCTTTTCAGGGCTGCTGGTTGCCCTGTCTCAAAGTTTCCTTTCCATTTTATTCAGTGCTGTGTGTTGTCGTGAGACTTGTTCTCTACAGCAAGTAAGAAAATCATGTCATTGATATCTTTTATTGAAGAAAACATTTAAATACTTTTTAAAGGTGTTTTAGTCATCTTGGCAATGTGCAGTGTGTAGAAGCTAAGGATATGTGACTCAGGAGAAAATGTGTTGGTTCTCATTTAGGGGAAAAACTCCGTTTGTATTCATACAGAGCGTGAGCTGAGACCCAGGGGAGCAAACAGAACACTCTTCATCACATACAGGAGGAAATCTGCAGCTGATATAAATTTTTATAACTCAGTTGACTTCAGCAGAGCAATGCTGACTTTATAGGAGATGAAGTTTTTTACACAGTGGTGGTATTTTCTTTGTTTACTTAAAAACAAGCTGTGCTTAATACCGGGCAGAGAAGCAAAATCAAGTTCCCTGAGCTGCATCCCTGTCCTCAGCAAAGCTCTTCTGGATTTACAATAACCAGACTGGCATCAGTATCTGCTTCAATACATGCAAAGTAGCAAGAGGCATTTCTACAGCTTTGTTCTCTTACTGCTTTGAGCCACTCTGTTGTGTCAAAGCAAGTTGAAAGCTGGGCTAACCAGAAGGTTTGGGGTTTCTGTGAGGAAGGTCGTCCTAGGGAGACACAGAGCCAGGGCAGGGGATTGCTTGCTGAGGGTTACTGAGCAGCAGTTGGTTTGAGTTTTGTTGGGGACAGATGACTGTGAACTAGAGGAAAGGCTGCCATAATGCAGAGCAACCCTAAAGCTGCCCTTCACTGCAGCAGGGCCGAGATGGCTGGTGGGAGAGTGGATGGAGGAAGGCATGTGTCCCCTCTTCTCCCAGCTGTATGGGGGAGCATCTCAGCTTCAATGAAAAAATCCATCTGTGAGTTCCAATTTTTGCTGGAGGAGCCAGTTTTATGTTTCCATTTGAAGAGTTTTGTATGCAAACCTTCCCAAGCATCAGGATGAGAATATTCTCGAGGGTGTGTTGCTGCTGCTTCAGGTGCACAGCTTTGCAGTTCGCTAAACTCTGCTGTCTTGCATGGCAATGTTAGTTCCTACCAAACCCAGCAATGCTCATTTACAAAATGGCAAGTGTAGCCATGTGACAGACCAGCTCCATGAAATATAACTCAGTTCCTGTGCAATTTGCAGATTTCACAAGTGTTACACAACAAACAGTGTCCTTTGAGTGGCAGGTCCCTGCTCATGGCAGGGGGCTTGGAACTTCATCATCTCTGATGCCTCTTCAGCCCAAACCATCCTGTGATGGTTTTATGAATACCAATTAAGAATTTTTAGGAGTTCTTCACAGTATTTTTCAATGGTTAAACTGGTTTACCTGTTAAAATTCTTAAGTCACAGCATGAGTTTAGTTTATAATGACCCAAAATCCCAGACACCACCTTGCTCTCCAAGGAACATCATGGCAGCTGAAATTGGTTACAAGTTTGGACAAGCAGTTACCAGATGCAAATGGCTGGCAGGTAACTCTTCAGTCAGAATCCCATCACAGCTGAATGGATGATGTGTGTCACATTGGGGGATGATACAGGAAAATATATCAAATACAAATTTGACATATTTGCAAATTTTTTTCTCGTACCATTTGTATTGTTAAAAACTGTGTCTCAATTTACATGTGCTCAGCCTGTACTTCTGTTGTTTATATGAGTGTGAATTGGCACAGTTGGGATAGATCTACCCTATGTACAATTAACAGAAGGAGGAATTGGGTTTTGCAATTTGACTAAATTAACCCATGAAAGTTGTGCAGAAATTTAATTCCTTTGGCTGCTGCAAATATTTAGAGACAATCCTGGCCAAGCATTTTCCTTGGTGGTGGAAGATCACTCTTAGAATAAGGATTAATGAACATTTCAATATTTATTCATATGGGGTTTTAATTTTTAGTTCCAGCACACATCCATAGTTGCTCTCAGTCAAAACATCTGTCTTCATATTAATTTAGAGTACTTCTGATTGTTAAAAAAACAATGTTATGAGATGTGGGGGTAGAATAATTATCTCTCTAAGACAGCATTAAGAAATTCCCTGCACGGAGAAAGACAGATTTACACTTGCTTTGTCTTATGTGGGTGTAAGAGATAATGGGAGTATAAATCTCTGTGGGATAATAAAATGTATAATTTAGAATCTTTGCATAACATTAATGCCACACAGTTTTTTCTTCATCCCCCCTCTTCCCCCCCCCTCTAGCTAATGAAATTAGTATTTTCACGGGCTACAGTTTCATTATCTACCAAAATAATCAACTGACCATAACATACTTACAGGATTTTGGATTTTAAAAAAATATTCATTCTTAGGGTCATTGTTTTTAGGAATAAAATTGTTCCTAATAATTTTAGTGTAGACTTTTAAAACTCAGATTTTATTCAATTGCCAGGACTTTTTATTAGGTATATTTTATGATAGTGCTTTTAGTTTAGCAATTGACTCTTTTTTGGTATCTTGTGATAACGAAGAAGGGGAAATACAAGAAGAAAAAGGAATATATAAAGAGGGAATTTTTTTTTTTATCAGTGTTAGCACTAGTTCCCAAAATGTAATAAAATACAGTAATTTTGTGAGATACTTTGTATTATCAGGTGTCATACTTCTAAAAATAGAAGTTATTGTGTTCGTGAACTCTGTCCAGAGAAGCTGAACATCAGAAGCCTCTCGGAGCTCTTTGTTGCTGCTTTGTAAGGAATGCTGGAAGGCAGTGGAATTAAGGGGTTGCTTCCTGGTCCTGGTCATCTTGAGTACTTTGGCATTTCACCTCATTTTCTGTGTTTTAGTTTACCCAGTGAACATAAGGGTCCCAGGTGATTTGGCAAAGATGCGTGTCATGGGATGCTGTTCCCTAATTTTGCTGCTAGGCGTTCATGTTCAGCACACTTGTTCCAGTAAAACCTCATCCTGTTCTTATTTATCAGCTTCAAAACATTGCTTCTCATTGCATGAGACTTCCCTCAGACAAATAGTTCCTGTGAACATTTTGTCTTTTGAAACTTTGGATAGCTTGCTGTCTAATTTCATTTAATGCTTAACAATTGGATTGGATCTTTTTTTTTATTTTGAGATTGTAAATGGTTTCTCTTCGAGGCGAAACTTTCACAATCTATAACTAAACCTAATCTGGAATTTAGGTTTTATTTTGGAGTTGAAGATAATTTCCTCTGCCAGGAAACCATTCAAAGATATCCCCTGTATCCTTTTTACGTGCCTTGTATATGTTCATTTAAACTACTCAGATGAAATAAATGCTTCAGTATTGTCTGGAATTCAATGGGATTTAAGCATTTCTTGTTGATACCATGTGATGTATACTGTAGTACCCTTTCCTTAATATCTTTTGCCATAAACTCAGACTTTGTGCTATTTATTTTTAGAACTTATTAGAGAAGTGGTTCTTAAATATCCTTCAGCGGAGGTGGGTGTGTGAAACATGCTGCAGAACTTCAGTGATTCCAGCAGCTGGGAAATACATTTTGGTCTGTGCAAGAAATAATGACTCAATTATTTTTCATGTTCCCAGGCTCTGCAGAGTGCACTGAGCCTCTCTGAGTGTCCTCTCCCTTCCCTCTGCCCTGTGCCATCATTGTCATGTGACAGTGATAATGCCACTGTCCCAGGAGTCAGTTCTTAACAAAATTAGCCATTATAATCCAGTTACAGGGAAGAGAAATGCTTTGAAGATACCTGGCGTGCTGTGTTTGCTGAATTATTGCGAAGACAAATGTTTAAACCTCATAAGTGAGTTTATGAGTATATAATTTCTGGCAGAGCTGAGTTAATAGAATTAGAAAAAAGTGGAGATGCCATCAGAGGTGAACAAATTACTTTATCTCTTTATCTTTTTTCCTAAAATGGAAACTGAGATTACTCTGATCTGCTTTTTAAACATTTTTACTGCACATTGTATCCTGTTTGCAGGAAAAAGAGCAGACTCATTTTGCTCCCAATATCTACCATAGTAAGAAACATTACCACAAAGATGCTTCCAAACCATGGTCTTCAAGGTTTGAAAGTGATTTTTTTTTCCTAATTCCATCTCTGTTCTAAGATTGCAAATTGCAGAGCTTTGTCTTTTAATCTGTGTTTCTTTCTATTTATGCCATAAATTTGCCAGAAAATAGCTGTACATACTTTCTTTGATTTGATACAAATTTTGCAGCATTTTCTTCTTTGGTAAACTTCAAATTGAATAATAATAATAGTTAGCTTTTAAGTTGTGCTTTACTGAGCTAAAAAAGTCTGTGTGAAAATCAATTAGGAAAGGTGTAATGAATAGCATTGTTTTTCTTTACTTATGCCTCTCATTGTGATAATTAAAAATGCTTTTGTTTTTCTACTGTGAGAAGCTGCACTGCATCAAGGCCAGCAGAGTGTTTACAAAGAAGTGATGTATGAGCTCTGTGAAGCCATAAAATCAAGCGCAGCAAGCTGACGTTGGGTTGGCTTCTCTAAGTTTCAATTACTACAGGTTTGTAATTTATTTGGGACATGGTGAAAGTTTATTTATATAAATGCTGGTGATGTTGTTAATAATTGTGTCCAAGATCAGCACAGAACATCATTGATCAAACCCATTGAGGTTTTGTTTTAAATCAACTGTGAGAAATTTGACAAGTCCATAGTTGTCTAATATAGATTTTTTTCTGATATGCTTCAGGTATCAAAGTTAGAATTGCAGAAACATCAAAGAACAAATTCCAATTTACAGATCTGTCAATACAGGCAGCCAGCAGTATAATGATTGATGTAATTTATTATAAGATTACATGGGGGAAGCTCAACACAAATTATTTCTGTAGCACTTGCTACTTATAGACTTTACAAGCAATAACATTTAGAATAATGACCATTTAATATACTTCTCTGAAGCCACAGATAATAAATTGCAGGTACTGGTTCAACTTGTGAATTGGTAACTGATATTGAGATAGTTACTGTTGACAATGCTTTAGGTCCCTTAGTCAGAGATTACAATGTTTAATTTTTTCTTTGTATATGGCTGTTTAGAAGAGCCCTTTGAATTCGGTTTACCAAGCAAACTTTGTAGTTATGCTTCAATCTTTTCCATTCTATCCATCCTTATCCTTTTGGAGACATTATCTGCTTTAATTACATATTTGTATTAAAAGAATACATCATGTCATGGGCTGAGAATCAATCTCTAGGTAGCTTTTCACCCTAAGTAATTGATAATGACTTGCTAAGAAATGTAGTATCAAGAAAGTATTTTCCAGTTTGATGTTGCCCTGTATCTTCTGGGTATTCCTGCCTATTAGAATCAGCAGCTTGTGTGGTATCAAGTTCAAAGCTTGAAACATGCTCAGAAATATGTTGTTAACAATTTCTGCCACTCTGTTAGTGGGAGTATTTGATCTGACAAGACTTATGTTCTCCCAAAAGCTGTTGAGTACTATAAAAAAAGAATTAATCCTCTAAGAGTAATTAATAATCTTTAATCAGATATTATATGATTTTCCCTGAAATCAATATCCAGGTGCATGACTCAGAGCAGTATGACTCACACTATTTACTCTTTTGAAATGTTGACAAAGCAATTTGTTTTAGGGGAAGTATATAATTTTTATGAAATTGAATAAAGATGAAAAAATGGTATCTTGAGACCTGTCTAAGATGCTGTCTGTCTCCTGTTGGCATTCTGCAGGAGTAAAGAGAATTGAATTAGGTTTGACATCAGTAAGTTTGACTCAGAAAGGATTATTGGTATGGGTTTGCTGTAAGACTCAGAATTTGTTGCTTCCTTGGAGATGCTATAACAACCTTGTGGCTTCCCTGACTTGCAGCAAAGCACATCTGTTCAGGTGGGCTCTCAGAGCTGCTGCTTTCCCTTGGGAATATATTTGAATATTAGTAGATTTACAGATTTTTAATACTGATGTTGGAGGTTTGTGTTACCACAATTTTAACAGTCAGGGTGCCTTTTTGTGGGCAATGAAAACAAAATATGGAGAAGAAAGGGAAGAAATCTGGTACTAAATACTTCTGTCAGACACCTCTTATTTCCTACAGATGAGTAAAAAATCCTTGAGCTGGAAAATCAAGCACTTTCCTTGACTGTGAGAGATATTCTGTGCAGATCTAAAGCTTGCACTCCACTATCATGGCAGAGCTGAGCTGTGACCTTTGCTCCTCGCTCCTGAGACAGCACAGAAGGATGCCCTAAATTTCAGTGACAACCCATGATCATGCACTAATTCCAGTCCTGAACCTTTTGTCCCCTGACAGATGATTTGTTGTGACTTGTGGTGTCAGAAGTACCATAGAGAGGTTGCAGGCTTTAGGAATACTTTTCACAGCTCTGCTCCATGTCTAATGTTGAGGAGATCTTCCTCTGCATGGGGACAGCTTTTGGTTTTGTACCATAGCAATTTATACTAAGTTTGGAAGCACAGTGTTTTTCACAAAGATATAATAAAATTGGATTGTTGAAAACCTATGATCAGCATCTATCATTAATGTTTTGGTTTAACATTGCTGAATACATATCCTTGTTCATAGCCACTCTACATTTCTTTGAATTATTTTAATGCAATAGTCATTTGAGTAGTAGAAAATAATCTTGTGAATGACCTCAATTTCAGCTAGGGGGTGTTTAGAAACATTTAATCAGATTTGTTAGATCAATGGAAAGAAGTTTGCATAATGAAGAAAAAAGAACTTGCAGTAGTATTACTTAAATCAGATGGGGAAGTTTAAATTGATTCTTATTTATTTACTGTTTCAGCTTTGTTAAGCTTCAGTCTCATTTCTAACATTATTTACAGAAGGTGCTGTGTTCTGGCTTCTTGTTGCCCTGTTTTTATGCAGTTATTTTCAAATTCAAGCATTACTTTAACTTGTCTTTAGTCTTCTAACCTGGGTGCTTTCCTCCTTTGATTATATTTTAGAAAACTTTGGCTCATAATTGATTCTCCAGGTTCAGAATTGACTCCTACCAGCCCCCATCAGCCAAGCAGACCCTGTCTCCTTCCCTCCCCCTCAGGACTCCGTACACTGATGTGCACGAATCATCCAGCATCTGTCCCAACTCTTACACCACCTAATGTGAACATACACCTTTCTCTCCTGCTCCAAGATGTTCAGAACATTCAGTGCCTTGTCCTTACACCCCTGGGCTGGACACCAGGGAACTACTTCAGTGAATTCCAGTGAAATTTGTGGTTGTACATCCACAGACAGGGTGTGAGGAAGGAAGTCCATGTGCAGGGACAGGAACAGGTGCCCCAGTGAGAGCATTCCAGGTACCACTGGCCCACCCCGCCCTGCTGGGAGCTGTCCCACACAGGTTTGCTGTGCCAGGCCAGGCTGGGGCTGCCAGCTTGTCCCTCCCAGTTACAGTTCTTTTCTAGCTCATTGCATCCTGCAGAGCAATCCTGTGTGCCCTGGGTCAATGGGAGCTCCAGATCACTTCTGAGACCATTTTATATATTGTATAAATATGTCATATTTGGAGGCAGAATATTTCATCCACTAATCATGTGATGGAGAGGTAAAAGGGGTAATTATTTCTGAGCACAAATTAACCTGACATCGAGCATTCTCTCTTTCCTTTTTTTTTTTTTTTGCCTTTCTTTTTCCTAAGTTAGTCCCTGATGCCCAGTGTAGATTTGATTTCCAGCTAAGTATAATTTGGTATTTTTCCAGAAGCATAGTTATCTGTAAAGTACAGGCTCTGACTTTTTAAAGAGATGCTTTGGGATTGTGTTTATCAGATTTGGGGAAACCATACCTTATTAGGTGTTCTTTTTTTCCCCTGCCTGAAGGTTGAAATTTTTTTTTCTGAAGTACATCAAAGCTGGAAAATGGCAGGGCAATTACTTCTTTTAAAATTTATTCAATAGTAATCAGTAAACAGATTCTGTCTCATACCCACTCAGCATGTTTTGTGTATGCAGTTTGGTTTTGTGGAGGCAGATGGCTGTCAAGTTAGAAGCTTCAACACCATGAGATTCTATTGACAGGAATTTGATCCGATAGTATTAGCTGAATCTGGGACCAAGTTTTGGCTCTGGCAATGTTATTAGCTGTGAAATAGTTGCTTTTTTCCTTGAGCTGATACCAGCTGGCGTATAGTTTGTGCATGATTAATAGCCAATGGTAAAATAATTTTAGATTTCTATTTCATAATTTGTATGTGTAATAGTATAATGTTTGCCTTTCCCCTTTCATCTGTGAATCCTGTGTCCCTTCTGTGCTGCAGAGCAGTGGCTGTACAGGAGAGGAGGCAGCTGCCTCGATAGCAGGCACAGGCTGGTGACTTCCCTGGGATGGTGGGAGATGAGGTTTGCAGCCTTGCAGGATAATGAGGAAAGGGGATCTGGGTCTCCCACTACTGGGAAGAGTTTTCACATCTCCAGGCTGTTATTCAAATACATATATCAACATAAGCACCCCCATCTTGGAGAAAAGCCCTTAGCAGCTCTGCGTTACTGTGGCCACAGGAGCATACCCTGAGAAGGGACCCCTCAGCAATCTGGATGTTAGGTGTGCTCAGAGTGGGGAAATTGGAGCCATGCACAGAGGAGAAGCTCTCAGCATTCAGAGAGATTTAAGGGCAAAAGTGAAGTGCCTGGGAAGCAGAGGCTCATCAGTGGTTGGGAGACAACTTTGTATATACTGATATATATTCAGAAATTGTTCCAGGTAGTATAATCTCCTTTTATAGACATGTGGGTATTCTGCTGTTGTCTTAAGGATCACAGGACAATTTGCATTTTCACAGTGTGAAATAAGTGAAGGCTGGCTAGTTGAGATGACAAGTGCTTTCAGCAGCTTTCTTCACTGGCAGAGAGTTGAATGGCTCTCAACAGTGACTTGAAACGTTTTTCCCTGTGTAGCTGAGTCCATCCATAATTGCAATGCAGGTATTTTACTGCTGTGACTGATAAAAGCATAACTTAACACAAATTATGAGGGTAGGTTTTAAAATGACTGTGTGGTTTCATGCAAGTTTGTTAACTTTTTATACTGTTGGCTTGGGATGATGCTCTGAACAGTCACTTGTTGTGTACCCACAGCCCAAAAACCCCAGACAGGTTTTTGTGTGAAAAATTCATGCTCTGTATGTTGGACTAGCAGTTAAATGGATAGCTATAAAAGCCTCTATGGTGGTTTCTCTGTTGTAGGCTGCAATACATTATTCATGACACCAACCTGCCTTGGCATGCTTAAATGTATTTCTAGCATTAACTCAGATACGTATCCAAATCCAGAAACTATATGTGACATAGCATCTGCCACTTTGATCCAAGCACATCTTACTAAGCCTCTCACATCTGTCAGTCACTTGGGAGGAAGGATGTGAATGGTTTACCTGAATGTTACTGGATTTGAAATTTATTGTGGAAAAAAAATTGGCTGTTGCCTTGCTAATTTATCTTCATTCCAAATGGTAAACATGTTGGTAAACGTGAATGAAAAGCCTCCAGAGTATAAATAATAAATGCTTCTTCCAGCTGTACTGAGTGCTTTATGTTTCTGAAATGATGCCAGTGTTTTTCCTGTTGCTTTTAAATTGATTACATTGTTGCACAGTACTGTGCTCTCTGATAGGCTCTGTGAGGGCCTTTATCTGTGTTCATAAGTGTTGATTTTATATCATTACTAGCATAAAACATCATATGCTGCAAATTAAACACAAACAAATGAAATGAATATTCAGGGAATCCTTAGCAATTTGTAGTACTTTGTACAAACTCAGTGCAGATGTTTAGGAGCTTCTCAGTTCTTGACAAGTAATAGATGATTTTGTTTAAAATGTCTGAATTATGAATGCATTTATGTGTTTCCTTATTAGGATGATGTTTGTGAATTTATCTTATCCAAATTATAGTTATCACATTAAATCCACACAAATAATCATAGTAAGTGAAATCAAAATGTGTCATTTCCCTTCACCCTGTTCCTCATTTCTAACCATAAAATTGAAGGCACTGACTTAGATTCCTTCAGGAGTCTTTTACCCCCTCTGGTTTGGCTTCCTGAATGTATAAGATTCATGTAAGTGTATCTTAGGCACAAGACAAAGGTATAAAATAGTTATCTTCTTAATTCCTTTGAAAGTCACAGTATGAATATAAGGTTCCAGCGATCACTTAGGGGACAGACACTGACTCTTCTAACAGTGCAAAGGGCAATGCCTATCAGAAAAAACTCCAAGTGAAATCTTAGGAGCAAAGATTGAATTAACCTTGGATTTTCTTGGCAGCTGCTGTCTTGTATTTGCTTTGTGTAGATCTGAGAGCTGGTCAACAGCAGAAATAACTACTGTTAATACTGAGCTTACAGAGCATTCAGATACATGGTATGGTGGGTCTGCAGTGTATCAAAATAAAACTCTGGTCACTGCACATTTTAATAAAGGGGACATAATTCTGTGAAAACAATTATTTTCCCGAAGTAGTCCATTTGTATGATTCTTCTTTTCAGAAGTAACTTCCAGTTGAGGACTAGAAAATGGGTTTTACTGTCTGTCAGCATCCTGTTGAGATAGAGTTCAAAGTAAAGCGTATAAAACCAGTGATAGGTTTCTCTGCTGAAATCGTGTTTATTCTTTAGACAAAATGAAAACTTGCAAGAGAAATGTGCTGTGTTGGAGAATATTTTATGGGAGTCACAAAGAAACCAAGCCATACCAGTCTTTGCATGGTTTTCCTTTTTTAATGTGAATAAATCTATTGCTAAACCACTGTCTACAATTTCTTTCCTGAATTGTCTCTGCTTTAACATGAATGAAATTCCAGTCAGTGGCCTTCCTTTCCTGAATTTGTGATCATATAATATGCCTCTGCATTAAATAGTATCTGCAGATAGAAATTTGATAATGGCACATTAAATATCAATATCCCATGGAAGTAAATGAGTATTTGAGGTGTCTGTTTCATGGGAAGTGTGAGTAGGGCAGAAGTGCAAGAAGTTTTTCAAAGAAGGCAGATCTTCAATGATGAATGGAGAATCTTAGCTGTCGGCAGGCATTTGATATGGAGCTGTACAGTGAATTTAGAGCAGAGATTTGATCACATTTCCATTAAAAGAAATTTCCTCTCTCTTTTTTAGGTATAGGGAAATCTTGTGGGGAATTGGTCATAGTTAGACTGCAGAATGAGTTACTTAGCTGCTGTTTTGCTGTATTTGCTGCTCTCTGGACATGTATTGCCTCAGGCTGTTCATTCTCAGCTCGCCAAGGCATTGAAGCTCACAATTTCTTATGCTCCTTTTGAGGGCAAATGTATTTGATCTCTGCTTTGTGGAGTGCAGTGTTCTGGCCCTGTTTCATTATCATGAGTTAAATCCTCTTCAGAATCCTTCAAAACCTCAAAGAGCCTTGACACAGCAGAGTTTCTGGAGCTTAACTCTGTTGTACACCAGGAGCATGTCCCTGGCTCTCCACAGCAGTTTTCTGTTTTCCAGCATGGGCAGGGCTGAGGAGCAGGCAGCTCCTGAGCCATGTCTGAAGAGACCTCACAGTAAGTGCAAGAATTACTGGAACCAAGTGGTAATTGTGGAATAAAACCACACAGTCAATAGGCACAGACAAGAAACGAATATTCACCCAATCTGTGAACTCATTTAGGGTTTGACTCAACAACAGCAGTAAATGGGAGCAGATGATAATCAGCTTCTGCACTGTTGGTGCAGAGGGTAATGAATGAACACTGACTGCTGCTGTTCTGAGGAGCCCTACTGAGGGAGCAGCAGCATTTGGCCAGCTTGGCTTTGATTTCATTACAAGTGTCAGGGCTTGTGTCTAGACTGGTGCTTTGGCAGCTAATTGATCTCTAGCATTTGATATGCTAATCATTTCTTTCATAATATGCTAATATGTGTACAGTGAAAAAACAGCTTTTAAATGCTATGAGGATCTCAGAGGCATATCTGGGACTGGGAAGTAAGAGCTGGAAATCTTGATTTATGTCAGAACAATACACAAGTGATTAAGGTTTCTAGTTGTGGGAATTTAGCTGGAAAATGAGAATAAGACAGAAACTGTTTAGTCATACAGTGACTGTACAGGGCATGTAGCAGGCTAGCCTGCACAGCCCAGAGAAAATTGTGTGGATTAGAGAATATACTCCTCTGTCCAACACACTTTTTTTGCTGCTGCTAAATGGATATTCTTTTTTGTCAATGTTTTGGATGTCATAGGTTTTATCATATTTTCTGCAGTGAGAAAAGGAAAAGCAAATAGTAGAGGAGTGTAGTTGAGTCACTTCCCAGATCTCCTCCAGGGTAGTACCTCTCTACATTATGACTGCTTCTGCAGCCACTGTTACTTGCTGGCTTTCTGAATTCCTACCATTTGACCATTCAAAATCTCATGTTAATTGACTGTTTTATGTTTATTCCAAATTTTTTTTTGTCCTTTTCCTCTTTGGATTTGCTTCACCCTCTGGGTACTTGAAAATACAGTCTGATCATTTTCAGTCATTAACTCTGTGAAGCTCTGTGTGGAATTTTAATTGTATGAGTTCTTCAGGCTGTGACAAAAAGAAGCCATCAGGGAGAGTTTTCATACACATTTCCTTTTGTCCATCTCCACTCAGATATTCTGAGAAATACTTTTATTAAATACGTATTTGATAGGTTTGAAAGCTATCAAAGTAAGTTTGCTGAAAGATAACTATTGAGGAACCCTCCAAGGACCTAGGATAGAGCTGGAAGCACACATTATTGATGTAGGACAGAGCCAGAGGCAGAACCAGGATCCTTACTGACCCTTGGAGGTCAGCCATGTTTGGCAATTGAGCAGTTTAATTTCATTAAATATTTTTGAAAAACAAAAGCTGCTAGATTTTCTTCTATACAGACAGCTTTTGCATAGACTAATAGTCTGTCTCAGTGCCACTGAGTAGATAGTAATTAGATTACTAATATGTACTTAAAGTTTTAAATAATAGGAAAATGTCTGCTCTATGTTTGGCTCCAGTCCCTGGCAGCAGGTTAGATGAACACCTATCAAGTGTTATAAGTGCATGGGCAGACTGTGCAACCATTACTGGGAACAGATTCCTTCTGTAATAAGCTTATCTCCATGCTCAAAGCCCTAATCACCTTCTTGTTGACAAGAGAGAACTTCAGTTTTATTCACAGGGGTGTAAGAAACGGATTACTTAGCTCTGCAGACCAAGCCACCCATTCATTTTAGAGATCAACATGAGTGAACTGATTGATGAAAAAAGTCAGTGGAGCTGTGTTTACTGAAGTCCAAAGCATCAAATCCAAATGCTTTCATATGTCAAGAGATACTATGTACAGTTAAATTCAACCAATGAATTTCTGCAAGCGGTGTGGAATCACAGTAGTGTTTTAGGCAAAGACAGATATTTTTTATAATGGAATTTTGTGTTATTCTTAGTTTCACTTTGAGCTTCTTCAGAACTGATATGAAGCTGGTAACAAAGTAGAATTTCTTACCCTGATACAAGTGTAAATGATAAAAGGATTTGGTCCACCATCAGTGAAATACATTCCTTCTTTCTTCAGAAATTTAAATTTCTTCACTTGCAAATCTGATTTTTGAGAGCAAGTATTTGATGTCCTGGATCTCCCTCCTTAGCTGGATTTCTTGAGGGAGTCATTTTAATTGAAATTGGCAATATGTAATTTTACTTTAAAAGAAGGACTCCTTAATAAATCTTATTTGTAGCCCTTTACCTCTGCTTCAGAAAATTGTTTCCAGGATCCAGTCAAACCCTGCAGCAATACACTTGAGAAATAATGTTTGGAATAAACTGTGGACTTTTTTGTCTTTTAGCCCAAAGAATTCTATCAGGTTGAGACCATGTTGTTGCAGTCTCTGAGCCTTTAGCAAGGCCTCTGTGGAGAGAAAATGCATAGTCATGGACTAGGCTCTACTTCCTAAGACCCTCTGTTATCTCCCTCTAACACTATTGGCTACATTCCAGAAACCCCAAGGCTATAGGTCAACTCACCAAGACCCCAGACTATTGGCTAGTTCTCCCAATCCTACCTAACCCTATAAAAACCCCTACTTCTTCCCAGTTCAAGAGAAGACGCCGTTCCTGGACCCCTTCGCGGAACCCCCAATAAAGACTTCGTGAAATGTGCCGCTCGGCTCTTCTCATCTCTTCACCCCTGAGCTAGCAAAGTGACTACCTGGCAAGCTATGAGCTGAAATCTCTAATAGCTGAATCACTAAAGAGCTGAACTGCCTGATAGCCTCAGGCTGAGCTTGTCAGGTTAGTCTTGTGGCTAGGGCATCTGCTGGAGATCTCCAGGACAAGAGCCGTTCCCGGGACCTCGCTGTCCGGGCAATCTAAAGCGTCAAGGGGTCTGACTGCTTCCCAGGCAGGCCACCTGGGCAAGGCAGGCAACCCCCCAGAAACCACTTTACCATGTAGTTATACCCTAACTGCCCCCTTGAGGCTTCATTGATGAGGCTAAAAACTTTGCCACTTTCAACTATGTGCATAATATATTACAAAAGCCACAGAAAGTAATGCTGTGGTATGCTTGCAGCTTATTCAGACATAGCACCCAGAGGTGTTATTGATGCAGTTTTAACCAGGGACCTACTAGAACTTATTGAAATATACCTTAAATAAGAAAAGTAATTAAAATTTTTAGGTTATTTGAATGATTAAATGTAGTGACTTCACTATAAAGAAACTTAACCACCTCAGAAATATCATGTGCAGCTAAATCGACTTTAAACAAAAGTGTGTTTGAATGTTGAGTTGAACTTATTTTAGCCATGTTGGTGCCTCATGCATTTGGTTTCCATAAATATCCTGCACATTTATAAATGGGAATGTCCACCAAAAAAATCAAGGCATAACCATTATTAGCACAGCAATAATCTCCATAAGATACAGCATCCATATGGAAGATTTGATATTATTAGTTTTGTTCCATCAACTAGGAAAAGGAGACATATCTTTGAAGAATTAAGTTAGATGTGTCAAACTTGCAATGCTAAAAACAGGGGGGAAAATTCTGAAAATGTTCTACAAATAAGTCAGTGGGGATGAGGAGAGTGGACACATTACTGATACTGCAAGATACCAGTGAATGGACAGGAAGAAAGAAATCATATGTGGAGCATGAATTCCAGGTAAGACTTGTGTGTAGAAGAGTTGACAAATTAATGGAAGTATAAAAGGATATCAGCTAAACATAAAGAATTGTTCTGCAGCAAGCTCATGTGCAAATATACATCCCCTTAATATGCTTTATAATGGCCTTCAAACACCAGCACACCGTATTAGAACGATACCAGGTATCTCCCATCACTGTGCTCAGGTGCAGGGTGCTGTTTGTGATGCCAGGGACACCCCCTCAACAGCTGGGTTAATGGCACCCAGTGGATTAATTAGAGGCTGCTCTGCTGTGTGTGTGGAACATTCTGACAGCTCAGTGATGCACCTTGGATGCATCAGCTTGTATTCCGCAAAGTGGAATATTCCAAAATTATTTTCTCATGTGTGATTTTTAAGTAATGCTTAATTCTTTAAGCTTCTCTCAACAAAAGCTTTCAGATACTCCAGGCTAACTTTGGATAAATCAGGGACCTTTTCTCTAGTCCAGCTGAGCTTGAAGCTACCCTGCTTTTCTTAGGATGTGTGTTTAGGTTCATTAAACATCTGCAGAGAAATGTATATAATATAATAAGTTATTTTTAGAAGTCTGGAGTGCATCTGAATGAACAGCAGCGGGTAAATAAACCATGTGACGAGCTCTCTTCAAGAGACATAAGCCATGGTTTTGGCTTGGGCACAAGGATTGCTGACCAGCCTTAGGAGGCAGCTCTGTCCTGGGAGTGCTGATTTGTGAAATGCTCACTCAGGGACTCATGCTCACCTGAGTGTTCACTGCCTCTGAATGAGTACAGTTCAGAGATAAATGCACCTCCCGTTTTTACACAGTTCCTTGGGGCTCAAGTATCCTGTTTGGACCTATCCATGATTTTTGAACAAATTGAAAATAAATATAATAGTATGATATTGAAAATAAAGATAATAATAATAATGAAAACTATAGCTCAGGAGAACAGCGTTGATGTGAGAGTGTACACTGAATTTTGATCTGTAATATTTCCTGTGTTGCTAAGTATCTTTTAAAATCTACCCAACCTTCTAAGCCACAAAGACCTATGCTGTAGACAAAAGGTCTTGATGGTGGTTGCTTTTTAAGTGGTTCTTACTGGGATAATCTGCTTGTCATAATCTGGAGCCCTCTGGTTGCTGCCCAGCAATCCTTTTGTATCCAGGTTCCACTTACTACAAGGATCAATCCTTTTATTGAAGAGTCCCATAGCTGCAGTCAGCAATGGTATTTTCATGTAAGTTTTAACTTTACTGAAACTGGAGGGAAACTGTGGAGTTAATCTGATTTGTAGTGAATATCATTCACATGAGCACTCTGCCTTCTCCACAGCAGTGTTTCCACTTGTTCTCATTTGGTTTTGCTGTACCTTTATGTATTCTAGGCATTAAGAGCTTGTATTAAATGTCTTCAGGGAAAAAGAAAAAAAATCAGTTACTGATAACTAATTCTACACTTGAACTTAACAGAACTCTTACAATCTCTAAAAACAGTTCGTTTTTAATCAGGAGAAGATCTTTAGTTTTCCCAGCAATTGGTTTCATCACTGTTGCATTGACTGTACCTTGTAGCCTGGCAAATGGAGACTGAGCCAAAAGCAATGTTTTATAAAGCCCGATTCTGAGTGGGGCTTGCACAATGGCTACTGAATCAGACAAGGTATTAAAAATATTCCCTTTTTCCTTTATTTTTGGAATATTCCCTTCAGGGACTTTCATTCATATCTACAGTGTTTTGTGTAAGCATGACACAACAACACTAAAAATTAAATGTGGATCCAAATTAGTTAATATTATTTTGCAGAAAAAATAATATTTTTAATTTGTTCATACATTGGAGATGAGATTCCAAAATCTTCTGGGTTTAAGAATATCCCTCATCTCTGCACAGCGTGGTGATGGGAGATGAAGCCAGGCCCATCTGTAACTTGTGGCACACTCCTGTGCCTGGTGCCTTTGATTTCCCAGCTCAAACAGCCACCTACTCTTTCACCAGTGCTCTGACTGAGCGAGGGCTTTGGCACAATCAGGATCTGAACTTACGCTTTTGGATTTGTAACATTTCCTTGAGCAGCTCTGACACTGAGCTTGTTATCAGATCAAACAACGGAAAAGAAATTCCTTGGCTTATTTGGCTGTGGCGGCTCAATGGCTCTGGATTGAATTATTTGCCATTGGTCCAGACTAAAACAGAACTGTACATGAGCTCCTGTGTGCTGAACGACTTTGAGTCATAATTGTTGGAAGGTATCAGTGTGAAGTCATGTTACAAGCTAAGGTGATTCTCTCACTTTCATCCTTACAATTTTCACAGTCTGTGTAATATTATTTTGTTTCCATAATCACAATTAAAAATTATTTTGGCGTATGATTACTAATTTTCGGAGTTAGGAAAAAATAGCTGACTAAGGTCTTTAGCATTGTACAACCTGATTGGATTTTGATGTACAGACATCTAATTATTTTGAAATGTAAGTGCTCTACTTCATCTTGGCTTATCCTTACCACGAACATTTTGGATAGTTTTATGAGAGCTTCAATTTCTCTAATCCTCAGTTGTTTTTTAATAATTTCATTTAGAAGGGCTTTAGCTTTATAAGAACTGCTGCAAAAATGATCTTTAGTTAAACCTGTGAAGTGCAAAAATCATCTGTCAAAGTAAATGTACAACATTTCCACTGTTAATATCTCTTTAGCCTTTAATCCTTTTTTTCCAGTTTGTGTGGGCACTGACAGTTAACTCAAGTTTCAATCAAACATAGACAAATAGGATTTTTTCCTGCCCTACAGTCGGCTAGTCAGACAGACAGTGGTTTTTTTCACACTGTTCAGAGACTTATTAGACCTTTGTTCAGACTGGCTAAGGCACAGCAAGGATGTAGAACCTGCTCTTTCATAGTCCACAATATTTTTCACAAGCTGAAGATTAAAGTTTTATAGGCAAAATATTTTCCATTTTATTTGAAAATTTAATCTATTTAATTTGCAACTGCAAAATTTTGACATGCCTTAGAGAATGAAAACATTAAAGTGGGATCTGTTTCATAAATGAATTCATTTAATGCCATTCAGTTAATGATACCTGAAAAGTTGCTCTGTACTTAAATGTAAAGGACTGAAAATTTTAACACTGCATTATTACTATTTCAGTGTATGTTTTCTAATGAATACCCATTGGTCTGCAAAGAAAGAAATTTAGTTTGTGATATCAAATCATGATGGCATACTGTGTAAAAGATACTGAGAAAACCAATTAAATGTAAAATTACAGGTGAATTTAGATATTAGATAATGGAAATATAGATGGGAATAACATCATTACAATACTCAGTACTGAGTATTATAAAACACATAGAAAACGGCCAATCATTTCCCCAAAGATCTTGTCATCTTAAATGATGAAAAGATAACAGATTAAACCAAAATAGAACTCTGTTATGAGTGTTAACATCAATAAAATTATTAATATCTACCTAATTTATTGCAGCCTTGCTAAATAGAGTTAGTACAGTAGAACATAAATGCATTGTTGATGATAAAAATCTAAAATTTTTTGGCCTGGTTGACTCTTCTCACACTCAAGTACCTCAGTGCAAATAAACCTGAGTCAGGGGATAAAATACCCTGCATGAGTCAATAGTGGAGTTGCTCTTGAAACCCAAATACTTCACAATCTCCCTGCTGATGTAAATAAACTAATTTCCAGATTCACTATCAAACCTGGCCCCAGGTGTTTATTCTGAAGCATGGTGCAGCATCCTTAGCTAAAGTCATATAACCCTTTATTTTGTAGTTTTCCTGTGTTAGTCTTCTTTCACCTGTGCATATTTAGTTTCTTGCAAAAACTATCTCCACAGACAATGACTTTTTTTTTCCTCTTGGCCTGCCAGAACTTTATGGATCCTCTCCATGTGTCATTCCTTTGTCACACTCATTAGAACTTGAAATGAAACCTATTGAGGTGACTTTACATCATCTCAGAACACCTGGTGCTTTGGCATTTCACCTCTCATATGGGTCATGACATAATAGCATTTCTAATTGTCAGTCACAGAGTGAGACACAAAAATAGTGAGCAGAGAAGGGAAATCCCTGGTGAGAGAACTCAAGGTTATCACTCTGCTTCTGACAGAACAGAGAAACGAACTCACCCACATGAAAGACTGGGCTGCTTCTATAGTGATGTTCTGTAATGGAAAGGCACAGAAAGATGTTCTGCCTTTTGTCCTGGATTTCTAATCTCTTGTGTATTCTTTTTTCTCTTTCGTTGTCACAAGGTGGCTACATCACATTCTATTCTGTGGATTCTAGCTCTAAATCGAAGGGTGTATTTCTGTATTAAAAATATAGTTAATGTAACATACGGCTGTGAGTGTGTGTGAGCATCTTGCACACACATGTGGGGATGTGGATGTCTGGTACAAACACGTATTTTTGGCTTATGTAACTGTGTCATGGAAAGAAAAAAGACATTTCTAATACCACTGTGACAGTGATTGTTCAAGGGACAATTTCCCAGCCAGCCACTGGGAAACTATTCACCTGCTACTGGACTTAAAAAATTTGCAGAACTGGAAAGATTTCAAGGGATTGCTGTAAGCTTATTGCCTCTAGAAGCCCCCCAAAGCATGGGCTGTAATAATTATCCACACTGCAGTAGTGGGAGATATAACAGGAGGCACGTTCTCCTGCTCCTGTGCAAAGCACTGAGCCACCTGCAATGGAGTTTAATAGTTTCAGCTCCTGCTCTGAGAGCAATTGTCCATGTGGGAAGTGGTGCTAATGGAGTCTGCAGAGAGGAAATGCCTCTCACGTGCTACAGAAAGAAGTGTGATATGAGGTCTTTTCACAGTAGCATCTTACTCTTCAAAAACACCAGATCTAAGTGGACTTAGAATTTTGAGAAGAAACTTGAGCAAAAAATATCCAGATCTGAACTTGTAGAAGTATGTGATACATTGCAATATATTTTGTATGTATGCAGACTTTATCTCTAGCCAGGTTCTGTGGTTTGTCTTGCTCTTGGAATTGGACAAAATTCGCACAATTTCAGGGAGACGTGCATTAATAATAATCAAGTAATAAAGGTGGCACTCTTAGGGTTTGTTCTCCATATAACTAACCTGTTCCACTTCTCAGATGTATTTCTAAGCCTGACATTTTGGGCTAAATGTCTGTAGAGTACAAGAAGGGAATAGGTCCTGCAGGGGCTGCCCTGCTATCTTGCTGGCTGGTGAGCAGTGTCAGGGTGACAGGCAGCTTGTGTATATTCCACAAAGCCTCCAGTTCCTGTCCTTTAGCCACCAGCAGCATATGGGAATGCTGCAGGCAGTAAGCTCTGTTTTAAGTACCTGATGTGCTTTGAAAGTTCCTGCAGTGAATCTCTCTGAAAAAGTTATTTTTTACTGTGAGTTTTGTTGTCCTTCTGCTAGGAGGAAGATCATCCAAATTAATGATTCTCAGAAAAGTGATGTATCATTTAAATGATCTAGAGAAATCCTGAATTTATTCAGATCAATGGTAAAAATCCCATTGGCTTAAAAGGGAATATACTTTTCATTATGATTTTCAAAGACCAGCCTTGGATATGGAAAGAAAAAGGGAGAATGTATCTTAACAGTTGATTTCTTCTAATATTCTATTTTAAGCATAAAAACTATGTAAAATGGGAATATAAAGAATTCCTAAAGTCTGTTGAAAATAATCCTCATGTTACAATATTCCTGGATGCTGTGACTTTTAGCTTCTGTAGGCAAACCAGCATTTCATATCTTTTCCTGTAACTGGTTAATTGCCTCTCTTCCTCCTAAGTTTTCTGGTAGTAACATTTGCCAGGTACCAAGTTTCTCGGAACTTGCTTAAAAATTTTGGAGTTAGTTTTGTGACGCCTCTCTAATCAGTAGCCAGGAGACTTCTATGCAGTCAGAAGCAGATTTTAAAGAATAAATACAGAGTCACATAATATCTGATTTCTTTAGCAAACACATTAAGGAAATACTGAAAAAAAGTGTAATTTCAGGCTTCATTGCTGGTGAATAGTACTATAGGTAATAAAGTAAATAGCTAAACTTGTGATGGAAGAAGTGGATTGATATATTTGACAGTGATACATACTTAAGGAATTATAGAAATGAAATACTTATTTTTTCATCTTTTGGAAGATGTAGATGGCAGCCCAAGTAGCATTTTCTTAGAAGAAAAGGGAATAAATGAATTAATATAACCTAGCTGATATAAGCACTTCTCCTATGTGATGCACAGACATACAGATAAATTTTGCCTGGTGTGAGTTTATAATCTGAGAAATGCTAAGGAGATGTAGAGAAATTAGACATTTTTTTTCAAATATCCCTTACTAACAAAGTTGGACAGCTAGCACTTTTGAAATTTTGTTTAACCAGTTAAATGCTTAAATCCCATTACAGTAAGACCTGAATTTCTAACTCACCTATAAAAATGACCTAAACCTGGATCTGTATGTCTAGCTTAAGTCAGACCTTTCAGATATTTTAAACTAATATTTCACTGAACATCTGGATAGTAATGAGTGGAACAAACCTGAAGTATCAAAAAAATAAGAATCCAGTCTTTCATCTAAAGTCACATGTACGCTGCCTTTCATATGCTTAGCCTACACCTTAAAAATGAGGCACAGTCTCCAAATTTATGTAGAAGTTTTTGCAAAATGATGTTAGTGATAGTGGCCAGACAGATGTGTGTTTACAAAGACCTACGTCAGATCCCCTGAATTCCAGACCTTCATTCTAAACACAAGCCCTTTATATTATTGATAGTCCCAGTGCATTTTACACAGACACTGAAGTTCTGGTGTTAGACACTCCAGTTAGGCATCAAAGACAGACAGCAGCTAGCATGCAAGTGCTGCTTCCAAAGAGAATAAAGCCCTTTTGAAGGCAATAGAAACTGTCAAAGTTAAATTAAAAATTAAAAATCTATTCTTTGGGCTGCTGACACACTAGGCTGCCTGACAGCCACAGAGCCAGAAGTTTCAAAAACCTCTCAAATGCAACTGTAAGTTGCCTGTGCTCTCCGTGCTTCCCCCTCTAACCCAATCAACTTTTATCCTTCAGTGAAATATCATCATGGTGCCTAAGAACTGATCATCTTGGTCATAAGGAAAAAACCCCATCTTTTTAAAATACTTTGAGTAATCAAGTATTCAGATAGCTTACGCTTTAGCATGTGATGTATTGATGTAAAAATGATAGACTTTCTCAGAATTGTAATGATTTATTATTTATCATAATGTACTCCTGCATGCCAGTCTCTCAAAATGAAGATTTATATGGCCTTCAACATGAAAAAAACACTGCCTACAGTCACAAGAAGTGTTTCAATAAATTATTACATATGTTAAATTTAGGTCTTAGAATCTGAAAGTAGGGTAAAGTGGGGTAATTCATATTATTTGGGTTCATAGAGTCTTAAAATCATAGAATATCCTGAGTTGGAAAGGACTCATAAGGATGATGGAAATCCAGCTCCTGGCCCTATCCAGGACAGCCCTTACAATCCCTTACAGTCCCACCCTGTGCCTGGGAGCTTTGTCCAAGTGTTTCTTGAGCTCTGTCCGGCTGGTGCTGTGACCATTGCCCTGAGGAGCCTGTTCCAGTGACAAACACCCTCTGGGTGAAATTTTTTTTTCCTAATATCCAGCCTAACCCTCCCCTGATACAGATCCAGCCATTCGCTTGGGTCCAGTCCCTGATCATAGGGAGCAGAGATTGGAGCTGCCCCTCCTCTGTCCCTCCAGAGGGTGTTGAAGACCTCAGTGAGGTCTCCCCTGCGTCTCCTCCAGGCTGAACACACCAAGTGTCCTCAACTGCTCCCCACATGGCCTCCCCTGCAGACCCTTTCCCATCCTCCTGGCCTCCTTTGGACATTCTCTATTAGTTTAATACTGTTTTTTTACTGTGGTGCCCAAAAATGCACACAGGACTCGAGGTGAGGCCGCATCAGTGCAGAGCAGGGCAATCACCTCCTTTTTATTCTGGAGGCACTGAAGTACCGTAGCAAAATAATAAAAATATTAAGAAGCACAATGGATAATACCTGTCTTTCCCTGTGTTTTCCACATTTATACCCCGTTGTGTGGTAACTGACATTTCTGAGAGTCTTTGTTGGGATTCTTTCCTGTTTTACTGACCTCCCCTGTCAAGAAGAAACAGTAAAGTAATAAAGGACAATACTTTTATTGTCATGAGCAATTTACCATCATATCCCTTACAGAACTCTGAAAGTAAGGTGTTTATTGCTTGCTGCTGCTTGTGGTACTCCTCAACTTGTCTGAAGAGATCATGATACAAATCTATCTATAATTAAGCAAAACCTTGAAGCTATACGTTGCTTGAATTTAAAAGGATGCAATGCCTTTATCACTGTAATGCATTCAGTCAGAACCTGTTTGGGATCAGCTCTGAATTGTAAAGTGGGCTTTAAAATCAAGATCAGGAGTTTGAACTTCATCTTGAAGTAACGTGAGGTTATTTGCACAGGATGCCACATTATTCGTATTATAAAGGGTAGAATCAAACTATATAAAAGCAATTGACTACTGTTTTTCTACAGGCTAAATCCATCATTTCACAATTATTTTACTAATTTTTTCATACCTCTTCACATGAAATTTGGCAGAAATGAGCTGCAGTGCAATACAGATGGGACTGATTAATCTTACATGTAGAGCAGCAATTCTGGTATATTATTCTGTGTAAGCTTTAATATTTCTTTGACTTATGTGGACTGGAAAGACCACGTGTTGACAGGTGAGATGTTCCTGGTGTGCTTGCATGGTCCTCCTCACTGCAGCATCCAGAATTTTAATCAGCCAAGTGGTGAAGACACGATATTGTCTGTTGAATTTCACAGGAGTTAAATGTCTAACCAGGCATTAGTCAGAGCCTCTGCACTCGAGTGGATACGTTTCCATTCATCCAGGAAGCAGCACAGTCTCCTGAGACCTGGTTTCCAGACAAAGGGAGCTCAGACAGAAATTGGAGCTTCTGGTTGCGTTTTGAACTCTGCCTGCCCCTGGTGTTCTCTCCCCTTGAATAAGCAATAGGAGCTGCACCTCACTCATCTGGCTGAACAGTGGCTGCAGTTGCCTTTGACTCGTGTGACTTTAAACAGGACATTGCTAGAAGACTTGAACAAATAAACTGGACTCCACAAAACCATCGGGTTTAACTGTCCCTGTGGTACACACTCTTGGAAACTTGTTAACTCATTACATGACAAAGCAATTCACATGCTGACTGAAAAAACCCCAAACAACTGTAGTTATTTTCAATCACACTTTTTTTATTCATTATTTTTATTCATTATTATTTAAAAAGTTATGTATTTCAAAGTAGGAGCTACTCACCCTATGGTAAAATGTCTTTCATCCTCATATATAAACTTGTTAACAATTTGAAGTTCTACTCAAAGGTTTGGGAGTCCTAAGAGCAGCCTCTGCTGATGCATAAGGAAATCGTTTCTCAGGTTTTCCAGTGGAGGTAAGAGTTTTTATTGCATATCCACAAGAAGTTTGTAAGAACTGTTTGGTGTTTGTTTGTCACTGGAAAGTATAAAAGCTTTTACAGATCATAAATTTAAAGAAAAATCAAGTAAACAAGAGGCTCAGCATTACAAATATTGGATGCCACAAAAAATGTATTGAAACCACAATGGTCTTATGTCCAACAATAGAATTACGGTACTGTAATGAGTAAGATGGCCCTGTCTCTTTCCTCTCCATAATAAATGTGAATACTGATGAATGTGAATACTGACGGCACTATCTTGTAGCTCAAAGAGCTGCTCCAGGCTGGCCGTACCCCAGGCTGCGCTAGCAGCAGTGCGGGCAGAGTCGAGGGGAAGGGATAATCCCTTTGCTCCGCAATGCTCGGGTCACCTGGAGATGCTGGCTCCAGTTCTGACCCGCTCAACACCACAAAGACGCCGGCAAGCCGGAGCGGCTTCGACAGAGACCATCGAGGTGGATGGAGCCAGGCTCTTCACCGCGGAGCGTGGTGAGAGGACGAGGGGTGTCAGCAGACACGCGAGAGGGTCGGGCTGGGCACGGGGGGAGGGGGCGGCCCCGCCGCAGGGCTCGGGCCGGTGCCGGTGCCGGTGCCGGACCCACTCCCGACCCCGCGCCCGCCCGGCCCCAGTCCTGCTGACGTCACATGGCCCGTAGCCAACCAGCGCGCGCGGCGCGAGCCGGGCCCCTCCCCCCGCGCCCTCGCTGCCTATAAAAGCCGCGGCCGGCGGCGGGCGCGGGAGCGCGGTGAGGGGGACGGGACNGGGCGGGGGTCGCCGGCCGGGGAGCAGGAGAGCCCGCCGGGCAGCCGCTTCGTGTGCACGTCGCTGCCGCTGGACGCCGCCGGTGCGGGCTGCCCGCTGCCCCCCGTGCCCATGCAGGGCGGCGCGCTGCCCCCCGAGGAGGAGCTCAAAGCCACGGTGCTGCAGCTGCGGGAGACCGTCCTGCAGCAGAAGGAGACCATCGGGAGCCAGCGGGAGGCCATCCGGGAGCTCACCGGCAAGCTGAGCCGCTGCGAGGGCGCCGACGGCAAGTCCGCCGCGGGGGCGTGGAAGAACGAGGTGGGCAAGGGCAAGGACACGATGGGCGACCTGCCGCGCGACCCGGCGCAGGTCATCGACCAGCTGAGCCGCACCATGCAGACCCTGAAGGACCGGCTGGAGAGCCTGGAGGTAGGGCCGGGCAGCGGAGCCGCTTCACGTCTAGCGGGCACTTTGGGCACGAGTAGTGCCCTAAATCCTTGTGGCGATAGATCCAGACTGGTTTGGCTTGTCGTGTTCTCTTGGTTATTTATCTCCTCTCTTTAATGGTACAAACCCTCGGGGGCTGCTCTTGAATGTGTTCTCCCGCTCCATGGGGGGAGATTATGGTTTCCCTGCTTGTCACCAGCTTAGTTTCTGTATTAATAATGTGTAAATCTCTCTTTCTGAGGATGTGACTGCATGTGGTTTGAGGTACAAAGCTGACGTCTTGGACAGTAAGACCTCGGCATATGGTGCTGAACAGACCAGTGGTAATGAGGAGATTGTGCTGGGCAGATGGTGCAGATAAGATGATGTACTCAGGGCTGACATAGAATGAAAAGAACCCGGTTCTGTACGCCTCTGAACAGAAAGGGGATTTGGTCCAATTCCACCTATAAGTGATTTCCATGAGCCTTTGGACAGTGCCCGTGCTCATGCAAATGTTTCGTAGAGAGGATTCTCACAGGATTTTTGCTGATGCTGTTTTGCTTTTCACACCCTGAAAGCCTCACATGTGTGCTCCCGCTGTCCTCCAGTCAGTGCTGATGTGAGGATGTGAGTAACTTCCGAAAGGCTGCTCTCTGAGTGCTTTGCAAGTGCAGTTTTGAGTGAGCTGTTAGTATTACCTCCTTTTATTACTATTGCTTTCTTTCTGAAGCATTCTTTTTAGCGTTGTAGAAGAGAAACTCCACTAGAATAACATGGTAGATGGAAAAGTTATTTTTTTAAGTATCTTTAAAGATACCAGTATTACTTGAGAGTGTGAGGTGCCTCTTTCTTCAGTTTGAATAAGAATACTTTCACTGGTTAATACTTAGATTGATCTAAAGAGCGTCTTACTTTGTTAAATCTGCTTTCAAAGTAGCTGAAGTTTTAATCTAAAATCAAGTGGTGGTTTTTCTGTTTATTTACATTGGCCATGTCACTGATAGTAAGTAAAGCAAAAACTGGCCGATGTGCCACATGTATGCATGTGAATAGAAGTACGTCAGAACTGCTCCCTACATTGATTTCATTGAACATAGATGTATGAAAACTCCTTCATATAAAGTGCTGGAAGCCTCTAGCAAAAGTGCCCTTCTGTTTCAGGACCTGTTTAGCTACAGTGTTGATAAATGCAACGAGCATGACAAATGTTAAAATGCAATGCCTCTTCTGTTCTTGCTGGACAGCTCCATGATCTTGCTTTCCTCCTTTGAACCCGCAGCATATCTGCATTTCACAGTTTCTGTGTCAGGAATGACGATTTTTTTTTCCCCTTCTGCTTTGCCCTAAAGCACCAGCTCCGAGCCAACGTGTCCTATGCAGCCCTGCCCAGTGACCTGCGGGAGATGCTGCAGCGGCGGCTTGGGGACCTGGAGCGCCAGCTCCTGAGCAAAGTGGCCGAGCTGGAGGATGAGAAGTCTCTGCTGCACAACGAGACCTCAGCCCATCGGCAGAAAACAGAGACAGCCTTGAATGCATTGCTAGAAAGAGTGTCTGAGTTAGAGAAAGGTAATTGCTCAGAGTCTAAACGCTTCCCCGTCCCGATTAATTTTGTTTACTCCTTCCTTCCAGAGCAGTAGACTAAATGTGGGCCATGAGGGAAAGACATTAAGGTACTGGACTAGATAGGAGGTGACAGTGCAAATACTTGGATTCTCCTTTTTCTTTTATCTCAGGCTTCTTGCTTGACAGGAGTTGCCTGGCTTTGGCTTCCCGTCTCTTAATTTGGCATGTGTGGGTGGCTAGGATGAAACTCTTAGTGTTTGTGGGATGGAAAGATCTATAAGGAGGCAAGTGGAGATAGGAATAAGTATGGCATGGGTGTAAATAGCTACATAATGTCAAACATACATCTGAGTAGAGCTGCCTTTATTTGGACTGAGAGTCGTATGGACTGAATTTAATTAGCACAGCTACCTTTGGTGTAATGACTGGTGTTTTATACCAGCTTTGTTTCCTGCTGCTTTGGGAGTATTGATGGTGGCCTTTCCTTTTGGTACTGGTTAGGACTATGGGTAACTGCAGATACTTGAATTATGCTCTATTCTAAGTTTACAGCCTTCAGAGTTTACAGCAGATTACACATGGTCCACTGGGGGACACTCTCGTAATCCTAGTCATTCATTGTGATTCTTGGCTTAATTATTACTGAGATCTCTCTGCTTGAGTAGAATCTGTTTATTTGAATTACAAATGTCTGTGGGAGTGACCTAAAGCACAGACCTCTTTCTGTATTGACTGTATACATGTACAGAGTGGACTGCATAGGGCTGGAGTTGCACTAAATATCACTGCCAAATCCTTAAGTGATTTTCCAAGGTGAATAACTCTGCTTAAAAGCAGCTTAATGGATATGCCTTGCAACTGGTGCAAGCATGCATAGCTCATGAATTTAGAAATGCAGCCTAATGGACTGATGTGTGAAATACTGTATCTATTTCCTCTAAAAAGAGTGAAGGTGGGGAAAAGGGAAGGAGGAAGATGATTTTCTACTGGCTCTCTTTTAGTATTTCTTGAGAGCCAAGATAAAGCCTAACCTGCAACTGAAGTTGTGGAGAATAAGTGGCCTGTTAATGTCTTATGAGTCAAGTATAGATAGGCCTTGTCTCTGGAAGATGTGACTCAGAAAGAGAGAGTGGTGGGAGAATAAGAATGTGTAATTCAGTAAGGTTAAAAATAACCTGTTCCCACCTTTATTTTTTGTGTGGGGAGTGAGGGCTGTCTTACGTCTCTGGGGAAGGGAAGAATTTGGGACAGGAACCAAGATACAGCCTTTCTTTTACTTGTGTAATTTTCTCTCTATTACTGTACAGCTTAGCTGTTCTGGCTCCTCTGCCAAATCAAAGTGATGGTAATAATGATGAAAGAACTTATCTTTATGTGTTTTAAATACAGACAATATCTGATCTGGCCTCATTTAAAAATAGTATTTCTGTTATGCTTTTATTTAAAGTGCAGAATTGTTTAGCATTTCTTCCCTACAACTAACTAGAGTGTCATAAGCGCCTCATTGTCCTGAGACTAGAGGAAAAAATTAATTTTATGAGGTGACATTGTAAGCCTTGGATTTTATCTGTAGCTGCGACAGCTGTTTTAGTTACCAATGGAGCAGAGGAGTTTAAAACTTTTACACCTGTTGTAGTTCCCAAAGTTTTCTGTACCGATTGTCTCCATTGACAGCAGAAGATGAAGATGATGCAGTAGAAAAAGCAGGAGGAATAATCCTGCAAATAGTAGTGCCTGGACTTCAGTGTGGTTCCTAAGCTTTGTTGGAGGTACAGACCGATCATTTATGATGTCTAAACCTATTTTCTCCAGCTCTGAAAGGGAATAACAATATTTCTTGCCCATACAGCCCAAAAATAATTGCTCTTTTAATGGGGTAAGTTTCTGGTTTTTTTATATGTGAGATTGGTTGTAGCAGCCTAATGGAGGTTGTTCAGTATCAACCCTGAGACCCTGGTGGTTTTTATTTGTTTACCATTTAGAACATTTCAGGTCTCTAAGGTTCCTCAAGACAGATTCAAGCAAAAGAGCTTCTTCCCCTCCCACCCCCTCATTCTGTGAAAAATGCAGCCAAAACACTTCAGTTGCTTCTGAGAAGAACTGAGAGAATGCCAATGGTTTAAAAAATACATATGAGAATTGTGGCAACCTTTTGTGATAACAGCTTTTCATTTAGACTGGAGTGTGAAGTTTGGCAAAGGGATTGAATTTGCTTCAGGAATGTGAGCAGAGGAAATGAGTGAGACTCAGAAGAACAGGCTGCTGAAAAGTGGAGAGAGACATTACTACAGAACTGTGGGGTTCAATTTGTGGCACTTCAAGTGTGGGGTTTATTTCTTAATACTTCTAGAAAATTACTTATGAGCATCTACATCAGCTATATGATACAGAGTTTTGCAGCTACAGAGAGTTTTGGTCTTAAGTATTCTCAGTTTTGTAAGCATGTCTCAATATCTCACTGGTTTTTTATCACTTTTTAAAAAAATCTAAATAATTTCAGCTTTTATATTGAATCGAGTGTCTAATCTTCTCATAGTTCATAGCTTGATATTGCATTTTTAATTCAGATCACTTTGAACTCTTCAAATCTTTTCCTGTTCAGTTGATGGGACAGAAGTCAGTCCTACTGAATGTAGCTGCTTTCTGGACCATGTCAGCGTAGTCTTATTTCAAATTTGCTGCTCTACGTGCAAGTGCTAATCTGTTTGTTAGCCTGAGATCTTAACACAGGGATGCTGCTTGTGTAGCAGGAGTAGGAAAAGAAATTCTGGTTGTGAAGCACTGTGCTTTAATAATGAGCATAGAGAAACCATTTTACTGACAGTAGATATATTTAAAACCAGTTTGAACTGTTTGAAATAGGTAGGCCTCCAGGCATGAAGTAGGCAATGAAAAAGATTGTCTGTTCTTCTGCTCTAAATGATCAGAAATAAATGAAATAATTATCACACTGAAGATAAAACCTATTTGCATTTTTGTGTGCAGCAAAATCAACATTCAGTAAATACTACTTCAATCTACTTTTTTCCTGTAGCTTTCTAAAGTGATTAAAGCTAAAGATTATCAATATTAATTGTGTCTTAGCCTGAATTACCAATACACTGTTTTGCTTAATGCTAAGGGGTTTTTTGCTCTATGTGATTCTAGGTAACAGTGCATTCAAGTCACCTGATGAATTCAAAGTCTCCCTTCCTCTTCGCACCAACTACCTGTATGGGAAGATCAAGAAGACTCTGCCTGAGCTCTATGCTTTCACTGTGTGCTTGTGGCTGAGGTCAAGTGCTTCTCCTGGAATTGGCACCCCCTTCTCATATGCTGTTCCTGGGCAAGCCAATGAAATTGTCCTCATAGAATGGGGGAACAATCCAATTGAGCTGCTAATTAATGATAAGGTGAGATTTGACGAACTCTTCATTGTCAGCATAACCAGAGCAAGGCCTGACCCCTTGGTGCTTTGCTCTGACTCCTTCCTTCCCTCTGAGAGAAGCCTTTGAGATGGTACTGTCTGCTTGTCTGTCGTTCACTTGCTGATTGCAAGTTCATGAAAGCACTAGAAGCAGAAGTTAAATTGTATACATATTTATGTATTGAGACCAAGCACCTTGACATCAGATGTGCACACACTTGTGTTGTCTGAAGTTACGAGCAGGTCTTGGCTTCTTGGTGGTTTTTTTTTGTTTTGTTTTGTTTTTTGATGAAACACAAGCAGAATTTGAAGTCACAGTACTGCTAGACATGAGATCTAAGCCAGCTGCAGTATTTCTGTCTTTCTAATTGTAGAAGTTACAAATGTTAAATGAATTTTGCAGAAGACAAAGAGCAAAAGGCTCTCCACATATTGGTCTGGTTTGGTTATGCTTAGTGGATAACATCAGTTTAAATGCAATTTTTCAGACTTTAGATACAACTACTTCTTACCATTGATGGTTTCTGACAAGCTTGAAGAAAATATTGAAACTTGTCATTAAATCGGTATTTAAATGCTTCCTTTCTCTCCACCTTCAGTTAGGTTTTCTGGTAAATCACTGTTCTCTGAGGGGATCAGGTGTTTGCTACACAACTCAGGTGGTTCATCTTATGGCTGATTATGGACTTGTAACTGTTCTATCATCCTCCCAGAGCAGTAATCAATTCTTTTTAATGGTTTGTAGAAGAGAAGCAAACTTGAGTCTGCTTATCTTTAGCAGTAACTTTTTTTCTCTTCAGTATTATATCTGTAATATATTCTGTGAGGCTTTTATTTCTTCCACATCACAGCTACTCCATAGCCCACTGCACTTGTGTCTTGATGTTGACCTGGGAAGCTTTTCAGATCAAACTCCTAAAGGAGCATAATTCCTTCTTATTGTGAGGTCTAGGGAACAGTTCCCACATGTTCTCCTGGTAGCAGACAGATCCATTTGTCAAAGTTGTTACTGCAGATGGTGCTGGCAAGCCCAGATTTTAAGAGGAACTTAATGTGAGCACTGGATGGAATCTCACTAAGCACTGAGATTTAAACAACAAATGCCACAGATTAATGTGCAGGATGGGGGTTGGTCTCTTCTCCCAATTAACAGGCAACAGAAAAAGAGGAAATGGCCACAAGTTGAGCCAGGGGAAGTTTGAATTGGATATGAGGAGGAAATTCACTGAGAGGGTTGCAAAGCACTGGGGCAGGCTGCACAGCAGAGGTGGAGTCACCGTCCCTGCAGGTAGTTAAAAGAGGTGAAGATGTGGCCCTGGCAGTGCTGGGTTGATGATTGCACTCCTTGATCTTGGAGGGATGTTCCAACCAAAATCATTTTATGATTATGTGGAATCCTACAAAGTAAGCTGTGGACTAACTTGCCTCTATGAAGTTTTTGCTTTTGAGGATGGAGTAAATACTGTTCCTCTTTACATGCTGGGCTTGAACTGCTAGATTTGGGTTGCCTCATGCATTTTTCTGGGTTTTTTTGTAGGTTGCTCAGCTCCCTCTCTTCATCAGTGATGGGAAATGGCATCATATCTGCATAACATGGACGACCAGAGATGGAATGTGGGAAGCTTTTCAGGATGGAGAGAAGCTTGGTACTGGGGAGAATCTTGCTCCTTGGCATCCAATTAAACCTGGAGGTGTCTTGATCCTGGGTCAGGAACAGGTGAGTGAATTGACAGGGTGTTCCAGAGTTTAAATAAAATCAGAACTCCCCAAACAAAAAAGAGCTGTGAGAATTTCTCTATTAAACACTTGGTCCTATTGTATACACAGTGTCAGAAAGACTGAAACGAGGAAACAAATACTTAATGAAATCACACATTGGTATATTTGTTTCACTTACTAAATATTCAGAATATTCATTTTGGGGTTAAGAATAAGTCTTTTTAGAATATTGGAAAAAAAACACAGAGGATTTTGAAGCTTGCCTTTCTAGTTAGCATCTCATAAGTAATGAATTGTATGGCTCCTGGCTTCACATTATTTCTCTACCTATATTATACATTTACTAAAAAAGGTAAATATTGTAACAAGGAGCCGGAAATAGCCTTTCTTCAGGATTCCCAGGTTCACAGTTGGAGCAATGAAGAATTAGTTTTGTCTCAATACTGATTTTAATAGATACTTATCCATGACATAAATGAAGAAAGCAGGTTCAGTATCTTAATACACTTGCAGAGCAGAGTGTCTGGCAGGTTTTCTTCATCTGTGCCTGCACTGTGCTGGGTTCTGTCATGTGCTATCAGTTCCGTGTCAGTGTGATCACCAAAAATGAGTGATTTTTGTCCTTGGGTAGTGAATGGAGCAAGCAAACACTTCCAGGCTTGTGCAATGGCAGTTTGAATCACTCATTTGTTACAACCAGACAAAGCCTGGGTATTTAGCTCCAAAGATCACATCTCACAGTCCCTGCAGACAGTTGGGCAAGGGCTGCAGTTATGGTTTAATCTATAGCCATAAAGCTTTCAGGGTAACCTTGCACATCTGTGCAGTTCTTGCTGGAGTTGTCCTGTGCTAAGCTTGCACAGTGGCTCTTAAATTTGCTCTGAAGTGTAAAGTGCCTTCCTGCTCTGGTGCTCGAGGGCAAGGTTGGTTATGTACAGCCTTTCTGTGGTGTTTTGCAGGCACCACTGTTTGCCCTCAGTTGTTTTGACACAGTTCAGGTTGGAGTTTGTCACTAAATGCCTTGTTCAGTGGAGCCCTTCTAGAAACTCGAATTTGTTCACCTTGTGACCTAACTCTGCACCTCTGTCTAGCAGTGGGGCTGGGTGGGGAAGGACTTCATGTTGGAAGAAGAAAGTGCCAGGATAACCTTCTCATCTAATCCATCTCTGTGCCTAAAGGACACAGTAGGAGGAAGATTTGATGCAACTCAAGCCTTCGTTGGGGAGATGAGCCAGTTCAACATATGGGACAGGGTCTTAAAAGCTGAAGACATCATGAATATTGCCAACTGCTCCATCAACATGCCTGGCAACATCATCCCCTGGGTCGATAACAACGTGGATGTGTTTGGAGGGGCTACTAAATGGCCTGTGGAGACGTGTGAAGAGCGTCTGCTTGACTTGTAGCTGTGATCACTTCCCATCCAAGTGCCCCCTTTAGTAGGACAATCTTCTGTGCAATCTAAAGCACTCTTTTTTCTCCTTGCCCTTCCCCAGTCTTATCTCCTTTAAAGAATACAAAAAACTGAGTAAACTGCCTCAGTGCAAAGATAGCTGCTAGTTTGGGGCATTGAGCCTGGCTATGAAAGGAGCACTTCTTGGCTAGAGCAGCCCTTGCTTTCTTATGGCCTGATCCAAAAATGTCCTTTGGCCTGCAGAAGCCTTTTTTTTTGGGCCTGAGCTTAGACCATCAGCTCTTCTGCAGGGAGGGAGAACAGCATGCACACTTCACTCTCATGTTCTTGATTGTGTGCAGTGCTGACAGCACCAGGATTAACAGACTAAATGTGAACCCTTCCTTCCAGTCTATTGTGTCCCCTTTGAAATGAAGCCATTCTTTTTTAGCCCTTTTTTTAAAAAAAATCACTTAATCCTTACACTGCAGTGGTTATGGTGCAGCTGTGGGTAGAGCAGAACAGCCACTGTCTGAGTGCAAGGCTTTTGCTTTTTAATTTGCAGATTAGAAATCCTTATTTTATGATAAAGAGGTGATGTATTTGAGACACATTGTACCAGTTCAATTTGAGAAAGGGCTGTTTAATCAGTACAGCTACTTTGAAGCAGAGGTGCTTCAGGTGAGGTTCTGTCCCAAAGCCTGTCCTTTGCTAGCCAGAACCCCAGCATAGGTGGGTGGCTGAAAGATTGTACGTGTATTTTCTGTAGGCTGAATGTACTGAATTCCTAGTGACCTGGCTTGTACACTTTTCTCTATTGTTTCTCTTGCTTCAGTCAATGTCTCTTTATTTTTTTAAATATACAAGCTGTGAATAAGTGAATTTCCATTTTGTTTTGCTTTGAAAGGCCTTTTTATGAGCAAGTGCCAAAGTTCAGTTTCTGCTTGCTGAGAATTGCTATTTATTTTTCCAGCATAAAAGTCTTCTGCACTGGTTTATATGTTATTATAATGGTCCTATGTAATATGAAAATGTGCTGCTTTTTCAATTCTTGTTGACTGTCTCTTCTGTAAGCACTGGGCTGACTACTATATTTTTTTATCATTTTCTCTCAATATTTTGCAAACAATGTTGCTGTTTTCTTGGCGTTGATGTGACTACTTGGTTTGTGGCTCGCAGATAGCAAATGCACTGTACTGGGAAAGAGTTAATACTTTTGTTATTTAAAAGAAAAAATTTAAAGGGGGGGAGGGGGAATTTATAAAGCTAAATATCATACTTTATTTTTCATATGTTTGAATTGTAAGAATATGGTGACAGTCCCATTTGTAGGGTAAAGTTAAATATTTCCATGAATATGTAGTATGCTGTTCTTAAAAAAAATTCTTATAATGAACTTTTAATTAAAATGCACTCTAAAATTGAGTCTCTTAATTCTTTTCTAATCACACAAGACACTGAATGTTCTCTTTCATAGCTTCTATGAGTTCACCTGTCCCTAGACTGGTAGAAGTACAGTCTTGTAAGAAATTCTAATGCCCTAAATTTATTGCCTAAATGGCTCAAGTGTTCTCGTTGTGATTGGCTTTAAAATCCACACACACTGCATCCCCCCGACCTACAAGTACTTTCCCTGCCCTAAGGAAAAAACAAACCACAAAACTGACTTCATAGCAAAAGAATCTGTGTTGTGAGGTGAGGAAAAGTGTGAAATTCTCAGCTCCCATGCGCTGGTGCCCAGCCCTTAGCCTGCCAGTCAATCCACCTTTATTTATCAGCCTTTTTCAAAAGAGGGTGGAACAGCTAAACTCTGGGGTAACATATATTTCACTCTGTTCTTGAAAGGTGCAGCAGTGAAATTGTCTTGGACATTTTGCTGAATGTCCTGGAGACTGTGTGGGGGGTGGGGCCTGCTGTTTTAAACACCAACTCAGTGTTGGAGTTCAGTGCTTGGTTGAGGGAGGTCTTTATACATCTCTTGGCCACGTTGATCTTTATTCACGGTTGTTTAAACACACTCAGCCTTTAGCCAGATGCACTTGGGTAAGAAGCCCCACCTGCATGGGAAGGTGTTAATGATGGGGGCTGTGCTTGCTTGGGTTGGTTTCACTCATTAAATAGTTCAGATGGTAGGGAGTTGGGAGGAAGGTTTTGCTGTGTGGGTTTTTTTTTTTGCCTGACTCATAAAAGCTAAAGGTAAGGGGTTTATGTTCCATTGAAAAGGGTTTATTTCATTATTTTTTAATACATATTTATTTATGTATATACACATAATGTATTATTCTTTCTTTTGTGCAATAGTACCTTTTCATTAAGAAGAAAAGATGTGTTGATGTTTGTACCTTTCCCTTGGGAGTAGAAAGCCATGGCTGTTATTCTGCTGCTCCAGATCCTGAGAGTCACATGTTTTATATGAATATATAAACAGATGGCAAAACAGGATTAAATATTACCACATTCCAGCTTCTATATTGTTTTATGGAGTGTGGAGCTGACAACACTACCCTCAGTTCCCAAACTGCTCTGAATGCACAGAAGTAATAACTTCTGGAATGCTGAGTGACAGCACTTGGAAAATGCAGTAGTGCAGGTTTCTAGAAAATGTGTTTTTGTTTAAAACCAGGTGGAGCTGGGACTCCTAAAAGCAGTATCAGTGATCCCAACAAGCCAACATGCTGGGAGCTGTGAGTGGCCAGGTCTGCAGGTGGCTGTGAATGCTCTCCAGTCTCTGCATTGCACATCCTCTCTGTATGTCCTTGGTGCATTGGCTGTTGGCTGACAGCAAGTTGAGCATTTGGTGTGTTTAAATCTGGTTATATTCCTTCAAAGTGAAGTTGTTTCCCTATATGGCTGGCCACTAGAAAATGTAGTCCTCTCATGTGTTTTGAGTTTGCTTGAAGGCGCCAGCTACACACTTGCTGTCTGTAGGTGAGGGGAGGAGGATCAGCTCTGCCTCTGGGGTCCCCTGTGCATGAGACCAGCACCTGGATGCAGGCAGCTTTTGGCTGGGCTGCACTTGCTCTCTGAACTGCTGGTTTAGGTCTCAAAGGTGCAGGGAAGAGCCCATTTTTACATACATACCCCCATTTTTACATACATTTCCCCAGTGAGTGAATACATGGGACTGCCAGGGACAAGCTGATTCTGTTTTGCTTCAGAGACCTGATTTCCCTCAGGTCTTTCCCAAAGGTGAAAAGCAGGTCAGTGGTGAGGCTGCTGTGTTGTATTAGGTGTTTAAAGCTGGCGCTTTCTCAATCAGGGTAATGGTTGTTCTAAGAAAAAATGCTGCTGTGACTATAGATTGGATTTATTTCTTTGCTAATGGCACCTGATTCTGTGTAAGGATTCTTCATCCTGCTGATTTTAGTTATCCAGGTTGGGAAGGAAGATCAGCCTCCTTCTATTGCACCATCCTGAATCCTGCCAGGAGTGCAGAAACCCTAAAAAGAGACACTGGTCTGGCTGAGGTCTCTGCCACCAGTGGTGATCTCTTGATGCTGCTTAGAAATCTGAGGCGAGATACAGCAAGGGCCCTGCTGATGGAGAGAGTCAGGCACTGCCAAACTCCTCCAGAAGTGAAAGGTCTTTCTTGGTAGCCAGAGAATTGGGGTGGGGGTTGAAGGTGATGTGGGATTTTTCTGGAGATCTTTCACCAAAAGGTCTCTGGATCTTTTATTCCCCTTCACAGTGAGAAGGTTGGACCTTGATAATGTTCGTGGTTAGCTGTGAGGCTTAAATAATACATGAGTTTTTCAGAGCTAAAAATCTTCTGGAAAGAATTGAATTAATTGCCCCCCTGGATATAGCTGTTTCTAAAAGGCTGCACTTAGAAAAGTATAAATTTGCACAAGGAGTTCAAGGGGCCATTTCTTTCTCCACAGGAGGGCTGGGCTGATGTTTTGGCAAAGCTTCAAACACAGAAGCTCCCTGATGGCTTGATGCCAGTGAGAGAAATTGTTTTATTTATTAAGAATGCTTTGGTGTTTCACCTGCCCTGGCTCCCAGTGTGTGTGTCTGGGCAGTTCAGCTCCTGGCACTGCTGCACCCAGGGGTTCCTGTCATGGGAAAGATGCTGAGGTTTGTGGTACCCCCTTGTTCCCTCGCTGCCACCCAGCATTCTTGGGTCTCAGAGGCAGAGCTGACCTCGCACAGAGCTGGCTGGAGCCTCTGGCACTGGGTGTGCTTCCCTTCTGTGCTAAAAGGAGTTTGCAAGAGGCTTGCCCTGGTTTTCATGTCACCAAGCTGCTCCCAGCAGCAGCTCTAGAGTGCTTTTTAAGAATAAGTACTGAGAAAAGTACCAATGGCTATTTCTTAGGGGGATTTTGTAGTTTTTAAGGTACTAGATGCTCTTTTACATTTTGTCTTTCAAAACACTTAAACCAGCTTATGAGTAACTTTAAATCCTTATGTTACTGTAACAGAGTTCATCATCCAGGCTTATCTGTGCTACTGGAGATTGCTCTGCTGACCTCACCAGATGAAAGAAAACCTCTTTAAATGGCAGCCTCATTTATTAAAAACAGGATGTTAAAACTTCTGGATCACAACACTAATTAAGCAGGGGATTTATAACTTTCTTTTTTAATTTTTTTTTTATTTTTCTTGATGTTGGCTGTTGGTTTGCAGTGGGAAACCTGATGTGCTGTCCTGCTGTGGTTCTAGAATGGCTGCTTTTCCTGTATCAAGCAGTAATTGGTTTTCCTCCCATTTCAGAGGGCACAGAGCAGGCAACTGCCTCCTCCCTGTTGCAGAGCTGGGAAGAGATTGTCCTGTGCAGCTTTTTTCTACCTCTGCAGCTGCAAAAGGGTCTGGGAGAAGGGATCTGCACTGACTTTTAATTTTATGTGAGATTTCCCTGCAGGAGATACTTGTGTCTGACAAAACAGATTTGCTTTCCAGGCATGGTGTAGCTGCAGTTTAGGCCAGGTTTTTTTCTTTTCTTTTCTTTTTTTTTTCTTTTTTTTTTTTAATCTTTATGGTAAATTATAAATGGTTGATAAACACCTATAATAAAATAGAGGTATACATGGGCAAATAATCTTTTTTTTTTCCATTAAAGAAAGCTGTTACTTACTGTGTAGAGAGTACGTATCTTCCTAAGAGATCAAATTATTTATGGCAGTGCACTAATTAGCTTTTTCGAGGCTTCTAAGGTCTTGCAGATACTTCTAGCTCCAGGGATAACTGCAGTAGGTAAATACCTCTCTGCATCAAGGATAATTTCATGCAACTGGCCAACAGCTGTCAGTTACATGAAATTAACTTCAGAATTCTGGGCTGTTGGGGGCTCTGGTCAAGTGGAACCCTGGCACCTACAAGGCTTTGCAAGGGAGTGGTCACCACTGGCTGGTTGGGCCACTGTGGTGGCCACAGGTGTCCAGACAATTCAGAGGATCCCAGAGCTGGTTTGGCCCCCATTTTCACCTGTGCTGCCAGAGGAGTTCTGAGGCTGTACCAGCACTCTCACCTGCCCATCCTCACTCAGTCTGGTCTTAGGGAAGAACAGATCCAGATCCCTCCTTACATCCCTCAGCAGCTTCACGCTCTGTTCAAAAGTATTTGGCATTGTTCAAATATGCTGCTATGGTTACTCAGGCACCACTGACTGCACAGGTCAGCTTAGAAGAGCTCTAGACAAAGCATTTGGGACAGAATGCAGCTCTTGCTCGTTAATTTAAGACCTGGCATATCAGTTCGAGCACACTATGTGAGGGATAATGTCTCTCTTTTCTTCTTACACTTGGGATTTGGAAAAAAACATAAGAACAATCCTGCCTTGATGTGAGCCCAAGCAATGGCAGTGGCTCCTGCTGAAAACAGCAGCCAGCCCATTTGTCCTGGGAGCCGCCTGAAGGCCGGTGGGGCTCCTGTGCACAGGTGGAAGGAAGAGGCACAAAGCCTGGGGAGGAGCCAAGGCTTCCTCAGCTGTGATGAGCAGAGCCCGAGAGGGGCTGGCTGCAAACAGGCAGGGGTTATCTGGCAACCCTGGGGAGGGGAAGGGGCTGGTTCGTGGCCCTTGGACCTCAGGCTGCCCTCTGATGGGTCTGGAGCTGCTCCCTCCCAAGCCCTGTGATTGGCATTTTCAGGGGAGCTGCAAGGTGACCTGTTGAGGGCTGGAGCCATGATTTTACTCTTCCAATCCTGCTCAAATCCATGAGCTGAACTGGCACGAGGTGTTGTTTAGGTCGCAGAAATTCAGTGCCGTCTATTCTGTACTTCACCATGGACTGAGTTTGAAAAAGGATGTCTGTAAAGAGACTTTAGAGATGTGTAGTGGTGCCCTCACTAGGCTGTGCCCTTTAATGTCTTTCTGATTACTGAATTGAATTGAATATGCCTGATTTTCTTTTTCTGATTACACTGAAGGCAGAATTTCCATAGACTTGACTGGGAGAAGAACAGGAAACTGAGACAAGTTTGAACATGCTGGTAAAAAGGAAACAAAAAAATCTGGTGTGACTTTAAAGCTATTTTTAAAAGCACAAGCTGGAGCGGGTTACTCTGAATCACTGGAGTCTGTTATGTCCTTTTTTTTTTTTATTTTCACTCAATAATTTTTAAGGACACAGTGAGAAGGCAAGTTTTTAGAGATGGGTTATATGGGTTAAAAGGGGAAAGGTGTTCACATTTGCTGAGCGAAATAAATATTACTGCCAAAGGAGCAGGTCTCTTTTCTGATAAGGCAAAAAAAATTGAAGATGAGAATATACCAAGCCATTTCAGAAAACAGGAGAGGGTGGAGGATTTATTGCTTCAATTGGAATATTAGCTTTGCTATCTTCCTTGAATGTTTGCGTGTGAAACTGGGTGTTGCTTGGCATCTGCAGGCTAAATCTTGGGCAGCCTCTTTGGTGGATGTGTTGTATTAGACATTGTCTCCCTCATTCTCTCCCATCCTGCACCAGCCCTTAGGGCAAGTTTCTGGCAGCTGAGGGGAGGACAGAAAATAAAAATAATTTACCTTCACTGTCATAGGTAATAGCAGAATCTTGCTAGTATCTCTTGGTTTGTGTCCTGGTTTTCCATTCAGTGCTTTGATTCAAAGGCTGGCCATTCAATACACTTGTTTCTCCATGGAAGGGTGCAAATTTCAATGGTGTTCATTGAGCTAAGAAGTAGCAGTTCTCTTTATTCAGTTATTCTTCCCTGTTCATGGTAGCAGACTTCTTGTACTTGAAGAAAGGCAGGGAGGGGGTTGGAACAGCATAAACCGTTTGAGGGGAGAAGTGGAAGGAAACTGTGACCATGGCAGTATGTGAGGTAAGGGGAAAGCTGTGTCTGAATTCTGCAGTGGATGTTGGAAATAACATTTGTTGTGATTGCTGTAGCTTTGGAAAGAACCATCTTCTCCCTGGACTTTGGCAAAAAGACAGGTTTGTATTTCAGGAGGCTGGACTGCACCAACTGGCTTCAAACATTTTTTTTTTTCATTTTACTGTCCTGTGAGGGGTGTGTGAATCAAACACCTTTTTCATACCAGAAAGACAATCATTTATTTTTCCAAAAATTCCAGACAGGAATGCTCTATAGCAATCTGAATTAAATGCCAAGGTGAAAGAGTGTTGCTGTAGAAACCCATGTCTTGCAGCAGGTTCTTGAGTGCTTCTGGGGATATGCTACTGATAAAGACTGCAGCTGTTTCTATTTTTCAGTGATATTGAGAAATGATTCTTCAAAGTTGCTTTTTAGTAGATGTGTGCTGCAGTTCAGAAAGGCAGGGAACTGACTGTATGCTGGGGTGATCAGGAATCTGCTAAAGCTCTGGGAACCATCCACTGGCTTTAGAGGGCTTTGGATTCAGTGTCTCTGTTCACTGCAGTCTGTGCAATATACAATGTGCTGCATCCCAGGGTTTTTTTAACTTCCAGTGGAGACTTGTTAATGTGGGAAGAACTCCCAGAAAACTGTTCCACATCACTGTCTTCTCCTTTCTGCTGAGCATACAAGGCTGTTGATGACAATTATTTATAAATTGTGTGTCTTGAAGAGCTGACTGAGGCGACTTGAGCTTGGAACATTGCTGTGGTACTTCCTCAGCATCCCTTTGATACCTCTGCATCTCCTTGGATTAGCAATGCTGTTGTAACAGTGCATGGCACAAATCCACTTACATGAGCTCTCTGTTATTTGAATGTACTCTGAGCAGCATTTCAGACTTTATTAAAACTTTCCTGGATGCATTTTGGCTTTGAAAAATACAAATTCAAAACAAAAGCCCATAAATCTTTGTTTAATCAAAGTATGCCTCTAAGAACAGTGTACATGGATATTGTATAACAAGAGTGAATTCCAAATAGGACTTTGAAAATCCATCTGGAGCAGAAAACCAAGACCTGTGGGAGATTTTTAGAGAGCCTTGCTTGGTTTCTGGAAAAATTCACTGTACTCTGTTGCATTATCAATGCTTAAGCGACAACTGCAAGTTGATTCAGTTAAGACCTATGCTAAGGAATATTGTATTTGCTAATGCATGGTTTATCTCAGAAGTTGTGAATGTTGCTGCCTCACTGACACTGCGTTGTTTTCAGTGACTGAGACTTGCCTGTTGACAGCCTTGTCAGTTGAAAATGTTAGAAGAGAATGAAATTACACTCTGTGCCTTGCCCCAGATGGGAATTGATGTAGTATTTTAGACCTCAAAAAGGATGGGAGTGTAGCAGAACAACATGACAACATCAAGATTTATTAGTGCTGCTTTGGTCTTGGCTTTAGGTCATCTCCTGTCTGCAGAATTCCTGTTGATGTTCCATCTGGATTTATATAGAAATTGATGGTAGGGTAAAGCTCTCTGATCGTATCAGTTCACATTTGCATCACTTTCTGCTCTGGATGTGCTGGAAGCACCACTTGTTAAAGTAGTTAGCAGGCAAGCAGAGGAGAATGCAAGGTCAATTTAACAGTTTCGGAATTTAAATTATTTTCTGAATTGGAAGAGTGGGGGAAGGAAATCAAAGCCCTGTGTCTGAGTTCCGCTATGTTCCTGAAACAGTCCCTTAAGAGATAAAAGTACTTGAATAGAGCTGTTAAGCTCTAGTTTGCCCTATATTTTGCTGCCATAATTGTTGCAGAGGTCACACTTAAATGCACACAATCCGGGTTTGATGTCTTGTCTTCCTCTAAACACACACAGCTGCTGAGAAAAAGGGAACTTTGTAATGACTATTGGTTGCTACTGAGAACAAGTGGATGAAGTTTCCATACCCCAGTCTAACAGCTCCTTTGGATTCATCTATCTAAAGGTTTTGTGTCCCCTGAAAGACTTTGTTACCCCAATATTCCCTACTGGTATGAAAATCAGGACACTGCTACCTGTTACAGCTTTTTTCTGCCCTCCCTATTTAAGCTGCTTGTGTCATTACAGTCTTTAACCACTGCAGGTGCTAAGAACTAAAACTAGGGGGGAACTGCACACAGACGAAAACAGCAGGAAGGAGGCAGTCAGGGGAAGTCCTTGAGCAGGACATGCTCAAGATCTGGGCGTGCAATCAACTCCAAAACAGAGATTTTGGGTGCAGGTCACAGACGTTCACTTCCAAAGAGGGGGATATGTGCTTTGGACATCCTCTCTGTCCCCTATACCTGCTGGCTGCCTTGCCCAGGTGTCCCCTTCTTCCCTCTGGCTACTGGCAGGACAAACAGGCTCGTACAGCTACAGGGAGTTCTTAACTCACTTTACTCAGATGCTCCACCAAAAAACTTGGCATTCAGCTCATGTACTGCTCCATTCAGCTTCAAGCTGAATTAGTTTGCATTATCTCCTGTTACGTTTGGACTAAAACAAACTGTTTATGTGTATTCTGGGTCACTGATGCAAGCAGAGTGTTATTAGGAGTCTGAATCACCATTGCAGCACAACCATCAGCTGAGCTGCTCTCCTTGTGGGTACCAATTTATTCTCTAGATGAAGCTGTAGTGAGTGAAGGCTCATTCACCAGAAAAGGTGATGGAATGCAACTGCAGCTGGTTGATTAAGCTGGACAAAGAGAAACATTCATGTGTCACTCAGAACGCTCTGCTACATGAAACAAGGAGATTAGAAATGGTGAATTTCTAGTAATGAAAGCAGGCAATCGAGTTTGTCATAAAATCAGCTTAAAAGAGCTTTCTAGATTCCAGAGAGAACTAAAATAACTTGACCTACCTCGGTCCTGTAATCTTTAAATGCTGCTTAACATCTGCTCATCAGCACTTGGCAAAAATATGGATTTTTAACAGCAGAAACTATCATGTATTGAAATTAATAATGCAGATGGGTGCATCGTGGAGAAAAAAACATCATTACTCAAGGGTTAAAAATGAAATATTTGACTTCAGTTATAAAAAAAAATCTTTAGAAGAAAGTTACAGCTACAAAAATCTTAGTGAGGTCACCAGCCTGGCCGAAGCACCTTCCTAGTCCCCTGCAGGTGGATGCATGGAGCCAGTTCTGCCTAAGAGACCTACAATGGTAATGGGGAATTGTAGAAACTCTCCTTAAGGGATAGAAAAGACAGATGTGTAGAAGATGCCTTTAAGATTTGAGATGTTATTTGGAAACAGCTTTCTTCTCCCAGGACTGGCATTTCTGACTATGTTATTAACTTTGGAGATACAGAAAATGCCTAAAGTTAGGTGGAGTGGACTTGAGCCATTATAGGCAAAAGAAAGAGTTTTATATTCCTTATTTCACACTTTGCATTCTTTAAAACTGTAGCACAGGAATTTGAGAACTCCTTATTCCCAAGTTACAAAAAAAAAAAATGTAAATTGCCGTTCTTGGCTTGAAACATCCTGCAAGTAAAAAGCTCTGTAGACCCTCACAGTTATTTCTTCTCAATTATTTCCCCCCTCAGTTATTTCTGTACTAAGTCTGCAATCTGCTGTGTAAAATGGATTCCCTAGAAAATGGTCTGAAGATGTCTGAAGGTGCTGAATCCACATTTCCCATTGCAGTGTGTCCCATCAGTTCTCTCAGGCCTCAGACCACAGGCCTTTTTGTCCTAATTTGACTTTACCTGGTTTCAGGTTTCGCTTGCTGCACCTTCCTTGCAAGCCAACTTGTGGCCATCTTCTGCTTGTGGCATAAAGGACTAGGAACATTCTGGGCTATTTCTTGCACTGAGCACTTCTGTGCCTTTTTTTCTCTGCTATCATGAGTCTTTCCCCAGCTTTGGGTCTGAAGCAGGAATTGGTTATTGCCAATCCTCTAGAGTGAAGTCAAATATCATCTGCACTCCCAGACATTGTTCTTGGATTCATATATTCAGGGATGATATTAGATAGCTTTGCCACTGGGAATGCCTAACAAATTGCTGGGTTTTTTTGTTGTCCAAATCCTTTATTCACTCTGCTTTCTAGGATGCAGTTTCTCATGCTGAATTCTTGTTGTTCCTAGGCATAGTTTTGTGTCTTGGCTCTATGGGATCTTATTTTTTTGGAAGGAGCCCAAACTTTTAAGCCTTCCAGGCCAGTCTATTGGCATCTTTCCGTCCTAATTTACTGCTGTGTTGTCCTTTGTACAGTCTGTAAGTTCTCTGCTGTAGAATATATATTTATTTCTATATTGAGAGTGGTGAGTATGCCAGGCCTGGTGTGAATCCATGTGGAACACCCAATTGTTTGCCAATTCTTCCCCGTAGACATCTACTTGTAAAGATCTGTCACTTACCCCACCCTTAATTCCTTTAATATGGACTTTTAGTTGAAACTACAGAGTGATACAATAAATATCTTAAAACTGAAATCCCAGTAGCTGTCAGCTATCTAGCTTGTGTGTGGTCTTTCCTCCCAGCAATTCCCCTAGAACTGATCAATACCCGTTCACTTGTATTTTCTCTCTCTCTTTTTATTTTTTGCCCTCCTTTATTTAGGGGTTGGATCTCAGGCTATTCAATACAGTGTATACTGCTCCCCTACAGACAGGTAGTCCTTGACATTAACATTCTGCTGAGGCCTCTGCAGCAAGGTCAGGTTTTAGCACTGAACTCCTCTGTAATATGCCTCTGAACTTTTCTACCCATTTTTTAAAACTTTTGTGAGGTACACATTAACTTTGTCTTTCATGGTAACTGAAATAGAAGGGCTGCTTTGCATTTCTGGTAAATGCCCCCATCATAATTCAGGGAAACACCTCAGCGGGTCCTGATCTGTAGAACTGGACTGAAGATTGGTATTTTGTTATGGTAAATGCATAATCATCAAGGCAGGAGCTTTTGTGGTTTTGTTTTGTGTTTGCTTGTTTGTTTTTGGTTTTTTCTTTCTCCATGAACTGCAGCAGCAGCAGTTCTCTCTCTTCTCAGGGAGAGGAGATTTTTTTTTTTTTCCTGGAAGAACCAGTCTTAATTCTGAGTATTTGCACTGAGGACAAGTTGTGTTTTTCTGCTACACAATATGTACTGTGTGGTTGTTGTCCCTTACTCCAAAGGCAATTCTGTTATTGTGCTATTGTGTGCGATTATTTAAAAAATAAAAATTCAGGGATCATTAATAATGTTGAATGCTAAACCTGGGTATGTTTTTCTTCTGTGTGCCTTTATTTGTGAGGTCTTGGATTTTCTACAAATCTCATTTATGGGAGAGGGAGAGTGATGGGCTTGTGTTCACTGTGCTGGTCTAAATCAGTTGGGCTCTGCTGTCCAAACGAAGAGCCTAACGTTTAGTCCACAGGCAGTTTTGCATCCTTGATGCCTGCCAGGCCTCTCTGCAGGGCTGCCACAAGCCAGGATTAACCATCCTGGGGGGAAGACAGAAATGTGTTCAGGGTGCAGCTGCACCCGATGAAAGCTACCCTGTCCCTTGGAACACCACATGCATCCCTGGGTTTGGCAAGAAAATATTAACAAATCACTTATTTTAAAGCTGCTCTATCTCTGTTGATATGCTCAGAGCTGTGTTACTTTGTCCTCCTTGTTAGAAGTGAGCATTTTTTTCTTTGCTTTATCTCTGTGCACAGCATGTCTTGTTACTTTTAAGTTGCTCTAAACTCTAAATCAATAATCCCATTAGGAAGAAAGAAGGGGTCTAGTAGCAATAAGTGTAATTGCAGAGTTAATCAGATCATTTTTATTCAAATTGTAGACTCTGTTTCCCAAAGATGTTCTAGCTCTGTAAGATCAATAAGTAGGTTTATTTCCTAGGTATCAGCAGTATAAGGGTGGGAGTTGGATGCCTGGAGGGAACCAAGGGATTTTGCTGCCTGTGAACACAGTAGCTGTGGGGAAAGAACTGTTGCTGTGATAGAATCAAAAAACAGAAAGCAGTGTGTATTTTGGGCACTCAAATGTCTGGGAAATGTCTGAGGGAGGCATAGATCCAGGAATTTCTCCCTTCTTAGTCCATCCCCACCAATTTCACAAACAAAATGTGTCTAAAATAACACTGCATTTTAAATATAACATTTTGAATTGGTAGCTACTTGTTTTAGAGTGTAAAACCCACCTGATTTTACAAACATTCTTCAGAAGAGATGGATGACGTTTTTCTTACCTCCTCTTTCCATTTTAATTTCTAAATGTGGTCCTTACTGTTGATCTCTTCTAGTTTTATGCTACACAGCTATAAAGACTTCAGTGGTGATGCACCAGGCTGGTCTGTACAATGAGATTTAGTCTTTCTTAAACCAGGCTTTGCACAACTTCTGAGCGGAGCTGAGCCCTCTTCTCCACAACCATTTCCCTGTAAATAGCTACTGAAGACAATAAAACTGGAGCCACAAAAATGATGGGCTTCCTTGTTGTTTCATTATTGTTAAATATGGCCCCTGCTGTGCTGTGGAATAACCAGTGCCCAGCACTGCTGTATCTTGATTGTTACTCAGTGATCCTCTAAACTGAGCCCAGCTGCACATTCAACAGATTACTGTGCTTTCTCCTTGCCCTGTACATTAAGCAATAGGTCATGGAACTGGGCCTTAAATATTTAGTATGCTTGTGTTTGCTAATAAAAACTTTTTAGGAGAAATTATGTTTCACGTTGGCACCCTAATACTCAAGTGCAGATGGCTGGAAATTTATTTCACTGTGGCCCGGGGTGGCCTGTCCTGTTTGGAAATGTTGTGGCTGCAGCACAGGCTCAGACTGGGAGAACTGGGAGTGTGGGCTGAGCCAGGGAGGATGCTGTGCTGTGGCTGCTGCAGAGGGAGACGGGCTTTGTGCAGCAGGAAGGGGATGAGCAGAGCCTGCCAAGAGCTGAATTCCCCCGCAGCTGCCGTGGTGCTGCTGTGGTGGAGCGCTGGGAGCCGGCTGTTAACAGCTCCTGCTGGGAAGAGCTGACCTGTGCCTGCATTCCCAGCTAGCCTTTGGGCCCTGGGAAACTCAGACAGCCCCGAGCGAGAACTCAGCTTCCTTCTGTTGGGTTTAGGTCCTAAAATTGCCTCTTGGTTTCATCAAGACTTGACTGAGATCTTCATCAGCATGGTTCTGAAAGCTAATGCTGTCTTGGGCTGTCAAATTGTTTGGGTTTTTATAATATAACTAATTTCTTCTTGAAGGTTATCTGAGTTTAAATTATTACTAAGGCATTCACATGCTGTCCTTGCCAGCTGGTCTTTCTGAATTTTATGGTTTGCTTGAACATCCTAGGCCTGATTTTGCTCCAGGTAAAGTACTTTACAATGAAATGTAGCAGCAATCAGCTGTGCTGTTCTCTGAACACACTGGCTCTGTTCACCTAAGAGAAGTATCAGAAAGGGCATAGTTAAGAATAATGCGGTGGTCATAACAGGAAGCTTGGAAACTTTGGAATGGTTGTAAGATAAAAAGAACTTCAGTGAGATACACACTTCTTTGAAATTTGCTTTAAAAAACTGACATTTCCCAGAAAAATAAGAATCCGTATATGAGAGACGGTCTACTTGCAAGAAGACTTAGGACTCAACGGATTTCTTTTTGTTCAAGTCTTTACTGTTATCTCCCCAGTTTGAACTCTAAACTAAACTTTAACTATATAGAAGGATTCTTTTCTTGATATGAGTAATGTGACCTGTACCATTGTGAGAAGTGAGAGCTGAGTCCAAATCTTGAAGAGCTCTTTGTGGGGACAGTTCTGACTTTCAACCATGCTTGTAGTTTTATCAATTACTATTTTCAGTTTATTTGCCACCTGCTCCTAAGGTTTATATGAAATATGCTAGGACAAACACAAATAGCTAGCTCTTATGCATTCCCAGAATGTGATCTGAAAAGAAATGCTGCAAAAAAGTGAGACACAGTTTACAAATATTACTGTTTAATAACTATGTAAACTATATAACTCTGTAACTATAAACTATAATAAATATATAAACATAGTATATAAAAATACATGTATTTTGTGCATGTGTGCAGGTGTATATACAGACACATGTGCTTTTATCATCTCTTTGACACTTTATCCCTCAGCTGACCAAGATGGAGACTTTGGTCAAATTTAGCAAGTTTCTGAAATTCTACTAAATAGTTAAAAACCTGCCGTGAGTAAAATGAAAAACTAGTGTTGTTATACCACAGCTCAAGGCTACATAATGAAGACTGCATCTCCTTAGATTCAGCAAGGTTAAGTTGTAATGACTTAACCCTATTGTTACATAAAATGATCATAAAAATTTCAAAATATTAAGACTTCTCAGCAGAGGAAAGACTGCATGTATTTAGATAATAATATTGGAAAGATAGAAAATAAAAATGGAAAATGAGCCAGACTGTAAATGCCAAAGAAATTGCTGGCCACTCTGGCCATTATCTCAGAAGTTGGTGCCATTTTGAAGAAAGATAAACTGACTGCTTTAGACTGCTTTAAAAGGACTTTGAATGGGCTGATTTTTTTTCTAACTTTCTGATTGCCCATGATTATTTTTTTTCCCATGGAAGATAACTTTTATGTTTATACACACACTGTGTGTGTATATGTCTGTCTCGTGCGAACAGATTTAATACATGTATAAAGTGTTTGTGTGCACACAGACATGAACACGCTTCTCCACACACGTGGGAAGAGGGAGTGACTGAAACCAAGATTCAGGATCTGCTTTAAACCGCTCTGGCAGAGCAAACCCACCCGCAGAGCTGTGGCTGAACTTCATAGGAATGTTTCAGGTAACCACCCTGTCCTTCCCTGTGGTGTGTTATCCAGGATTGCATGTGCAATCCTTGTGCCCTGACTTGTGTTACTGCAGTGTGAATGTTTCACGTGGACACCGTAGACTCTTTCACATAATTTCAGCTGTACAGCTGCAGCTGTATCTGTGTTCTACAGTCACTTGATCAGCACCATAGTATATAGAATGAATAATATATGTATTCCTGACGAAAGAGCACTGACTGGGAGAAGATTCAGACAGAACCTTGGGAGCAAAAGAGTGAGTCCTTGGCTGGATTGCATTTTTTCTGAATCTCTTTGAGGCAGTCAGGTGGTGGAACAGAGCTAGGGATGTGTCCAAATGTGGTATTTTAGAGAAATATTTAATGTGGATCATGCCCCCCATCACTTCAAGCATATCGATGTGTGTAGGGAAAACAGGGTTAATTTTGTCTGGTATGAATTAGTAAGAGCTGTGCAGAAAGAACTTTTCATAGACTTGCTTGCTAAATAAATTACCGGTCATGTTTTATTTAAAATGCTCGTGCTGCCAGCAGAGAACATAGCAAACAAGCATATTTTCAATTAAAGTAACAGCTAGGATTTTCCTTCTGGCACTCCCGTGACTTCTTGCACTCGTTCAGTTTTATTGCACGTCACTAACATCTGAGCAAATCCCGCGCACACACGTGGTACATTGTACACGTGGCACGGCACGATCCAGCTGTTGATCCTCTTTCCCTGGCAAATGCCCTTTGGTAGAGCAGAGCTGGGACCCCCAGCTAACCCCTGGGTCTATAATGCAGGAACCAGCTTTAACTCCCTTGGACTGTGCCTCATGCTCTGCCTTATCCAAAATCCAGAGAGGAGCCGATGGCTGTGGCCAGGGCTCGGGCTGGTCCCTGTGCTCACCCACATGCTGCAGGAGCTGGGGGTGGATTGGTGCCAAGCTGCAGACTGGCGGGGGGTGGGCATGGAGGATTTACATTTCTAACAGGACAGATGTTTGCTTTCTTTTCTCCCAGGCATCTGCTCGCATGCTCTATTTTGGGAAGTGGTGAACAGCACATTAAGGGCAAGACTGAGGTTACAGGAGGTTGTCAGCCTTATGCCATCAGAGGCCATCGTGGGATTTCTGGCCATTCTTGGTTTAAGACTAATGGATGAAATGTGTGAAGATATTTTCTACCTCAAGCACGCTTGAATATTTCTGGAAAATTTCCCAGCTGCAGGACAACCTGTAGCACCCTCTGTAACCCTGGAGGTACAAAACTCTCCTTTAGTTGATGGTCAGGCTCTGGGTCCAGAGATGAACTCTGTCACAGGAGAGCATTTGTTCATTTCTGTGTCAGGTTTTTCTTCCTCAACTACTCTCATGAGACGTGCAAAGGGCTCATTGCCATCAGCACTGGGAAGTTTCTGTGCAGTTTTCAGTAGGTTAAATATAGATTAGGTCTTTGCTGCCTTTACCTTGAGCATAAAGTTGATCGGTTCACGTCACAACTTCTCTCTGAAAAATCAAATAAAAGAGCTTGTTGAAATGGCTGGAAGGCAGGGGATGGTGTAGAGGAATTTCTTATGAGATGTGGTGTAGCTGATGATGTGTTTCTTTGTGCCTAAGATGCTTTTTTTTGAAAGAAATATCTCCCAAGGGAAGGAGAGGAGTCTGAGAAGCTCTCCTGAGCTAAAGAAGCAGCATTTTTCCAAGTTTCTAAGTCTTCATTTGACACTGCTAAAGAACACCTTGAATGAGCAAAAGACTAAAATTTGGGGCAAAAAGTGCATGGTTTTGACACATTCAAGGCATTTAGCATTAAGTGCGGTGGAACAAAGGCCACCAGTCTGGGGAGCATTTTGAAATGAACAATTGCTATGCTTGAGCCTTTCTTGAGGTGAAAAACAACAGATCAATGGAAAGCAGAAAGTTCTAGATTTATCCCCCCAGTGCCTGGGGGTGTGGGAGGTAGGATCCAGCGCAGTGCATGCTTACTGCCTTGGAATACCAAATTTGACCCTCAGAATGGTGATACTATCTGTAACTTTAGCAAATCCAGAGATATTGTAGGACATGTTTTAATTGCACATGTTGGACCGAATGAGAGGTACATAGCCCAGAATTCCCTCTGGATTTTCCTCCCAGACTGATCATGTTCTGTTGATGAGCTGTGTAGAGCAGATCTTCAAACTCATTCCTGCTTGTGCCACTGGGCACATCCCTGGAACTGGGCTTCTACTCGGGTTCATCTGCCTTAGAGATGAAATTAAATGCTATTCCACAGGACCGTGTGATGAGGAAAAATTGTTCTTTGCGATCAATCTTTGTTGTTATGAATACCTGAAGGTGCCTTTTATAACTGTACCTGGGACAATGTTAGCAGCAGCTTCCAGGTGCTTTGTATATATTTCAGAACCTCAAAATCTGAAAAGGATGTTGGATGCAATCATTGTCTGCGGGGTAGGGTGTAGCCATCCACTCATGCTCAGTTGTTCAATTAAGTAAATCAAACATGGAGCTTCTATTTTTGCACCCTGCACAGAACAATTTGGACTAAATTCTGTAAGTTTTTAGCCTGCCAACTTTCAGTATAATCCCTCAGAATTAAAGAAGTGCTGATATTTTTTTCCTGTGGAAAGAATCCCAGAGAGGCCATTGTAGCAGCTCTGGGACTCCTGAGGCACAGCAGCACCTGAACTTTACTCCTTGTGCTCTGTGCTGGGAGCAGTTTTGTGCTTAGCGAGTTGCAAGACACAGAATTATAGCTGCTCTTTTGCCTCTTGTGTTGGGAAGTTGCTTCATCGTGGTCATGTTCAGCCCCTTTGTCCCAGCACTAAAAGAGCCCAAGTTAAGGGTATATTGATGGAAGTCATTCTGGTTTTGAAACCCTCCCAAAGTGATTACCAAAAGCCTTGTTTCCAATTCATGCTCTACCAGTTGGGTCCTTAATGCAGTCACTTGGCCAGCAACAGAAGTGAAATGTACGTTCTTCCAATGCTTTCTTATGAATATGAATAAAACAGTTTCTGATGCTATTAAACCAGCCTAGAGTAAAGCATTGAGAGTGGCAGCATTCAGGAGTGATCTCCGTATCAGCCTGTCTGCTCAAAAATAGATTGCAATAGTGGCAGTTTTGCCTTTGCTGTAATGCAGTAAGAGTTGGAGTTCTCTTTGGGAAGCACGCTCAGATAATTAGATTTACAGAGAGATATGAAATTACTTTTTGTTCAGGATCTAGCATATGACAGTCCCTTTCTATGCTCCCTATGCTAATATCTAATGCAGAATGCTACATCAGAGAAGTAATATGCACAACAAAAAAAATCTGTGTCCAGCAATCTGTGGTCCTGGCACATGTCCTTCAGCAGCATCTTTAGTATGTGTTGAGAAAGCCATTCCAAATTGGTGGATGCTTTTGGATTACATAACATTTTTGTGTTATCAGCATTAGTTCCTCTAAGGAAATCACAAGATTGGTTTAAAATGCAAATATGCATATTATATATGTATAGTAATTTTACAGGGTTTCTGTCTTCAGTTTTTCAGCATTTGGCCATTATCTGAAGTCTCTTCCCAAAAAGTTTTTTTTTTTTAAACTTAAAAAGAGATTTTTGTATAACCCCATGTGCCTGTTAAACTCAAGTCCTGGCTAATTATTTTGGTATTAGCCTTGGTGGTAAATGTACGAACCATGCTCAGTACAGAAGACATCCTGTATTTACAAACAAATAGCTAACAGTCTACTAATTAATCCAGACTTTAATTAGGCATTAATATTTTTCAAGTTTTTTGTAGTTTGTGGTCTTGTGTTTAGAGGGCCCAGTTTTAGTTAAATGCCCCCAGAACCATTCCAAGATCATGAAGTCATTTGGAAGACAACATATTTTTAATTACATTTCAAAAGCTTCAGTGCTTTAGTCCCTCCATCCCTTCAGCTGTAAGGAGATTAGGGCCCCTGCCAAGGGACTTGCATCAGTCTCTGCCAGGCTGGGGCTGCCTGGGCTTTAGCAGCTTCCCCAGCACTGTGGTTTTGTGGGGGTGCAAATGCAGAACGAGCAACCTGGAGTAGGGAAAGGTGAAGAGGGCCTTTCCTGAGGATCTTGCTAAGATATTTGGATGTGCAGGGTAGAGCAAAGGTCTGGCTCAGGCCACCGAGAGTTAATCTGCCCATCAAAATACTGCACTGGAGTGCAAGTAATTGTGGAATAGCTCCATGTATTTACCAACATCCTTTCCAACCTTGTTTTCGCTCCTCTAGAAGCTTTTCTACTTTTCCAACATTCCAAGAGTGTGTCTGTAATTTATGAACAAATCCGTCAGTCCAGGCAAAAACTGGTAAATATTCATGGCGATTTCTAAGTGTGGTTGCTTGATAATATGTGTCTGACACATGCAGGTTTGCTAAAGAAAGTCTTGATAGTGAACTCACCCTGCTTCCTGCTAGATATTTCAGTCTGATATTCGGATAATTTTTGTATTCAAATTCAATCTCCTGAAGCTTCATTATATCTAACAGTGGTCTTGCTTCTAAGTGTTTTTATATTGCAAGGCCATGTGTATGTAGGAGTCCTTTTACCAAATCAGGAATGCCTCACTACTACTTCAACTGTGTTCCCAGGAACAGCTCTATACCTGCAGAGGAGCGCTCTAAATTCACTTGAAGATATCGCACAAATGGCTTCTGTTGCATTGGCTTTGTCTGGTGCATCTGTGCTTGTCAAGGGTTTGGGAACTTATTAAATCAACCTGTATAAAATGAAGAAATCAAGCTGCTTCAAAACAGGGGAAACCAGAAGAAATTAAGTAATAGAGTAGCACGCGCTAAATATTTGCAAAGGGAAACATGCTGATTAGGGCAGTAACTCCAATTTTAACCAATAAATAAAGTCTTTGAAACACCTCTAGTGTATAGCAATACAGCAGTGTACCGCTAACACAAAAACAAACCCCTTTTGGCCAGGCAAAGGGCAGATGTATCACAAAGACTGCTGTGCATAGCCTTTAGTTAGAGGACAGCACTTTAAACTTTGCTTCCATGTAATGCTGATTTTAATGCTAGTTCCAATGCTGCAGCTTCCTGACATCCAGAGGAGGTGGCATTTCTCACTGCTGTGGTTAGGAAGGCGTGATTGTTTTTTGTGTAGCAAAATCCATCAGACAGGTAGCCACATGTTCCAGTTAATCTTAGCTGGGCTATAAGTAGATCTTGTATCAAATGTAGTGACTCAGTTACTGAGCCTGATGCTAATGTCCCTGACATCTGCTTCAGCCCCTGTGTTCCTTAAAAATGGATTGGAATCAGGCTTATGGGTGAGTTCGTATTAGGGTAACCCCCACTCAAATACTCTAGGTCACAGTGGTATCTGGTGCCAGTAGAAGTGCATTAGGACAGATATGTCCCAATGTGTTTTTTTGTTTGTCCATATCCAAGGACACAGCTGCAAAAGATTGGAGTGGGTTTTCTAATGCATTAAGAGACTAATCTGTTATTTACTCTGGGAATAGCAGTCTTATTTAAAATGAAGTTCCAAATTTTCTTTATGTGTTTACCAGCCATCCAGTAGATTAGGCACATTAAAATAGTGAGTGTCCCTTTTTAATAAATTATCTTCTGCCTCTCTTAGTTTGTGAGTAATGGAGTCAACCCTCCTGCGCCTCATGTACCAGTTACCCAGGACTAGCATATTCTGGCTTTTTGAATGACAATGGGTCAAGATATAATTTCAGCTGCTTTGACTGGATGGATTCTTTACTCTGTTAACCAAATTTGTGTCCCATTTGCTCTGTCTCACATCTCACTTTGCATGGAGTCTTGACTTGTTGGTTTAGTCTATTTATAACCTGGAGTCTGTCAAGGAAAAATCTAAGGATAAATTGATCAGGAGGTTGCACATTTAGGGCTAAGTGAGACACTGAGATCAGGCCACTCTCCCAGCTCTTAGCTGGTAGTAACCAGTTTGCACCATTTTGCTTGCACACTGTCAGCTGCATTATAACTATGAGTTGTCCTTGTGACTTGGCTGAAACTGGCTTTCAAATCTTCGGATAGAAAGGGAGCAAGCCAGATGCAAACCTCTGGTGCCTGGGTATCTCCTGACATTAGAGTTCTTTGTCCAAGTTTTCTTCAGCTTTCAGGTCCCCTGCCAGACTTGTGACTAACCATACAAGTGATGCAAGCTATTCTTATCTCTAAAATCATGCAGAGATAATATATATATATATATATATATATATATATATATATATAGCTACATTACTATAGGTTACATGCTATGTGTCTAACACCTTCTGTCATATACATGTGTGGGTTTTGTTTAAGGGAAGATCTTAAAAATCTGAATCATTCTTATCTGAAACTGCCTCAAAATGTTAAAATAAGAAGTGGACTTTGACTAATGATTCAGTATGTTGGGGAGAATATAGCTTTGCACCCAGGCTTTGATCACAATGGAGTTTGATTGGAATCAACTTTAAGTATTAAAACACATCTTATTAAGCTTCAGGAAAGGCTGGGTGGCTTTAAGAGCTTGGGAAAAAGATCTCCTTGTGCTTTTGCCAACAAGCTGTTACAGATTTCTCTACTCCCCTCATTCTTAATGATTTTAGAGGGAAATATGATGGATAGCAGAAATCAGATCATTCTATTTCCAATGAAAGTTTTACTACATTGATTTCTTCTTTTCTGTGTTGCTGTTTGTCAAAAGCAGCTGATGTACAAAATTCAGGTGTCCCTGGGAATTCAACCTGTCACTTCTGTTAAATTTTGATGACTGCTTGCACCATGAAAAACTTAACTTCTGTGAAAGGTAATTTATTTTTGCTGTAATCGCTGATCATTAATGGACTCAGTAGAAAACTGCACAGCATTAAAATAAAACTCCTCTGTATAATTCTAATAACTTATTTCTATAGTATTCTGCTATGTTGATATAGCAATATTTGGTGCTTGTATCGCTTTTCATTGGGGGATCTGAAGTATTAAACAATATTATGAATGCTTCATAGCAGCCCAGTAAGTGCTATCATCCTGGCTTATTAGACAGGTAATCTGGAACAAAGACAAGCAGAGATTTTGACAGAGATGTGTTACACTCAGCTTTACAAAGCCATATCAATATGTACAGGCTGAAGCATGTGCTTAATTCTAGCCCTGCTTCAGTCACTTGGATATTTTACCAAATCTGTATCTATGTAACCAAAATTCGTGGTCAATTTGATTAACTGTCAGATGATCCTTTGTAAAATTCACGACATATCAGTGGGGTTTACATACAAACTTATTGTTCAGGTCCAGGTTAGCTGTTCTGCTGGATGGGGGCACAGGTGAGGGCATGTCCTTGAGAGCAGCTTACAGAGCACTGAGCAGAATACCTGGCTACTCCCATCCTGGTTCTGTCATTTCAGGCAGCAGCTTTTGTGAGCATTAAACTCACCCACTAACAGGGAAATACCTATTTTTGGACTACCTACTGCAGCTGCTGTGGAAAGTTGCCCTCTAGAGCTCCAGCCTTACAAACAAAGTAAATATTTACCTGCAGGCTGTTGTTAATAGAAGAATCCCTCCATTCATGTTTACACTGGAAATACTTGCAGTAATTTGGTTGATGGGGTTTGAATGCTCTTCATTCATTTTACTATAGGAACTCTGAGTGAATGGCAGCCAAGGCAGTGGGGAACCATGGCTACTCAGAAAAGTGTGGTTAATTTATTTACCTACCTTCCTGGAGTGCTGGCTTGCTGGTTTCATTCTTAAAAAATACTGGAGATCTAGCCAACATAAATAATTCAGTATGCAAGAATCGCATTTCTGGGAATGCTAGCATGAAAATTGCCAAATATGCATTTAACTTAAGCTTGATTAGGCAACTGATTCTGTTCTAACACAGTCATAATTAAAATGCAGTGTCGTGAGGTTTAAGCCACTACAGGGACCCTGTGCTCCATGAGTAGCATGGCTAATTAGAGGGGTCCCCTTTGGGCTGGCAGGCTGGACCCCTCAGAATGTGAGACAGCAACTGAGCTCCCAGGTGTGGGGCTTGGAAGGGTGATGGGAGAGTGGCTCATCGCAATGGAAGAGCTGAAATATTGCAGAGGCAAACGGAGCACCCTCTCCTGCTCATCTTGTTTCCCTGCAAGGGGTGCCTCAGTTGACCTGTGGCAGTGGAGCAACAGCTGCACATCTCCATGCCCTGCCCTGTTGGGAATTTCTGTTGCCTGCTCAGGCCAGGAGGATGGGAGAAGCAGCTGAAATGAAGCTTGGGATAGAGAAGTCCAGGTTACATCCAGGATACATCCTCTACAGTGCCTTCAGCAGGAGCTGGGCTGTGGATCTCACTAGAGACCCATCAGTGCTATAAATGGAGTGCTGGTGAGAATAGACTAAAGGAAAGCAATTTCCGAAAAATTGCTTGGGCAGAGTCATGGGGTCATGGTGAAGTTCTCCTGTTTTCAAAGGTGTTCTTGCTCTGGAGTTCACTTTACCTTTGGGAAATTGGCCAGTAGTATTATTTTTGATGTAAAGCCAAACTGAAGGCTGTGTCCTGCAACCCATCCTTGCCTGAGACAGAAGATATGCCCTGGAAATGTAGATAATCTGCAAAGCTGAGTCACTGAGCTGTTTTTCTGGCTGGTAGAAAGGTGAGACCTGCAACCATAGATGGTTGTGGGTGAAATCCATACGTGCCCCTTTTGCTTTGGCAGTGTCTTGGTGGTTCTATCACCAAAACCTGGCAAAAGGAGCCCTCAGTGGGTCTGGCTGGGCAAAATGGGGACAGGTGTCCTGTGCTGTATGACACAGCTGGGTATGAGTACACCATCAGCGTGAGACTGTTGCTTTCCAATTCTGGTTTATTTTGTTTTCTCATTCCTTGTTTTCTCCCCTTCTTCCCTCTCTAATCACCACAGCTCCCTGCTGCCTGCAATTTGTCTGGGCAGCTCTCCGAGTCACAGTGAACATGTCCGACGAAGCTTAAATCTTGATCTGAGCAAATCTCTTTTAGGCTTCCTCATTTCAACAAAGCCCTTGTTCAGCTGCATTAGTTCCAAGGAGTGCCAGGCCACTGCTCAGTCGATTATCTGGAAGCCTGGTTGCCTTTACCACACACAGAGTGTTTTGATATATCCCTAATTCATAATGTGGGAGCAAACTCTCTTGGGTTCAGGGTGAGAATGAACACCCAATCCCTGGTCCCCACGGGTTCTGCAGGGTCTCCCTTGCATTTGCAAATCAGCTGCACTGAATTACACCCCTTTGTTTTTTGGTGCCTTGTTCAACTGGGAACAGATTGCTCCCTTCTGGTGAACCTTGCTTTAATTGGGTCAGCTGGTATGGGACATCTTCCCTTGGCTGCTGCAGACCAACCTGACTGTAGCACTTCAATCCTTTTCTCTGATTGATACCACCCAGTCAGGGCAGTGGTGCTCTCCAGAGAGCCTTGCTGAGCTCAGCAGGTTCCCAGAGCAGGAGATGCAGTCTGTCTTTGCTGCTTTTGAGCAAGGCTGAAATGAGGTAGGCTTTAGGAAATTAGGTTTGTTTCTCCACATTCTACTTGCTGATTTTTTTTTTTTTTTTTTTGTTCCATGGCCTGAAATATTATTTTCTGAGGGCTTGTATATTTAATAACAGGTTTTGCATTCTAGTTTATAGTGAGGCTTTTGTGTGTGTATATATACAAACACCAGTTGAAATGCTGAGAGGTATATTTGTAATTTGAGTTTATAAGTGAAGTGGGCTGCTTTTCTCTCCCAGAGGTTAATCTGTTTCTGCACATCCACTGCCACATCTTATACAATTTGGAAGTGATCTCTTAGAGCAAAGATGTTTCTCTTTGCAGACTGCTTATTGTAACACATTATATCATATAATATCATTCTGTTCAACAGCACTCTGTTCTGTTGTGTAAACAGCACAGAAAAAAAAGGAGGGGGAAAGGGGGATAAATAAGCAGACCAACACCAACAGAAATTCTCCTTTGCTGGTACCCGAATTGCTCTCAGGGAAACGGACACATTTGTATTCTGTCACTGCTGCCATGACCAAAGAGATCTCCTAGTCCCAGAGCTCCAATTTAGAAAATCTTGCTGTATAGCACTTTGAAGAAAAAGTGTTTCTCAAGTGAAAAAAACACTGATTGTGGGAATGAATGGCTGATGGCACTGTGGGGGATCTCTGACATGGCTCTCTGATGTGGGGTCCCCCCTGAAGCGTGGGAGCCCTGGGGCTGGTCCTGCAGGGTAGGGAGGCTTTGGATGAGTGGCATTTCTGATCCACAGCAGGGTGAGTGTGGGAGGGATGGGCTGAGCTGGGAGCAGGGGGAGCGCCTGGAATTGGTTGAGGGCAAGATCCAGGCCGTGTGGCTGCAGGGATGCCTCCCTAGGAAGAGTCTTCCTCTCCACAGCCGTGTCTGTCTGAGCACAGGAGAACGCCAGGGGGAAGAAGGGCAGTGGTTGCTTGTTGAGGTATAACCCTGCAGCTCCTGCTGAGGTGCCTCTACCCGGTGCAGAACCTGCTCTCTGATACTGAGCTGGGTGTCTGCAGCTGGGCCCCTGTGATCTGATATTTTGCATTTGGGCACAAGTTCTCCACCTCAACCCTATTCAGCATTAAAGAATCATATCTTGCTTTAAATTCGGGTCAACCTCCATTCCCCAAGTCTTGTGTTTCAGGCTTACTATAAATTATTTAAACAAGGAGGCAGCTTGGCTGTAATGTGGGCAAGTGCTCTTTATGCTAAAGGCATAGGTGGCAGTCACGCAGCCTCTAGAATTTACAGAGATATTTGCATAAATTGCTACATTATTTCTTTTTTTTCTCTGAAAAGGTGGCTTAACTGTGAGTCAGCATTGTGATAGATCTGATCTCAAGGACCTCACATGATGTGCTCTGAGGACACTCCAGGTTCATATTTTTCCACTGAGTTTTTTAAAGCACACCCCCTGCCAAACAAACCATCCGCCGGTTCCTTGGCACTGTAGAAACCCTTCCCAGACCTGCCCCAAAGAATGGCCCCTGCTGAGTGCCAGTGTCAGGCTGAGATTAGAGCTCAGGTGTCCTCATTTCCTGCCCTTGCTAATTGCCAGCTGCTCCCTGGTGTTGTGTAGTGATGAACGAACAATAAGAATTCAAGACACTGAGCAAAACCTAAGCTATTTCACTGAATGTTCTATTGAATAATGGTAAAAAAGGGTGCTAGGATTCAGTGATGTCAGAAAACATGAAACCAGCCAGCAGCTGCCAGGGAGCCTGAGAATAAGCAATCTCCAGTGGTTTGCAGCATAGCCAGCCATTTTTTTTTGATGGCAAAGAAAGATGAAACACTACAAAGATATTCCCAGGGAGAAAATAGATGTCATGCAACATTTAAATAGATCCTTTCAAGAAGGAGAGCTGCAGAAACCCTTATAACTAGCTCATGAGTGTGAAACTGCTGATTTTTTTTTTTTTTTTGTAAAGACCGTAGGACAGATAGCAAGCTTTTTAAATACACACCTCTGTTGTCTTGATAGCTTAATTCTATTGTCCAGCTTTTGACTGAATGTACCAGGTAATAATAAAAGCAATACAGGAAGCAGATTCACAACTACAAAATGTGTGTTTAAAAGAGCTTTGTACTTTACAAAGCAGGACATTTTAAAATAGAGAACTGGTTAAAATGGAAGTTTTAAAGACTACATAGGGATTCATGGTAATACAGAGAACACAAGTGGCAAAGGAAGTTCTTGTGTAGGGGAACTGAAATATTGATAACTGGGAGATCGGGGGAATATAAGAAATGGAGAGAGCCTAGAGGTGGAAATTTCCTTTCTGGAAAGCTGTATGCACTATGGAATGAAGGCAGTTGCCCACTTCTAAATCAGGAATGATGTTTGTATCCAAAGGCAGCTTAGTGTATCTCCATCAATTTTCAGAAAAATGTTATAGCTGGAAGGACCCCCTGATCCTGCAACATGTGCATGTATGTTAGGAAACAGCATTTTAGATACAAGGTGTCCAATTTTTTTTGTAAAAAATGCTGGCTAAGTGTATGCAGGAGGGAAGGAACAGGCTGTAAGTTCCCCTTACATCTTACATCCCTTAGTGCTTCCTGCCCTGTCCTCACTACAATCCTGCTGCAGTTTTTTCCTCTCCTCTCTGTGAGCCCCTGGGGGTGGCTCTGCTCTTTGCTGCTCATTGCTCTGGGTGACCCCAGTCCTGTTCCAGGGTCTTTCCCTGCTCTTGCCTGCAGCAGGACCCAAGATCTCTGCAGGAAGCTCTAACAGTGCCCTGAGCCCTTCAGTTTGTCTGATTGCCCACATGAACGAGCTGTCCCGCTCCCTGCAGAGCTGTTTCTGTGGCCGCTGAGACTGTCCCAGCCCATCTCTGTGCTTCTCTCTCATCTTCTTCTCCCTCCACTGCTCCCTGTGCCCCCTCCTCAGAGGCTGCTGCTGCATGGGCGCACATTGCAGGACACCACAGAGCACAATCCTGCTCAACCTGGTTCTTGCCAGAAAAGAAAAATCCAGCTGGATACCAGCTTGATTTGAAGCATTTCCATTGGATTTATTGTGGTCTTAGTGCTGAACCCTAATTCATTAGTATGTGCTGATGAATTTGATTAGAGCTGGCCTATGTACTAGAAAATCCGAATATTTTCGGGCTGCATTATGTCTCTGAGTTACAAGGTGATCTGCCTTTATTTATTTATTTCCTGCATTCATCTTGGGAAAAGAAGGGCCACGTCTAAAGGAGACTGATACCAGCTCTGTGTGTTTTAGAGCAGGGGGTGCAGGTGGCCATGACGGCACAAATGACTCATCTCCAGAGGTGCTGTCAGAGACTGACTCCTTCAAGTTCCTACACAAATATCATTTATATTCCTCTGCCAAGGTGATTTCAAAGTATCTGTTGACTGTGATGGAAGCAAAAATGTTGTGAATGTAGAATTTTTCTACTGGTGGTACGGAGGAAAAGGAAAGAGGAGGCCTTTTTTATACCATTGTATAAAACGTTTACTCATAGTGCGTATTTAAAAGAGAAATATAAAACAAAAGATGCAAAGCAGCTCTTTCCTGTGAATTTTGGGTGAATTCTGTACCCCTCCCTCTCCTGTTTCAGTTTACTAAATATGAATATTAAGTAAAAAGTCTTTAAAACAGCATATTAATTAATGCATCATCATTTTTGGACCCTATTTGATATAGGCAATGTGAAGTCTTTGTCTAGGGCTCAGAGCTGCCTTCTTTTCCCATTCAGTGTTTCCCAAGGATGGATTTTTCTTCGAAGCTTACACTAACATTGGTGCAGGGTCAGGACTGGCTGACCCTGCACAAGGATAAGGGGGCAATAAGGGCTTTGCTGCAGAGTTCAGGGGACTTTAGTTATGGGTTGTTTGTACTGGCACTGTGGGAAGAGGCAGCTCGTGGATGATTCACTTGTGGGCACCCCTGGTGTGTCCTTTTCCTGCAGAGCTCTTGTTTCTCATGACACCGCACAGAAGGGGATGTGGGGCTGAGCTGTGTTCTTTGCATGGGGAGGGCTGCCCTGCTTGGGGCTCCTCTTCTCCCCTTCATGTGTGATGCATTGGGAGGAACGTGGCTGGGAAGGGTCAGTGTCTTTGTAAATCAGCCCCTGGGCACCCAGAAGTTACATTTAAAAATTCTGCAGTGGCTTTTAGAAGCAAGAAGGGCATCAGTTCTGTGACTGCAGGCACAGCTCTGTTACGATGGGTCCAATGTGCTGCTGATGGAGGGACCTGGAGGACAGAGAGCAACTGGTTGCTTTTACTGAACTTACTTAAAATACATCTCTTCTTATTGTAAAGCTGATAAAATTTTGAGAGGTTTCTTGTACTTACAGGCTCAGCTGAGCAGATTAAACATTACATAACGTGCCTCTCAGGGGCACTGCATGATTAATGAATGCTTACAAAGTGCTTTGTTAAATATGACATAGTACTAATGTCTCTCTTGTAACAGAAAAACTGAGGAGGAGTTGGTAGAAATTGTGCTTCCTGAGAAGGCATTCACCAAGATTTTTTTTCCAAAAGTAATCTACAGAATGAAGTAAGATAAACTTACAATTATATGCAGTATAAAGTAAAGCCAGATTTCTCTTCTTGCGTTGGAAGAGGAACATAGCTGCTCAGAAACTCAACAATGCAGTCACACAAATCTTAGCAAAGGCAATTTAGGGGCCAGTAATTTAGCTGGCAACTTTCCTGTGCCATCAAGCATAAAGAAAGAATATAACCTGAAGCTAAAAAGAGACATATTTGAAATTATTGCTGCTATGATAGCTAAACTTTGATTTATTTTTATTATTTTACATTGACAAATGAATCCAAGTGGAGCTTTGACTTTTAGATTTCTCTACAATAAAAAAAGATTTTGGACATAATAAGTCTAAGCACTCCATTTTGGAAAATCAGGAACAGAAAAAGTATTCCAAAGTGTGTGTGTATGTCTCTGTATGAAACTGCAAGACAAACTATAGGTCTATTCAATTAAAAATCAATATTTATAAAGACCCTGCATAGGGCTAGGCTGATGGATGCTGAAAATCAACCTGGATATATTGGCTTTCATTTTTGACAGCTGAAGATCTGGCCTTCAATTTTGGTGCCTCTAATTTAAACTCAACTTAATATTGGTGTTACATGTGTCTTTGTATATGTTCTCCCAGAGAGAATACTCTCAGTATTGAGAGGAAAAATCAATATAGACTCATGTTTTGTATCTTCATGACACTTCCTTGCAGGGGCTGTCACTGAGAGTAACGGGGGACTGAGATCAAAGGCAGGGGGATGGTAAATAAGCTCAGTTTTGTTAAGGATTTAAAAAACTGACTTTGTTCCATGACCATTTGCAGATCTTACCTACTTTCTTCCAAGGAGATCCTAATATGGCTTTCTTTTCCAATTACATTACAGGGTTGGGGTTTTTTTAATTTTTAAAATGTATTTTTTATTTCTTTCTTAAAAAGAGAAGAGGAGAACTAAAAGTTGCTGCATTTGTGAAAGTGAGAGGTTTAAAATGCTGGATTTTTAATTTGTTTGTTAATTTTACACTGAGAGTGTAAAGGTGCAGCATGGTGATGTTTTACATCCATATTTTACTGAGATCAGTGAGGCCATGTGGCACAATGCAGTAGAAGACAGATGTGAATCCAAGTGTTACCACCAGCCTTTCAAGGCACCCCAGACCTGACTTGTTAAGTTTGGACAGACAATCAAGTCATTCATTGCTGCCACTGTGTCCTGAGAAGTTGGTGATTTCCTACTTTGGGTTTCTTTTTGAGAAAAGAGGAGCATTTGCTTAGGGTAAGGCTACGATCGGTGTAAATTCATTCCTGGAAAACCAAGCTTTTCTTTTTCTATCTGAATGGGAGCAAATGGACTGGCCAAGCACCTGGGTTTGCAAAGAGAAAAGTGGCTGATGGCAATTTATCTTCAGCTGGGAATTTGCCAGAAGAGTCCAGGACATGCAAGTTGGGCTGTACCTTCCTTTAGACATCTGGTATAGGAGATTACAGACGTGAATAGGTGTAGGCCTGGAGAGTCCAGGAATTCTTAAATCCTTGGGAAGACCAGTAAAACTCACAATACTGGCAAAAAAATCTTTACTTGGCTGCATTTTCAACAATGGTGTATGAGGACATTTTCTGACTTTGGAGTTTGCAGGTTTCAGACCATAAGAATTCTTTATGATTTATATCCTGTGAACACAAGTTTCTATGGTACTTCATTTCATATCATTTGTTGTTGCCCTGAATGCTAAGCAGTATTTCTTATTGCCTGTATAAACTATACAACTGCAATGATTTATTCCTTGAAAAAGTACTGAAATTTTAATTGATTAGAAAGTCCCACAAATCCCTTGAAATTATCAAGTACAGCTTTTGTGACATATTTAAAAAAATTAATGTTCCTGAATATTTAATTTTTTAGTAATGTCATATATAAAGTCAAGTAGTTAACTGACATTTGGATTATGATTATGAGAAGCTGTACAGCATAAAAAATGTGGTATTGTTTTTGGAGTACTGTACCCAGGTATATAAAACTGCTGTAGGACCTTATGACCCTTCATAAATCTTGTGGAACTGCAACATTAATAACTAAAATTAGTTAGTGATTGTGTTGTTAATGCTTTCAAAATGAAAAAGGGCTTAATACTGCTTTGCTTGGAGGTATTAATGGCTGCTGTTATGGGGACTGTATGTTGTGTTTATTTGCAGTGCTGCTTAGTGGTGATGGATATACTCACCTCTTTCATTTATGGTAAATACAAAGACCAATTAAGTGCTCCTTTGTGTGGTGATGGATGGAACAAAAGCCAGCTGGGACCCAAGGCAATGAGCTGTGCAAAACTAATGAGCAACAGAGCCAAATGGACATGGGTTTTCCTGTGGATTAATTGTAAACGCTGGTTTAACTTGTTAAGGGTATATCCTTCTGTATTTTTGAGAAGTAAGAAAATTAAGGAGAAACACTGCAAAAAGAGAGAGATGCAGTGCTCAGCCCAGGAGAAAGCCATGAGCAAGGGCTCCTAGTGGGAATAGTGCTTGCTGGGAAGGGAGTTTTGGATTTCTGGAGAGAAAAACCTTATTTTTTTGGCTTTTTTACTTGTGTTGAGAAAGCAGAATTGTGCTATATCTTTTATTTTCTTTTAGTTTTGTGGTAAATAAGCAGAAATGCACCCAAAAAACACTTTGTCTCAGCTTGTTTTCTTTCCGTTGGGAAGCAAACGGGCTACTGAGACCTGCCCCCACCTTGGGATCAACCCCCTGGGAGGAAAGGGAGCACCACGAGGCAATAGGAAATGTTCTGCCTTTCCTTTGTATTCCACATGTCACAATGCAGACCTGACTTCTGTGATAGGCATGGTGGGAGCCAGGAGGGATCTCAAAGGTGAGGGTGTTTTTGGTTGTATTTGAAGTCCTAAAACCAAAATTACTTGATTAGTTTATTTGCAGCAGTTGTAAGCAACTCTGATGAACTGGGAGTGGAGTCTGAGTGCAGCTGGTGATTTGATTCATGTAGGGCTCAGCAGGCACGTTAAAATTATCTACTATAGCATTTCAGTGTTATTATTTTTTACTGATACTGCTGAAAGAAGAGATTCAAGGATTTCTAAGATGAGAATGCAAAGGAAAATTTCTCTGCAGGAAGAAAAATTCTCAAGGGTTTTTTTCTGACATTGATGAGAGCAAGTTGGACACTTGGGATTTATGGTAACCTCCTGAGAGTGAGATAATGCCTTGGGGAGGTGGGCTAAAAACTGCCAACAAACTCTTTGCTAAAGAATACTGGACTGTGTGAGTCATTGGGAATGAAATGCAGGAAACTATTCATTCTCAGCCCACCAAATATGTTTAATGTTTACCCTATTGTTTAATTGTCTTCTTGTCTCATGGATTTGAGAATATCTTGTTCACTACAACTTAGTCACAAATGTGTCCTGGTAAAGTGACTACAAAAAGTCCAGTTGGAAGAGCTGGTGTCTATCTATTGAAATTCATGCTGCAACATGGTTTTCATTTTTTATAGGAGTATTGTTCTGAAGTCTTAAGCACTTATGAGAGGCTGTTCTTATTTGTTCCATCAAAAATGTCATTGAGGGGGTATATTGTTTAGAAGTGTATCATAGTCTTCTTTTTGTAAGGAGTGGTGTGCTGTGACTGGTGTATAAATTGTATCTTACAGGTGCTCAGTTCAGCTGTGACAATATAAAGAGCACTGAGCACTGTGGCAAGTTTTTTTCTTTGTATTTGTATGATTTCCCTTGATTTCTATTTATAAGATTCTACATCTATATGATTTCACCTCCACTTTTAGTGAAAGGACACCAAAACTTGAGATGAATATGCCAGAGATGCCTGAACCTGGGGGTAAAACTCTCAGAAGAGAATGTTACCTTGTGATCCCAATAATGAAATGGGAAAAGAGCTGCTTTCATCTGACAGCTGGTAAAGGTTTTTGTTTAGAATAAGGAAAATTCTGTTTTGCTCAAAGGGTGTGTCCCTTTCTCAGGATATGGGGGTTGCAGAATAGGAAAACCTTCTTGTGAATGGAAAGGAAAAGAAACTGCTGCTAAGCAGCTCACATAGTCCTGGTATGTTCTGTCTGTTTAAAGGCTGACAGTTCACCTGACCAGAGGTTTTAATCCACTTTTACAACAGCATTTCAGGACAAACTGATTCAGGATACTGGGTGAGAACTTGGAGAAAGAAAAGAAGCAGAGATTCTGTATTTGCTGGCTTTGTTTAAAAAGTAAACTAATATTGCTTCAAGAAAATACTGTATTTCTTCCCTTTTAATGGAAACAGCATCAGCATGACTTGCCTCCCTTCCTGTGCCTGCATTTTCCTGTATTTTCTGTATGAAGCTACAACCAGCTCTGTTCCCTGAACCCTGCAGGCCACTCGTGTGTCTCAGTGCTGCAGGCAGCAGGGATGGGTTCCCACGCAGATGTGCAGCCCCTTGGACACCAGCCCTGACCTGTGAGGAGATCAAGGCTCCAGATTCCTACAGCCCTGGGCAGCACAGGTTTGTTTTGAGCTCTGCCGTGTAGGGAGATATTACAGAGCAGCCGAGGGAGGGATTTTCATTGCCAGGGTACAAGAAGCTTTATGAATCTTTTCAAGAAGAACAGCCCTAAAGGCAGGTACTCCAAAAGGCTGTCACCTGCTGCAGAGATGCTCTTTTGGGTGCTCACCCCACCTTGTACATATAAAATAACCTCTCCAATATGTAGCTTTCAGGTTTGACTTCATTAAGCTGGAGACCAAGCTGAGGCTGTAGGCCAAAAATCCCATCTGGCCATTTGGCCCTCTCTGGGCTGCAGTGAGGGGCTGGCAGTGCTGGTCTGTGAGGATCTGTGGGCTGGGTGGGTTTTGCATGGAAGTGGAGCAGGTCTGACCTCTGCTCCTGTCCGTGTGGTGTCACAGGGTCACTCAGTGGGGTAAGTGAATCTGTGCTTTGGCTTGGGGGCTTCTGGGGTCAACCTGACTTAATGTGTTTTGGCTGTGAGGTAGAATCCCAGGCAAAGGAAGTGCTGCTGAAAATTGAAATGGTACCTGTGGAGGCCCTGAGTGAGATTTCACAGGTGACAGCCATTGCTCACTGTGTATTCCTGCTGCTGGGGACTTGGAATAAATTCTCCCATCCTCCCCAGAACTTTGATATAGATAGATATGGTGCCTGCTATTGCAGATAAATATTCAGAGATAAATACTCCTCAGCAGAGCATTGAGGGGGGTGAAGAACGAAAAATTTCAAATTTGGACTTTGTTTTCTGGCTTCCTGGCTTGAACAGTGTCTGTCCAAGGACCATGGAAGGTGACCCTTCTCTCCTCATGATGTCACCTCTCGTGGTCTGGACCTGTGTATGTATTATGAAGTGTCTTTTCTGAAACACGAAATCGAGTCAATACGTGAGAATCTCGCCTTTCATTTTGCAGGAGAGCAGGGAAGAGAGGAGGTGGGAGGGAAAGGCATGCATTTAAACCAGCTCAAAATAACGATCAGAAAGTGAATAAAAAAAAATCCCACAGACTTAATATTTTTAAGACTATGTGACTTTTTAAGCCAGCCACCTGACTTCGGGGAGGGGAAAGGGGCTGACTCATAATATTTGAATACTACAGATTGGCAATGCCGAGCCTCGCTTTTTTCCGGGCGGGCGTAATTACTGGGAGAGAGTGAATTGCCTCCCTCGGATCTTGGAAGGAGTAGTAGAGCAGAGGAGTAGCAGTGACTCAGACGTGGGGATGTGTGTGAGTCACGGTGACTCTTGCTTGGTAATTGCTTGCTTAGAGCAGCACTTAAAATCTCCTGGCCCATCCCCATGGAAAGATGGATATTTGCAGCACATAGATACAACTTCAAAAGAAAGGCTGTTGCTGGCTGAGAAAAAGAATGAGCCGTGACATTTTGCTGCCTTACAGGTGAATTAGAATCCAAATGGAAATGCTTTGATTCCCTTCCCATCACATAGGCTGATTTCAGTATTTACCTGAACTCTAACCCCTGAGTGCTTCAGAGCTCCAGGTATTTGTGGAGCAGACATCAGCACAGCCTGGATGAGGAGGAAAGTTTGAACAGTAATGACAGGTTGATGACTTGAGATTTTTATAGTTACTTTCATTACTTTTTATAAAGTATTTGTCAGTCATGTCTGCAGAGCAGGAATTCTAATGAGTAATTGGTGTTGCTATTGTTTATTGTTTTCATGTGAAATCTATTTTATTTATTTGTTTGGATTTCAGCCCAGAAGTGGATTATTGTTTTTATCCATATCCAGTTTAAAATATTCGATTTAAGCTTTCAGCATGTAAATTAATCTTCATGTATTTGTAGATGGAGATACTGTGCAGGCTTTTATTTACATGATATTAAAGATAAGGGACAAGGAGCAATGAAAATGGAACCAAATATTTACACCTGGGAAAAAGAGAAACAACAACATCTCTAATTGTACTCTACGTGAACCAAATGAGAGAAAAAAGGCCTATAAGAATGTGAAAGTAGTTGTTTTTGCTGCCTCCAGGAGACATATGTATGTTACAGAATTGAAGTGGTTGGTCGTTATTTGTGTAGCATCTGGGTTTGCCTTGCCCCGAAAGAAAGGCAGAGCTTGGAGCATCTGGTGTGTTTATTCCTGAACTTTCAGAAAAAAAAAAATTAAAAAAGGAGCTGCTGGGCTTCAAGGACATCCTAGCTGGCTACAAAACTCCTAGGTAAGCCTGTCCAACTCCCCAGGTTTTATTTCAGTGAAATTTCACGTTTCACTTTTATGTGTGTCTGAAAGGAGGTCGAAAGTGACAGACTGAATGTCATTTTGTAGAGGAAATTTCATAGCTCTAAATTTGAGTAGTATTGAGAGAAACTTTCCTGGTGCCCAGGGCTGGTAGGAGCTCAGCAGGGCTGTACCATGGCAGTTCCCTCAAGTCCCACTCCCACCACCACCAAACTTTGAGGATTTTTTTTTCCACATCTGAAGAGACCTGGATAAGGAGGGAGCATCTCCTTATCTGTATTTACCGCTCCTTGATTAGGAGTATCTCAGCTGTTGCAATTCCTTGGTGAAATCGCTGTCATGCTCAATGAAGTTGTCATCTTGGTCCATCCCCAAGTGATCCAATGGTGCTTCAAAACTAGAAGATACTTGGGGGTATTTAGAGGGGATTTATTATCAAAGGGATTGTGATATATATAAAAGTTTTATTTTTTTAAAAGCAGTCAGGAAACAAAACATCATCCAAATACTTTATGATAGGATTGCTTGGCTTATGGTTGAAAAGAATGAGCTGGGGAGGAAAATTTGCACATTTGGAACATGAACATAAGATACAGGGTGCCTTGTTCCTCATTGTTCTTAGAGTCTACATTCTCTTATTTTTAATAGAAATACCAGTTTTATCCTAGGTGACATTTCACAGTTACTGTAGTGCAAGTGACACTGAGAGGAGAAAAGGTCTCTATTTTCTTCTATACCTTTTAATTCTGAGAGGTCTAAACCCAGTTTGTTTTTTTCCCAAAAGGCTTGGGTGTTCCTCTTTTTTTTTTTTTCTTTCCTTTTTTTCCCCCCATTTTTCTGTCCTTTTGTATATTTTAACAGCATAGAGCATAGTATTGTGCTTGTTTCTTCATGGTCTCTTCATGCTGTACTTGGCATAATTAAAATGAGCTATGTAGATATTTTATTATTACTTGTACACAGGGACTCATTCTCCTGTGTGTCTAGCTATCCACATCCAAACGTGCTTATTCAGTGGCCCTGGGGTAAAATCTTTGTAACATTAAATTCAAATCAGTGTCCTCATGGAGTTCAGTGGCCTGGCATTTAATTTCACCAGAAGAAGGATATGACAGCAACTGCTGATCCTATCAATGTTCTGCTTTTCCCTAAATTGGTGATCAATGTGGGCTGTGGAGAGCCTTTGAAAGAAAAACTCCTCAGTCCTCTGGGGTCTTGCACACAGATTAAAACTGATTATTAATATTGGCACCTCTGCTGTCCTCAACCATGTCACTAAGAGCTAACAGCAGAACTGTGCTAAGTGTCACAGAAAACAGAGTTTTAAGTGTTTTGCTGTCTTTCTGGAGGTTTTGTTCATCCCATCACTTCAAGTTTTGTAGGAACTGAGCGAAGCCCTTGTGTCTGGAGCCAAATTAATTCTGGAGCGCATTGCTAACTCTGAATTGCAGTTTGGAACCTCCGCTGGATTGTGCTTAGTGACATTTGTAATGTGTTTAACAGTGCTTGGCCAGAACTTAATTGTATCCAGATAAATAAGCACTGTCCTATAAGTAATAACTTTAGTTAAAATCAGTGCAGTAAATATGGACATTACATTAATTGTTTTTCTCCTCTACCCTTTAAAAGTACACTTTAAAAGTAAAAACGTTTTGCTGGTTGCTGCCTGCCCTTTGCCATTTTGAGGGTGACCCTGGTCTGGATTGACACTAAAGCTGCTTAGATTTTACTCTGGAGTAAAATCAGCTTTTATAGGCAATATTGTTTTAGAGTTTTGCCTTTTATTTGAGCCGAGCTGCGCTGCCTGATGCACAGTGAAACCACCAAGCCATTGTAAAGAGGGTGTGCCTTGCCAGGAATACATCTACCAGTGTCAGCTAGAGCAGAGTTAATGGCACTTTAGTTAATACGATTTCTTAATTAGTGCATTCAAAATGCCTTGCTGCTGGACACTGTCTTAGTTTTCTTTTCTGTGCCCCAGTTTACTGTATTGATGCATTTTCACATCTAAAAATATCTGAGCTGTTTCCATGATACACCACACTTCAGTGTGCACAGAACACAAGTCCCTGTTTGACAAAGGAATATCCGCGTTATATCCCGCAGCACAGGGAGCCTCTGGTACCCACCCTGGATATTTGTGGTTGAGAAGTGGATTTTGTGTGAGAGGTTCTCACCTCATGGCAAACCGCAGTCTGGGAAAAGCAAGTTATGAGGGAGGTTGTGCCTGTGCCATCCTACTTGACCCCAGCTTACAGGGTCCATCGGCCCCTCTCTTGCAGGCTGGGACAGGCTCACCCCTGTTTTGCCCTCTCCTCCTTGTGCTCTCTTATTGCCCTTCTCTGTGGGTGCCTCACCTCAACAGGCAAGTTAGAAAATACTCCAGGGGAAAATATATCCTTGAAGACCAATATAAATTTTTAAGGGTTTGGAGAGTTTCCTAATGGCTTTTGTACCAGTGCAGCTTGAGCTCTAGCAGGACAGGTGGGGGTGTTTTTCCTCTCCCTTGGGCAGCATGAGGAGGTGATGGGCTCGCACACAGAGAGCCTGCAGTCTCCAGCATGAAATGCTTCTCCTGGGTCAATAATAAATAGGCTATTGCTCCTTAGATGAGCTGATTTTGAAACCCGGCTCCCCTGCTCTCCTTTTCCCAGTAAGTCCCACATGGAGACTCGTGAAATTGGAGGGAGAGGAGGTCTGGTGAGGTCTCCTCCTCTCAAATGGAGCGTGGTTCATGGCCGCAGTGTGTGGGCAAAGTGGTTGTGCAGAGCTAACGAGGCAGTGTTGACAGGTGGCAAGGAGAATGTGGGCTTTTTTGGTTAACTGTTTTTTACTTCATTTAAAAATACTGTACCCCCATTACCCCAGGAGTGTGGTAAGCCTGGGAAAGCACATGCTGCTCCAAGGGCCCCCACCTGCTGAATTTCAGCCTTGGGTCTGATGTGCTTGGCATGTGGTCCCTGAAACTCTCCCTGCACTGTCACAGGTCTTCAACAAATCAAGCTGAGTTCAGTGGAATTAATTTGAGTCTGCTCCAGGAGAGTTGGCAGAATAATTTGGTTTAAAATAGTATCACTATTACCACCTATGGTACAACTTTATTAGATGCAGTGCTTAATTTTAAGAGTTTAGTATGGAGCTGAGTAGGAAAGGGCTTTCTTGTCCCAAAACCTCATTTTGATTTCTGCCCCTCTCTCAATATAGTTTGATTAGACTTTTACAGGCCTTTTCTGGGAGCAGTGGGGAGCACTAGAGAGCAGCAGAAGAGTGAGACATCACCATGCAGCGAAATGCCAGTGTGAGACTTGGTCCAAGTCTGTGCCTTGCCCTCATCCAGTGTTTAAGTTTATCTGTTATTGCAGGGTTGTTGCTCAGACTTCACCATCCCACTTGAAATTACTGACTCACCCAGGACGCAACAATTATTTCCTAATGGAGAATTCTAAGAACTGCTATTAGTCCTACTGAAAAAGTGTAGCAAGTTGACATGTCTAATGGAGGTAAAAAAAACCACATCAGAAACTTTCTGCCATCTGTGGTTTGTTATTCCTACATAAAATGTATATTAGCTACTTGTTTACTTCTGGTGTTTTGGGATTTATAATGAAAAATAATGCCAGCACCTTGGCCCTTAATAAGTAGAGGCTGATTGTCAGCAATAGCAGCTTGATTCAGGATTTCAGGTACCTTTAGTGCTCCTTACAGTTGTAATTTATGACCAGCATTCTTCTGTTAGTTCATGCAGGGCTGCAGATATAAAATACCAACTTAAATATTTATGTAGGTAGCACATCTTTGTGAATATTTCTTCGTGGTAAGGAAATGCTGTTTAAAGAGCAATACATTTCATTACGGTGGGAATGACTATGTGAAAGCTGTCAATGTTTTGAACAAAATCTGTGGATGCCATAAAGTGTTAGGATTACTCACTCACCAGATCTGTGCTTTGGAAGGGAGCAAAATGTGTTAATGATACTTCAGCAGTGACAAAGAATTTGTCTAGAAAATTGGCACATCAATTGAGAATATCTGGTTATTGAGCCTAAGCATTAGGGGCTCAGTGTTTCTTCAGTGCATGAATTAAATTTCAGCTAGGGGGACAGAATTCGTGCATAAAGCTGATTAAGAGACAATGACAACTTACCTTGCAATCACATCTAGTTGGAGATCTGATGGTGCTCAACTTTCCTCACTTGCCAAACCTGACAATTACAAATGCAAGTGTCTTTGCAAAAGCTCTCATTTCATTTCTGCTGACTGACTGCTGCCCAGTGCATTTGCATGCATAAATCCATTTTGCAAGCAAGCACCTCAGATGAAAAAGAAACTTATTTCTGCAGAAATTTTAGATCTGCAGCATGGCAAGAGTTGCAAGAATTGTTTTGTATCTCTGCTGTCTTTGGCCCCTCTTACCATAAAATTAGCTAGCAAAAAGAGGAGAGTACAGTTTAATAAAGTGAAAAAAGCAAGAACAAAATTAATCTGGAGAATTATCTTCCTACCATAGATTTTATGAGCATTTTATTTTTTTAAGACAGTGAATTGTTACCTACTGATTGCATAATATTAAAGTTTAAGAATATATAAAATTTAATGAAAATGTCATAAATATCAAGTTGAAGAGCCAATGCTATCTGAGTTTTTTTTGTCTGATGAACCTACAGCTGAAATCTCTGCAAGTCCTTCCCTTGTCTTTAGTAGATATCAAAGCAGCCTTTTAGAGGAGTAGTTCTATTTAAAAAAGGTCAGACACATTTGTAATGAAAATTCCATTCATCAAGATGCATTCAGGTTGTGAAAACAGCTTATTGCTTCAGAATGGATTTTCTTCCCTCTATGGATAAAACAAACATCCCTGAAAAGAAGGATGGACACATTTCTCATGGCACTCAAAGGTCAGCTTGCAATAAAACAGCCCTGAGGGCTTGCTCAGCTGGATGAGGGAGCTGTGCTTTTGCTAAGTGCCAATAAATACAGAGGTGTGTGGGCATTAATATATGTTTGAAATAATCCATCCAAGCTGGTATTTATGGGTTTGATAGCAAAATGAACCTGCTGCTGAAGAACCTTGTGGAGAAAAGCTTACAGGTGGATTGTCTGCTTGGAGGGATTGAGGAGGTCTGACCTTGACTCTCTTGGTGTCTGCAGGACCATATCACTTTTGTAGTTACTCTGCAGAAATGGGTTTGCTGAGTTTCCAGAAAGATTATTTTAATTTTCCAGCCCCCCACCCCCAACTCCCTGAAAAAATGCTCCTTGTCATATTTTGATTTAAATAGGTAAAGAAAAAAATTTAAAAATCAAAGCTCCTGGTCAATTCTTGGAGCCTGTCCAAGTTCAAGGAGCATCTGGATGATGCTCTTAGCCAAGTGGTTTAGTTCCAGATCCTCCTGTGAGCAGCAGATGATCCTTACAGCCCCCTTCCAACTTGAGATATTCTGTGATTCTAACTCCCAGAATAGTTTAGCAAAACCCAGAAATCCCTCAAAGGACTTGCAGATTTGGCTTTTTTTTTTTTCCTTTGAAATTTTCTTTACTGCCTCATTCCTCATAATCCCTTTGCATGCTCTCTCTCCAGTTAATGGAAATGGGAACGGACTGTGGAAGATGCAGTCAAAGGAAGAAACATGGTATTTAGAGTATAATTAATCAGTTAAGTTCACATTACAGCTACTCCATTCAGTAATGTGTCTCTAAATTTTTTTATTTGATAGTCAAAATGATGGTGTAGCTACTGCAGATCAAACAGAGGGGCTCCAGTGGTGTAGTTGGGGAAAAGGAGCCCAGTTTACACTTTCCTCACACGAAGCCATTTTTTAAGAGAGGTGGGTTATTTCCAAGCTGTGCTGTCGTTCTCACCCTCCGTCCCCTCTGAAGCTGCCAGGGGTGCCCAGCCCTGCCCTGGCCTTTGCTAACAGAGCATCTCATTCACTGTAACGCCTTCAGCCCTGCTCCTGCCACCACTATTGCCAGGTGATGCTGTGGGTATTAAAGCCAAAGCCTGTCCCAAGAGGATCCTCCCTCTGCCTGGTGTGAGCTGGGTGAAGTCTGTGCTATCTTTATAAGTATTTATTTTGTGTGTGATTTGGAACACACTTCCCTGCACAAGCAGCTGCTTCTTCTTCCTCCGTGTGCCTGAGCTGCACAGTGGAAGCAAGAGCTGGTGATAAACAGAACAGTTTGAAAGCAAACACTCAGCTCGTGTCCCAGCTATGTCCCCTGCATGCTCTGGGCTCCCCCATGGCAGGGGCAGTCCCTGTGGGAGGCTGTGGACAGGCAAGGTGGGATGTGCAGCCTCCATAGAGCCTCGTGCCTCTTCCTTGTGTGCATCCTCACCTGAGATAGCTGCTGCCTTGTGTCCCCTGGGAAAGGATGCTTGGCCTGGTTTGTCACCCCAGGACAGTGCTCTGGGACAGAGCTGAGCCTGCCTGTGCTGAGGGAGGAGGGCAGCTCAGGGAATTGGCCACCTCAAAGCTCTCCAAGGTGATGCCCACCAAAGGCATTGGTGCTGCTGGTAACCGGAGCTGTTTGTTTCAGTGCACCTTGAAATGCACTCCTCCCCCGTGTAAAGAGAATATTTGTTATGCATTTTATAGTCTCAGGCATGGCCATCTGCTAATATAGTCAAGTAGACACAATAAAGAAGGTTTATATCTTTTTAGGTTCTGTTACTTCAGGTTCTATTTTTGATGCAGTAGGAGCCAGCACAGCTGAGCTGAAAGACTCTCAGGAACATGCCATGCGTTTTATAGTGGATGTGACTAAAGAAAATTTGCTGAAGGACTGAAATTAAAGGTGGCACATAACAGAGAATTTGAAAGTTCTGTTGTCCTGACTTTAACCAGGGGTAGTTTAGAAGCTCTTTTTCATGTAAGAGTCTCGAGACACCTTTATTCTGACTTTGTGTAGCCTGTGAGGTGCAAGTCTGCACTGAGATGTGAATGGTCAGTACCAGCACATCTTTCACCTGTACGGGTATGAAAAGCTTTTAATTGTTGTCTGGAGGAGGGTCTGTCATCTTCAATTTGTCTCCTGATGCTTGGTAGACTTATACCTACATTAAATAAATAACTAAATAAATAAAACAGACCCTTGATTTTGTGCATAGATAAAAATTCAGTTATCCAGAGGTTCAGTTTCTTGCCTTTACTGTGGGGTAATCCCTTGTCATATTTGGGAGTTGAAGGCTGGGGAGGACTCTCAGATAAATGAGCTGGGAGTAGAGCTCTTGCAACCAACCCCAATGTTTATTCTGTTTGTCTAAGCTGCCTTTAAACATGAAGTGTTATTCACTTTCCAGAGAACTTGTAGTGGAACTTACTCCAACTCAGGCCAGTGTGGGACAGGTCAGTGGGAACGTGGCCCCTCCTGACCCAGTGGTGTGTTTGGGGTTGCTCGGGCTGGGCACAGCAATGCAATGATCCTTGTGCCTCCTTGGCTGCTGCGCTGGGCAGGAAGAGGGGCTGAGTGGCTGTCAGTGGGATGGGATTTTCTCCCATCTCTGTCTTTGCTGCCTAATGTCTGTGTTTTGATTTTGGTTTTTAAAATTATTTTTGTTTTATTTTAACCTCTCAACCTTAATGCCAGAAGATGTTTTGTTATGTGTTTTAAGGCCTCTTGCAAGGCCTGATTCAGGCTGACTTTCTGCAGTTCTCTTGTGTTACTCTGCACTTCTTGACCTCCTTTAACACCTCATTTTCTTCAGCTGATTTTCTTTCCAACCCACAATATGCACTAAGTTGTTTCTGAGATGCTTTTCCTTTTCAAATGTGATTATTCAATAGGGAATTTGGAAGTGCTCTCTTAATCCTACGAAGTCATTAGGACTTGGGCCAACAACAAAATCTAAGAGCTGAAGCTGAACTTTCTGGATTGCCTAGGGAAAAGTTGTGGAGGATGAGCAACAATTCACCTGCTGAGAGCTGTAACTTCAGAGTGCAATTTTCATTCATTTTTTATCTTTGCTCTAAATTGTCACAATTCAAACTCTCTTGCTACCTTGACACCTCTCCAACATGTTTGCCTGTTTTACAGAAGCTCTTCCACCTTCTTTTGTTGCTAATTTGGGTGGGCAACACCACCCAGAGAGCCATTCCTAGGTTGATAACCTTGCACAGAACATGTTGTTCCTGAGGTAAACTTTATCCTTGATGGCAGGTTTTGTTGTTCATTTGTTTACTTTTTGCTTTTTTCACCTTTCAACCTGCATGCCAGAGGACTTCTAGTCACTTGTTTTACAGTCTCTGGCAAGTGTGATTCAGTTTGGCTTTTTGCAGCTCTCTCCTGCAGAGAAAGTGACTGTAGTGGGCTGGTGCCCTCCTGCTTTGCCTGGTGGAAGTTGAGGGTGAGAACTCCTGGCTCGGCGTGCTCTGGCACTGTGAATTTCATGTTAGTTATGTATGACTGCCTCTCCCTGACACGTTTCTAATTAGCTGTGGTTTATGCCAAGCCTTTACCTACCTTAATACTTCTCTACTCGTGTTTTGAGACTTGTCTGATAACCAAACCAGATGAGTTGGTGTATCTTGTGGTATCTGCTTTGCTGCATGCTTTATTTTCCTTTACCTCATCCCCTGAACAGTGCAGAAAGAAGTGGGGCTCTGAACGAGGAATAGCAAAGAAAGGTGAGAACAGAAAATTGCCTTCTCCTTTCTGATGCTCTTGCAGAATTTCTGCATGCTTGGGACAGGTCCTCACTTACCCTACTTGCTTGGTTTTCTCATGATTTTCTACCAGCAATTGGCTTGTGGTTTTTTTTCTGAATTCTACACACATCTACATATTAGATTTTTGCAATCCTTTAGTATTAGTATTTGATGTCTCATTCTACAGCAGTTACATGACTAGATAACAAGTGTTTAATTAGTTTTTGGCTGGTTGGCTACATGTCTTGGTATTTCTGATACTAATCTGGTCAAAATTAATAAAAAGGAATATACCCCTGTAATTATATAAGCTTATTTAAATATCCATGACTTTAGGCAAGTAGGTAAATAATAGTATTAGAGTATTACCTCTGTGGGTGGAAGGATCTTGGAATTATGCTGAACATTCTGGCATTAATAGCATAGCAGGTGATTCTGCAATGAAAATTTCATGTAGTAATTTTGTCTATTTGCTCTTTTTAGCTAATGCATTTTATAGTCAGTGCAATAAATACTTGTGATTTGTAACAAACGTTCAGGAGAAGATCTCTGGTAATAGAAACTGTACCATTATCATGTGCTTTAGATATTTTTGATATCTCCTCACAAGGCAAGTACACTTACTGAAGTCATAGCAGAAACGAATGACCAGGGTGAAACCAAAAATAACATGAGTGTTCTCAGATGATGCTGTAGCCCTCTCCAGTATCAGTGATTCCTTCAGATACCACCGTGCACAGGAACAGCAGTTACAAAAGCAACTATTTTGGCATGGGAAGAGTTATACTGTGCTGACAGTCTGTGCAGACATCTCAAAATGGTTTCCTCTCTCTCCTGTGTCTCCCAGTTCCCTTGAAGGCATTAGAAAGTGCCCTCAGGTGCAGCCATTGCTTTTTTGAGTAGCATTCGTGCTTTGGAAAGTTTGTAAAAATGTATGAGCTGTGCCAGGAGTATTGCTGAATGAAAAGAAAATTATTGCAGCTTTTGCTCTGGTGAGAGATGTGTGAAGATATGAATGAAAGCGGGCAATGATAGACAAGCACCTTGATTGAATTTGTGTCTGTACCCAAAGGGAGCCTGTATCCAAACCTGTCTGACCTTGTGATTTTCATTTCCCCATTACCTGAGAAAGCTTTATCTGAGAATTTTATAGGTTTGAGGAGAAGAGTTTTGGAGGACAGAAGAGAACAGGGTGTGTTTGAAATGTTTGATCTGAGATTTCACGTGGAATAGGAGAAGTCTGTTCCAGGGATTATTAGGAGAATGTGATTGAGGTGAGTATAGTCTTGGCAGCAGAGCTGACGGGGAAAGCACTGTTTCATCAAAGCCCAAGTTGTGAGGATTTCTTAATGAGTTTAACTGTTTTGGCATATTTTCATGAGAGGAGAAAATTATCCAAACAGAACATGCTTGCTTTGAAATAGCATTAAATACTGGCTTGAAGAGTTCAGCCTACATTCTATCCTGGAGATACGAGATAGCTCTGATTTCTGTTAGAACACATCTCTGAGGAGAAAAATGGGCCCCAAATTATTTTCCACAGGTGATCAGTAAGGATTCACAGGGGAACTGCATGAGGCAGTCAGAGGGTCTGGGCTGTCACGGGGAGATGGCCTTGCTGAGAGAGAGGCACAGGGATCATGAGGCTTTAGGAGAGATGAGGGGAAAAGGAACAAAAATAAAAATGCAAAGGAAAGTGTATGCTGTGGTGGAAAAATAGACGATAAAAAGTTGTACTATGGTTTCTCTTGTAGTGATACTCTTGATGTAACTCTTTTCCTGTTGGATGTGCACAGGGATGAGGCACAGATCTGTCATTCATCTTCAGAGCCCTGGCTCTGTTCCGCCATCCCTCCTTTTCAGATTTTGGTGCAATAGCATCCCACTTACAGAAATGTAATTTCCATGTGTATAGTGCATGTAGTTCTATAAACGCAAATGTTGAGTGCACACAGGTAACTTTGTGGCTAATGGAAAAAAAAAAAAAAAGAACAAAACCAAGCAACCACCTTTGTGTGTCCAAAATGAATTTAAACTGAAAACTGTGCTGGAATATTTCAGCTTCAAAAGGAAAATGTTGACCAGGTTGGGATTGCTTTTTTTTTTTTAACTCCCACTTTCTTTTTTATAAGTAGCAGCTCTGATACACCAGGGAACTGAGCTGGGCTCTTGTGTCTCCATCTTGCCTCATTCAGCACCTTTGCATGCATTCTCCAGGTCTTGTAAAGGAAGCAAAGGCACTTTGTGGCATGCTGAGCTCTTCCAGCTGAGGTCTCTGCCTCAGCTGCTTGAAACGTTCTCTCCGGCTGTCTGAAGATCATTCCCAGCCTTGAAATCCACCTGGGTATTTTCCTCCCACTCAGAGCTGTGCGTCCTCACATCCTCTGTTTCTGTCTCATTGTCTCAGATCTTCCTGGGGGAGTTCTCAGCCTCTTTCTGTAGATGTTTTTTCATTTTGTTTTGCATTAATAATACTGGAAGAGGTTGGAGGGGCAGGGGGGAAGGAAGTTTCAAGTCTGCTGGAGTTTTTCCAAATCGGTTCATCATCATTAATCTTCCAATGTTATTTCCCTGCCTTAAAGCTTCTTGGTTCATAATTGCCATGAAAAAAAAGGGAACCCTTTGTTCAGCAACAAGGGAATTTGTGTCTGTCAAGGCAGCAGCTTTTTGCTCCAAATTCTATATCTAATTTTGCAGAAAAATACTGTCAGCAAATTGCTTGGGGTATTGCAGTGAAATACAGGGCTTATGTTACCAGCAAACATTCATGCTATTATGTAAATCTTTGCAGAGATATATATCAGAAAAATAAATAAACAGAGTGACCAGAAAATATACCTGAGATCAGAATACTGTGGGCACCAAGAAGAGCTGTCTGGTGACACTGTAAAACAATTAGCCATCTGCTTAAATGACACTTCCATTTCATTACACACAGAGAGCTTAGCTTTATTCATTAATTATTGAAAAATAACTTTGAACAGGAGAATAATGGTTTCCACCATACGCAGAATCTGTGCTTGCAAATCACCAAATCCCAGCGGTTCAAAATGGAAATGTGTTTGTTGGCAACCTCAGCAGTCCTCCTCTGCCAATGTGTGAGTATTCAGCGTCTGATTTTCTACATCTGGGATTCCCAGCTCTGTTTGCTGGGGAAGCACCAGCAGTGGTGGCTGCAGCAGCACCTCACTTGGTGCATGTGGCTCTCCAGGTGCCACCCACTGAGGCTGGTGCAGTGGCACTCATAGTGAGCCCTGGGCTGCCTTGCTCTGGGATTCATTTAGCCAGGGCTGAGCCACAGCTCAAAGGTGTCTGGTTTCTACCTGGAGGCCAGTAAGTCCAAAAAACCACTATTTTTGGTTGCACAGAGATAAATACCACTCTTCCGAAATTCACATTTTCTCCTGCTTCTGGAAAATAATTCTGTGATCATCTCTCTGTTCCAAATGTTGTTGCATTTATCAAAATTGGCTTTATACTTAGAAACTGGGTTGTCGTGTTCTAGCGTTTTGAACTGTTTGTCTTCAAGTCTTTTGGAGTATTGCACAGATCTCTGGAAAGACCTGGGTCTAGAAAAATAAGTAAAAATTGTCAAACGTCACTTCTGTACCACCAAAGCTCAAAAAAAAAATTAGTTTGAGTTCCACTTGGATTCTTCTCCAATTATTTCTTACTGGATGGGGCCCAAAGAGCCTAATGTCCTGAGGACTTCACAAATCCAGTAAAATACTCACTCAGCCCAGCCCACGTGCTACCGACTGCCTCCCCCAGACATATGGTGATGTTTTTTGCCTATCACTATATAAGGTTGGAGCAGGGCAGAAATGCTTCCCCCTCCTGCTCAGCGGAATAAGTGTGATAGTTTTTCTAAATTAAAACAAAACAACTTATACTCGGGAGCGTGACTAATGCAATGTAACCCAAGTGACTTGTAAGATATGCCAGGGGAGTAGAGGTTTCTTTGGCTCCACTGGGTTGTGCAGTTGCTGACAGTGACCTGCATTTCTGTCTCCGTGGCTCACATATGTCTAAAAACTCCCATCAAAGCTCGATGTCTCAGAGCACACGATCAGACATGACCCTGTGAGATGGAGACTGGACATCACAAATCCTCTTGAAAATCTGTGCGGAGTTTTCAGAGTTTTCAATACAGTTTTCAGTTGCTGTTGCCTGAGATGGAACTGTCTTATCTTTAGCTATCTTGTCAACAGCTGCCAGTCACACTGGGTGGCAGAACCAGAAAGATGGGAACGATAGAGTTGACACTAAAATTTTGGACTGTTTTCCTCTTTACAGACACTTGTTTGCTCTGGTCTTACCTCCAGTAGTTTCATATGCCTCAGAAATGTTCTTATAGAGATTGTCACTGTGGCCATTTAAGTCCTTTTGCTGCTGGAAATTAAAAGGACGATTGCAGTAACTCTGCTGTATTATTGGCAGAAGAACATTGTCTCAGGATACAGCTGCTGCTTGGAGAGGGTGTGGGGAGAGGCTGAAGGGCAGAGCAGAAAGGGCCTTGCTGCCTTGGGAAAGGCACTGTTGCTGCTGGGCTCTGATCTCTCAGGGCTGCAGCAGGGAGTGGTGGCCTTGCACAGGGACAGAACAACATTCCCTGGCTGCAGGGAGACTCTTCCTTCACAGAATCTCCTCCCTGTGCACTTACTGCCTCAGGTTGGGAAAGCATGACCGCTGTGTGCCCTTGCAAAGCTCCCAACCTCTGTGTTGTTCCACCAGCCCTGTCAGTGATCTGATCTGAGGAGCCCGAGCCATGTGGTTGCAAAGAACAGCTGGAATACAGGAGACTTATGAATAAATACAAATTGTAAGAAAAGGTTCAGCCTGCCTTAAGAGCTGCTGTTGCTGTTTGAGAGAGTGAGCGGCACCCTGCTCTGCAGGTTTCATGACTTGGCTCTGCTCCCTCAGCATTATTTCAAATATTTGGGTTTTTTAAAGCTACTGGTCAGGCTTATTCTTGCTAGCTTTTGGGGACAAAATGATTGAAGATGGACAGTGTGTGGTTAAAAGGATTTAGGCCTTGTTTTGAAGATTTGCGTTCTCCTTCAGCCAGGCTCTTCCTGTGCAATCTAAAGAGGGTCATTTGCTCTCTCTCTGCCTTGATCCACCTTTGTGAAAACCAGATAATGGCTCCTTTTCTTTTATATATGTATTTATATAGTATGTGTATGATGAGGATATGGACTTAATGCATGTAAATACCCGGTAATGCAGAACAGAACTTTTGGTTGCTACAGTTCTACTAATAATTAACAGGAAGTCAATTTCTCCATAATGAGATTCCAAATGTAGTTTTCATAAGAAAACATTTTGGGGTTCAGATCTATGTGTTGCATACCAGTCATTAAGCATGATACTGTTTTCTAGTCAGTGCTGTCCTACTTGAATTTTGAGAACATATTCATTGGGGGCTGGGAGGGATGGGAGGAAGAGAAATGTAAAACTTTTGTACTTAATTGGTCATGTATAAATCTCATAGGTTTTACTCAAAACCCATCATTGGTTTTAATAGATCTGCTTAACAAGTGTTGGTCTGAAATGCCTTAGGGTAATTAATGCTAATTCTTACATGGCCTTGACACTTTGGCAAAAATTCCTTCTAAAAGAAATAATCAAGGGATAAGTTATTATTTTAGCATATATAATGATGCATTTCAGGAAATATCATGTTAGAAACTAGATAACTAAGTTGAGAGAATTTTTTTATTAGATTAAAGCACTTGTGAATGAAAATTCCCAGATGTCTTTCTAACTAACCTTACAAAAATGTAATGTGACTGGAATCTACTCTCATATTTAGCCCAGAGAGCAAAGTAAAGATGTTTGAAGGAAAATATCTGGTTCCCTTTCCGATCACTGATAAATATGGGCCAAATTAGGAAAGCATTGAAGCATATACTTAGAGAAGTGCTTAAGTGTTTTCATCAGGGCCTAAGTAGTGAATTAGAGCAACTCTCTTACCCCTGTTCAAACCACACTAATGTCAGTGGAAAGACTCTCATTAACCTCTGAGGATTTTGCATTAGATCTGTGGGTAAAATTCTGGTTCCTTTGAAGTTAGTGGCGAAGTTTCCATTAACCTGTGCCTGGGACTTCATTTATTCTGCAGAAGGAATGTTCTCAGCATAAAACATATGATCATGTCCTGATAAATATAAAGAAAATTGATGCTATTCATTTAGGAATATCCAGCGCTAGCAATTAGAAGGAAATATGAATACAGGAAAAAAACCCTGATCTAATTATGTGAAAATCCTTGCTGTGTAATAAAATTGAAGTGGTTTCTGCACATCTTACTACAAATGAGAGAGATCAGTATTCAGAAACAGGTTTGAATTTATTTCAATATGCATTAAAACGTTTTTTTTTCTTTCAACCTTCTTGGTAACCATTATAGTCTACCAGCCATAAAGCTTCATTTACCTCACAGGCTTTACTTGTTTCTCTGAACCCAGTAATGTTTTGGAGACCTGTTCATATTTGAAAGGTGTTATATTGAAACCTGGAAGTTCTGTTCATTCCATGCTTCTCAGTAATTTTATTTGAAAACCTGTAAAAAAGAAAAGGAGTCTGAGACATTGAGGACAGATAAAATTGATCTTCAAAAGTTTAAGAAGAGTAATTGCATCAGTCTGGAAGAACATGGTTAGGGCTGGAACCCACACATATAGACTGAGGGAATTGGGTGTGTTAAGCATAAAGAAGCCACAGTGAAGTGATGAAATGGCACCCTGAGCTACCCTTTTCCTTCTGAGGTGAAAGAAATCCAACTAAATACCAGCATAATAAGAAAAAAATGTATAAAGGGCTGTAAAATACTACATAGTGAATAGAAAATCTTTGAAAAATGAGTATAGAAAGTAGCTAAACTATGGGCATGTTTGTTAAATTGTACTATAGGGAATCCAAAGTATAAATATTCCAGATTTATTTTAAACTGTATTCAATTTATTACCTTAGTGGAGAAAATCCTATTTCATCTAAGAAGCTGAATGAAAAAATAAGAAAAAAAAAGTAGCCAACCCTTGGAGATGGGCAGTTTCCATTCTGAACAGTGTATGCGATATTTTGAGACCCTGTAAAGCTTTGGTAATCCTAAACACAAAAATAAATGAAGCTTAATGTTCCCAGAGGAATGTTTGCATAGGAAGTCTGAGGGTAATCTGCAGGGATCTCCAAGGGTGAGGGATGAAGAGACTTGCAGCACTGCCTCCTCACTTAGAAAATGTTTATGGAAGAAGGTGCTGTCCATGCTGGGAGCAGGTCTGCATCCACAGAGGGGCAAATCCACGTGGCAACTTGGTTGTGAGCATTTGTCTTCAAGAGAACACATCTGATAGAGCAGGCACTCGCATCAAATCACGGTTTGGCCCATTCGTACAGACCCTGTTTCAAACAGGAGGATGCACCTTGCAGGCGACTCACCAGCCCTGCACCAAGCACAGTGCAGCTGCTGAATGGGAAAACTCAGTCACCGAGTCACCCCCTGAGCTCTGGGGGCTGCCAGGTGTCCTAAGCTGATGCTGAATATTTTAGGAATGAAGGGTACTCAACAATCCCTGAGATCGTGGCAGGATGATCTCAGGTGAACTCGTTCTGGTGGAGTGGCTGCATGACAAACATCTGAGGTAGTGACTGTCACTGCCAACTCTGCGCTCCCTAACAGCTGCAGGTGGGAACCCTGCATCCAAACAGGTGACACCACATGTGACATCCCATGTTCGAAAACATGCTGTGAAATATTGCATGTTCTATAGATATGATGAGCATTATCTCCCTGCATGAACTGGAACCTTCTGTATGGAGAGATCTCCCTGTAACCCTTCCCCACAGGTCCAATAAACTCACAAATGAAGTAAGAAATACAGGTCTTGAGAGAAGGCAAACAACTAAAACCAAACAGCCAATTCATCTGAAAGCACATTTCCCAGTTAATGAAGTGTTCCTGAATTGTTGAGTGCTCACAAGTAACCTTTGTGGGGAAGTGTGTTTTACTCCAAGGCAACCATTGGCAGCAGAAGCCTTGAATGGCAGCAGTGCTAAAGAGCTTCTCAGGCACTCTCTGGTTCAGTGGAATAGTGCTCAAAGTACGTTTCCTTGACCAGGCCACAGGAAATATATCTAGGCTGTGCTTCCCAGGGTTGCTTATGAACTGTCAAGTAGAACAACATAAAGAAATGCCAGAGAAAATGAAATTACCTTCACTTCACGTATTTGTTCTTCGCAAATCCACGCTGGCTATTACTCATCTTCACGTCACCTTCTGGTTTCCCACAGGCTTTATATTTCAGTATTTCCCTGCATACTGAAAGATATATAAATCCCTAGGCCCTCTCTCACTTATTTTATAGCACTCTGCATTCTCACCTCTCTCAACTTGTGCTCCAAAACCTGTACTAGTTCCCTCAATAAGACTTTGATTTTTTTTCCCCTGAAAAAGACATAAAAACTTCCAACTTAGCCAACTATTTTTCAGACTCTTTTGATTTTTGCCATAGTTGTTACGCTAATCTCTCTGTGCCAGCATCAATTTTGTTATTCATCTGATCACAATTAACCTTTTTAGTGAGGACTGAGGCAGAAGAGAGAGTAAGTGCTTTGGTCTGCTCAGTGTCATTTATCAAGCCATCCTTTCCTGTTGAGCAGCAGACTGACTTTCCTTGACCTTCCCCTTCCTACCAGCATAGCCTTTTGGCTTGTTTCATTTTGGATCTTGTTAGCTGAGCCTTTGTTTGTTGTTTCTATTTTTTTTTTTCTCTCTTTACACACTGCAGCAGTTCTTGGACACAGTCTTAGAAATCAGATGAGTAAATTGTGAGTTTTCTGATGCCTCATGACTCAGGCTTTGCAGAACTTTAGAATCCTCCAGCTGCAGCTTTACCCATAGTCTGCTGTAACATCTTATACATTAACGTTGAGAAGGAATAATAATCAGTGTTTGATGACTCTTCTGTGGAATGTTTGCTGTGATTATTAGGGTACTATAACGGAAACTTTCTAGGCCACTAAAGGACATATCCTCTCCAAGATTTCTAGGCAGTATTTATAATTCAAGAGAGATACTTATTATATCTGAATATATATGAGGCTTACCTAAAAGAATATTCTAGCTTGTAGAGGTGTTTTGTGGGTTTTTTTGGTTTTGTTTGTTTTGCTGACAGATTTCACTGACTGTGAGAATTTTTAATACGTTGATATTTAATCCAATTTTTACCCTTTCTTTATCCTTCCATTAATGCTGTTCCTGCAAAAACTTCTTTAATTTTTGTCTGTCACCATTATTTTGTTTTTGCAATGACCATTGTAGAGCCACAAAGCTTCTGTGTTATTACAACAGAAATAATTGATACTGTGTATGTATAAACACCAGAAATTCACTTTCTAAAACTGACACCATCTTGATGATCTGGTTATTGACAACTCTAGAGCCAAACTCTGTATAACTGAATAGCACAAAGTCTCTATGCCCCTATGGGCTGATGAAAATTAAAGATAATTCAATTTTTGCGTTTGGCTGACTGTGATATGAAGGGTTCAGAACTTTTTGCTAGATGATCAGCTGTGGTTATAAGCTGAATGCACCATTTTTACAGCCACCAAAAGTGGTATTAGGAGTTAGTGCCCAAATCCTGCTGAAACTCATCTGATATTCCTTGGTGGTAATGAAAATCTCTTCCTCTTAAGTGGAAATATTGATAAGGATATAATGCAATAATATTTGGTTGATTCTGATTGAAGTTTTGAAGACTTGGAAAAGTGCTGTGAGACCAGCCAGTATCTATGGAGTTAAACATGCTAAACTAAAAGGTAGGGGTGTCTATGAAGAATTATTTTGGAAAGAGCCAGTGATGTTTGCTGAGAATGTGGGTGTGTGGCATTACTGATACAACCCTCTTTGCAAGAGCCTGGGCATGTCTGGGGTGGGCTTTTCTCCAGCACCTACATGATTTGGACCTGGAGTATTTGAACCCTGCCTCCCAAAACCAACCCAACCCAATCCAACCTAAAAAAAAACCCTAAACCAAACCCAACAACAGCAATAAAACCCCAAAACAAAACCAACAAACACCCCCTCCCCAAACAAACAAACAAAAAACTCCAACCCAATAAAAAAAACCCCAAACCATCCTCAAAAATACAAACCAACCAACCAACCAAAAACCTCCCAACTAAGAAAAAGAAAAGGAAAATAAGGGAAAAAGTAAATGAGAGTCTAGGACTGAATCCAGCAGAAATAATCACCTCCATGAAAATGAGAGCCGCTGGGTACTTTTCTGACTGCTGTTGAAAGGATGATGGCTTCAGGTAATAAAAACCATGGTGTCCTTTCCCCTCTCCTGTTGCCACCCCACTGCTTGACATTTAATGCAGGAACAGGACCTGTGCCCTGGTGAAATATCACTCCTGTCACTTTGGCAAGTGACACGAGCGGCGCTGGGGGACGGGCAGCGAAAACACCAGGCAGGAGGAATCATCCTTCCCAGCTGATGAAAGATAACTTGAAAGGGGATGCATAATTACTGAAAGAGGCTTCTCAGAGACCAGAGGTGGAAAAAGTGACAAAGAAGGAGCTCATGTTGAAAGGTGCTCAGAGTGACGCGCGTGGCCCTGCGTGACAGCGCGGCTCTTTCATGGCACTCACGCATCCTCCACTCAGGTAGAGCTCCTGTAGCTGGAATCAGGCCCCTCTCCACTCATCAAACACTCTGTGCAGATTTTAATAGGCAGGATGAAACAGAAGACAGCTCAGTATGGGCTTAGATTGAGTCATGGTTATTGAATTTGTCCAAGGTACAAAGGTGCTGTTTGCAGCAAAATGAAATAAGTGATAAAAAAAATCCACAAAGAACAAAGGGACCAGGGAGTAATATTTGTCACACTCTCAACAGTCTTCTGTTTCGTATATGGGAGGAAAAAAGGAACCTGCTGCAAACTTGCAACAGTGAGGTGCCTGAAAAGAAAAAGTTTAATGAAAGCATTATTTTTACTCAATTCTGCAGAAGTTTGGGAGAGAGTGAATAGTTGGGCTGAACTGAAAAAGCCTCATAAATAACAAAGCAACAAAAAAAGGAAACACGTTGGAGGAAATTTCAGAGTCTCCATGTGGAAAGCCTATAGATGTACTTGCTGTGTTTCCCTGGCTGCTGTGCCTGTTTCTGTCCCTGTTCTGTGAGTGCCCATGTAATGTTGAGCTTGGAGTTGTACTACCAGATGTGAGGCTCCTGCCCACCTACCTGTGTGCCTCTGAACCTTTTCTACTTTTTGATTTGCAAAGAAATGTGGTTGTGTGAGTATTTAAGCATCTGAGGTTTAGTCTGTCTCTTTTGGCTCTTAAAGATAGGAGATTTCTTTATCTGTCACAGGCCCCTGTGATGATAAATAGGTGAAAGGCAAATGGGTGCTAACAAGGAGAGAAGGGTAAGTAGGTGCTTCCATGGTAAGGTTGTTGTGATGGGTTGGGGACAGAACTGCAGCAGGACTTGTAAGGCAGAAATGTCTCGCAGGGAATATTCTGTATAGTTACTTTATATGAATATCCAGGTTTCTGTGCACAGGCTGCCCTTAATCTGGCCCCTATATAGGTTGTTTAATCTTTTATGAAGCATTTACGTCAGAAGAAAATGACACTATTGAAACAAATTGGTATGGAAATTTAATGAGAGGTACTTTCAGAACAAACCTTTGTCCTCTCTTCTTTAAATGGGTATGTAATCAACCTCTGCTGACCTTTACCACTCAATTTCCCAGCTGTGGCTTCTTTTCCAGGAGAAAGCAGCCATAGGTAGAAGACTCTTGGGCAGATGAGTACCTTTGCTTTGTGTCTGTGCAAGGGCAGCACCTCTAGCGTGACCCTTCAGGCTGTTGTCATCCCTATGTGCTAGTGTTGCAACTCTGCAATTCCAGCTTTTGGTTCCGCTGCTGTCTGGAGTAGGTAGAAATGAATAAACCTAATCAGGAAGGAGGAGGAGAAGGAAAATCCAGCTGTAGGGAGAAAAACTTTATTCCTCCAGTGTGTCTCCTCTCCCACGTGCAGTGCCACCAACCCTTGTTAATGCCCAGGCTGCCCCGGTGCTGCATTGCTCCCCAACGCTGTTGCCGGAGCTACGGAGTCAGCTGCTCTGGCTGTGAATGAAAGAGAACAGTCTCTGCCTTCCTCATAATTTACAATGGATTTGGTTCCACAGTCTAGGCACCACAGCTGAATCCTGATTGGATCAGTTCTTTCTGACTCTGTTAATTCTGATTTACTTCCCCTCTCCAAAATCCCCCACCAGCATTTGTGGTGATCAAGGGTGGGTTTGTTTCTTGTCCCATGGTTCTATAAATGTCATGTCCTGAGCAGGGTTGTTGGTGAGGGAGGAAGCTCATGGAGGAGGCAGCAGTGATAACCTTTAGGAATTGCTCTGGACTGTGCAGAAGCTGCATTAACTTGACAGATCTGCTCTTGACGGTGAGGAGAGAGAATAATTCATCTGTTTTGATGCTCCCCTACTTCTGTATTTCTAAATTTTCCTTGCAGGCTGCTGAGACTTTCTACTTCAAGTCCTCCAGCACTTGTGCCCAGACATGTTTACACCAAAGCCGTTGCAGAGGGTTTTCTGTGGTTGTTTTGGTACAAGTTGTACTTCATTTCAGATGAAAGCCTTGATATTGAACAAAGAAAAGTTCAAATTATTGGCTCAAAGATTGAACTAATGGAAGTTTTTACTGATATAAATTAAAGGCTAATCACTCATTTTCCAAAATAATTGTCTCTGTCTTGGACTGCATCAGAGTAGTAGGAAAACAAAACCAGTCCTGTTGTTAGAGCACCATTTTTGTCAGTAAATCAGCAGTAACTGTGTTTCTGTCTGGTCTATTATTTTTATTCAAATGTTATAGATCTTAAGTTCTCTGTTCTTACTCCAGGGAAGCAAATAACAATTCTGCTATGCCATAACTTTTAGTTAAATCTTTTCCTACTGAGCCATCACACTGTTGCTCACTGGTTAAATGTGCTTAGTGAGACATTTGCTGTGGGCATTTTTCAAGTTGTCATCACTTAATGCAAAACAAGGCCTGGAAAAAGGCAATATAGTTCTGCTCTTTTGCAAAATTTTCATTTTTATGTCCTGACCCTAGCAAAAGAGGAGACCTGGGTTACATTTTCTGTCTGTGTTGTTGTACCAACTCTGTGCTGCACTGGTGGCCAAGAAGAGCCTGGCATTCCCATCTTCGTCAGTCTCAAAATGGTAGCAGAGGGAGTGAATAAAAAATAACTTGAGAAGCATTTTGGATAGAATTTCATCTACCAGTATTGTTTTCCTTGAAAAATACAGGATCTAGGTTATTTGGAAATTGATTTTGCCAGACAAAAAGAGGGGAAAATTCTAAATGGTTTCTTTTGGTATTTCAAAACGGTGTTTTTATTTCTGTCTAGGTAAACAAGTGATTATAGTTGCAAGGATTAAGCTGTAAGAGAAATGTCTCCAGTGAAATTAGTTTGAGAATGGTGGAAGAGCTGAAATAATTATAAATTTCTGTAACTCAAGATGAAACAACAAATTCTTCATCTTGGGTTTGCTCTGGCAGGTTTTTACGGGGATATTATAAAGGGAGTTTGCCCATGATGCTTTAGAGATTTAATTTGCCTTGGTGGTCTCGACTATACATTTATAATTAGCTCTTAGAATGAATGAAGTTTCTAAGCAACTTGTGTATGAACAACTTAAGTCTCTACTGGGTCTTTCCAAAAAGTGTTTGGGTATTTTTTGTGTGTGTGAGGACAGCACAGTGTAAAAAAGAGAAAAAATTCCTATCAGCCTCTCAGCCAGAGTAGATTTGTAAGCTAACAGCTCTCTCTGGAGTTTTGGGCTTTTCTTACTTCCCAATAATTAAGTTTTCCAGGTTCAAGTCAGATTTCAGGCTGTTCTAGATGATGAGAATCTACAAATACATTCCACTTACCAAAAATTCCTCAGTGTAAATAAGAGATATATTTGAAATTCATATCATGACTTAAAATTCCTCTTTGTTGACTGTTACCATTTTTGCTGGCACTCTGTTATTTTGTTCAAGTAGGGAACATGAGCCTGTACAATGACCTCTCTTTAGCAGCAGGACTCCTGAGTCCTTGGCTGCTGTGCTGAGGTCTGAATTCTCCATTTGAAGATGGGCTACATGACACTCACTCAAAAACTGTGACGGACACAAAATTCCTTTTCTTCCACCTATTAGCAGTACCTTTCTAGCAGAAATTTCTTACCAAACTAAGATTTAACTATTCTCGCGATGTGTAATGTAATACATTAGTTTTTATGATAGGAGGTATTATCACACTGTAAATAATTGAAGAAACCATAAATTAGAGTTGGTGATCTAAATGAAGGAAACACATTTTCTGATGATTTTTTTTCTGTGAGTTTCCTTGCTGAATTCTGCAAATTAGCAAGTAATTTGTAATGCTTATCTGGAACATTTTGTGAATTAGTGAGAGTCCATTGTAATTAGATTTTTTAAAACCAATTAGCAAGTGAGAAAGGTCTCATTGTTTATTTAGAATTACTCAGGAAAAAAAGGAGCATAATTTTATTTGTACTGTATTTTTTCAAGATTTTAATGCTTTCCTTTCCTCCTAATAAAAGAACTATCATGAGGGCATAGAGAAGAGGGATGATAAAATCCTAAGTTACCTCCTTTCCTGCTGTATATATAGGCTCCTTCTATTTTCAAAGGTTTCTGAATCAGACCCAATGTGATAAACGCAGTATTCTATAAGGCAGGGAATTAATTCTGTTTTCTGCAGATACAGTCTAATGCCTTCATTTTGAGATCATTCTTTTTCTACATGTCTTTGCATACATCACCCTAGAATATTTTTAATTTCCATTTTAACAGAAGTGGGACTTCTTTCTCACTTCTTTTTCATTTAATACAAATGAGTTGCAATAGAAATGAAATTTCATGAGTTTTCAACCCTCTCCATAGAAATCTCTAGTTTTCCACTATTTTTCTATGAAGTGTCTTATGATAAGAGCCTTGTTTTCCTTTGCTGTTGCCTCATGATGTCAAAGTGAAAAGGATTTGGCTGGTGTCTACTCATGAATTGCAATAGGAGGTTGGATGAGGAACTTGGCGAGATTCATGGAACAGCTGAGATGTTGACTTCTTGGCTGCTGCAGGAATAATATGGACACTACAGCAGTGTGCACAGCAGGGCTGCAGCCATCAGCACCAAGAAAAAGTATTTTCTGTGTTCAGAGCAGGGGGGTCAGTCCCTTCCTTCTGTCATGTCTCCGTGCTCCAGCACGCCGGGCGATAATTGGAATCTGTGGGTGATGAAGGACTGGTGATCCTTGGTGTGAAAGATGCGACCTGTGTCTGAGCTTCAGAGCAGTGAAGCTTTCCACGTGGTGCCTCTGTTTGCAATGGAAGGCCAAGACCAGCTGAGGTATCCAGTTATTCCTTTTTGAGCCCCTCCGTGGATGAAAGTCTCACACTTCAGCAGAAAAGCTTCTTTTTTTTCTTTCCAGTCTGATCCTATTTCCTAAGATCCATAATGAAATGAGGTCCTAGGGATTTTTTGTGCATTGTTCAGCAGAAGTATTCTCCTTTTCTCCTTTAAGCAAGGTATTTTGTTTCTTTTTCTATTTATCCTGTGCCAAAGAAATGTTTTATGGTTTTAAGTGTAGTTGTGTGGTCTGTGTGTGTCCTCTTCTACACTGTTTTTCCTGGGTTCTTCTCCTCTTGTTTTTTTTTTTTTTACCATCTTCAACAAATCAGCAGGAGAATTCAGAACTGAGACGCTCAGTAAATTACAGCAGTTTAGTTTATTGATGGGACCAAGCTTAGAAAAACTCATTTAATAACCAAAGCAAACACTTCTCGGGTAGGCATCAGCCAGAGCAGAGAGAACCTGGCTGCTGCTGGAAGCACTCAGGGCTTCCCTGGACCAAGTTCAGCCCGTGCCAGAGTTCTGTGGCTGTGAAGCACAACTGCTGAAAGCAGTGATTTCAGTGGTGGGATTCAGGCAGTGTAACTAACCTGCTGGTTCTGGCTATGAAAATCTAGAAACAGAAGACAGAAAGATGTGGAAAATCTTTTCCTTCCCAGTCAGAGTGTCTGTAAGAATAGACATCAATTGACAACAGAGGAAATCACAGGAGTTTGCAGAGAATTGTGGAATAGGGCAGATGCATATAAAAAAAATTAACCTGTGCTAGTTGAAGCATGACTGCTGTAGCAATTATTGTTTTATTACAAGCTGATTTACTGACAGCTTCTTTGCCTGAGATTCCTCTGATGCTGAGACCTAACTGTATGCCTCTGAACACTTCACACATTTTTAATAGTTTGTTTGGTTGTTGTATTTTATTTTTTTAACAACTGAATTTTTCTTGTGGGTTATAGAGATATTACTTTTCTTTTTTTGCTATACTTTGAAATGCTCATCAAGAATTCCTGGGAGTTTTGGTGGAGGAAGAAAAGTTTGCTGAGAACATGAGTCACAGCAATACCTGAAATTCTTGCTCAGGTATGGGAGGGAAGAACAGGTGGTCTTGAAGACAGATAATTACGTGGCATACACAGTTTCTGGCAAAAAATTCTGGTAATTTTCCTTTCTGATATACTTATGTGAATAGATACATCTCCTAGTTAACCAGCTGTGGGCCACTTCTTGCTCTGCATAGGGGTAACATCTGGCTCAAATAAGAGGAGGGGAAAAAAGGAATAAATTATCCAAAAAGTAGTATTTATTTCCTCCCATTTTCCAGAACAGAAGATTCAGTACGTGGTTTAAATTGAATGACAGGTACTTAAAAGTTTCCTTTCTGAAACATGAGTTTTAAAAAATCTAAGAAATGCATGAAAACTTTAAAGACAGAAAAAGAGTTTCAGTTCTGATTCTGAGCTCCAAATTACTCCTGTGTTTGGTTCGATTCTTAGAAGGAAGAAAGCAAACCCACTTCTTAAAAACATCAGAAGGATGTGTGTGTCCCCTGGTACCTCTAAGCAAACCAAGAGAATTCACATTACATTAATTTGCACAGTGTGCAAATATTTCTGAAGTAGCCTTTTGATTAGATTTCCCATTCCTGAGTAATGGGATCTTTTCAGGGCCCTTAAGAAATGTATTATTGAGAAAAATACCTTAAATTATTTGCTTAGCATGTGAAGGGAACTATAGAGAGAATATGAACCTGGGTATATATGGGTAGGAATTTGTGTGAGAGAAAAGGACTTCTCTGTGCTTACTGCTCTCAAAAAGTGATTTATGTGTCTCATGTAACATTGATAATAGTGGCAGCCTCTTCCTTCCTCTCAGCAGGAATAGCTATCAAAGATGAAAGTATCTTTGTAGGCCAGCATGATTTCCTCAGCCCTGTGCATGATAATATTTTAATTAGGCAATTCCTTGTGGTGGTGAGGAGCTTTTCAATTAACCATTATTAAAAAGCATTCTCACTTTTTCTAATTACATTACTTTAATTTCTTAGTGAAGGAATAAATCTCATCAGACAGGAATTCATTCACCTGGATTTTTGGGTGCTATAAAGTTAGGCAGAAAATCCAGAAAGCAATATGCAGTGGATGAAATATTAATGACTGCTCTGTTTCTTATGCAAGTTATTTGTGATTAGAAGAATGTGTGATGCAAAATGTGATGTGTAGAATTTCTTGCTCTTTAGAAGACTATACCATTAGACATTTTTTATAGTTGAAAATACTGAAATGCCTATTCCTTTGACCACCACCAGTTGTCAGTTCAAACCTTGAAAAAACAAATTATTTCCTGATCAGTGAAATTAAATCTAATATGGAAGAAGTCAAACTGTTTACCTGAAGACCTTTTTATGAGTTTTTTATTAATGTTTCACCAAAGTTATGTGGGGGTTAATAAGTCGCTACAAGATGCCACAGGTGTCATGACATGTCAGACATGCATTCAAGTGCTTGGACCATTGTTGTGGAGGACTATAAGTGAATAAAGTGCTTTTTTTTAATATATAAACCCTTTTTTTTACAGTTTATATGTAAATTATAGAGAAATGAAAGTGCTTAGACTCTGTAGTGACTTTTTCACAAATCTATGAAACACGCGGTTTATACACTGTTTAAGTAGAATTTTTACTTCTCCTCTTCTAGTTGTGACAAATGAAGTATTTCAGTTGTTTCTGATTTTTGATACACATAGCAGCTTAATTACTCTTTTGAACCCATAAGCATTTCAGAGGAGATGAAATTAAAAGCAGGAATTCTTATCCCAGTGGTTAGTGGGCCTTTTAGCAGTGAAGAAACTGCCTACAGATGAGAAAATTCTCATCAAGCAGATTCAGAAACAATTGAATAAGGCTCAGCTATTCTTCACACAAGGAGAAAACCCTGGAGGTATTCAGGTGATTATTAGTTCATGGTTTTCCAAAGAGCAAGGATCTCACTCACACTGGCCATAACTAGAATATAATTATTTTCTCCATTTTTTTAAATTCAAACCTTTAATTGTCATAATTCTTGCTAAAAGATATGAAATATAGTTCATCTTTTTTAGAAGTTGTAATAGGGAGAGTGGAGACCCGGTAACAGGATAGTCAAACTAAAATAAATTTGGAAATGTTTAATGGAACAGTTTTTCCACTACAAAATACAGCTTGAAGGGTGGAAATCAGGGTTAAATGTTAATTAGAAAATGTTGACATCTGACCAAGAAATCTGATAAGGAAAAGCCAAGCCAGAATAAATATAAATTAGTTTTTTATTTTCTTCATTTAATGTATTTCTATCCCAATTTATATTTTAAATGATATAATATATACTTTGAACCTTTGATAACAGAATTACTATTTTATAAAGTTTTGTCACTTTTGAAATATTTAGAGGTGGTAACAATTTCATCAGAACTCTCTTTCTGCAGGTAAATTAAAATTTTGATTTTATATTCCAATTAAAAATAAAACCAGATTTTGAAATGGCAGCTTTTCCTGCAGGAAGAAAATGTATCTTTTTAATCAGATGTACATTTGTCTTAATATAGTTTCAGTATCACAAAGACTTTCACTGCATTTGACTGACATTAATTGGAGGGGACAGGTGGTGGTGGCAATGGGGAAGAAATCTCTCCAGCATTGTGTAGAATTGATAACAGGCTATGCAGGACTAGAGCTGGTGAAAAATGCATAAATATCTCTTATGCAAGAAATTGATTAATTGAGATTAAAAAAAAAAAAAGAAAGAAAAATCCGCAGTATAAAAGCAAACTACCAGCAATAAGAAAGATGCTTTCCTGTTGTCTTCACAACAGGAGAGAGTTCTTACTTCCTAGAAGTGAACTCTTGTCCCTCTGCACTGGTGAGGTCACACCTTGAGTGCTGTGTCCAGTTCTGGGCCAAGAAAGGGGAACCTCAGCATCATGGAGGTGTTGGGGCAAGTCCAGAGAAGGGCAGCAAAGCTGGTGGAGAGTCTGGCGGGTAAATCCTGTGAGGAGCAGCTGAGGGAGCTCTGGGGGTGCTTTACTTTGGGGATCCACTGGTTTTGCCAAAGGAGAATGTGATCTACCGAGTTGTCAGGCTTGTAAACCAATGGGGTTGATTCAACAGAAACTAAATAGATACTGATACGAAGTCATGGTAATTAACTTTCAAAAGTTAACATTTATTACCAGAAATCCAATCATTTCGGTGGTGGTGTTTAACTCTCATAAAACAAGGTGCAATTGAAAATTTTCAAAATACTGAGATTTTTTTCGTGCTGTAAATCTTTCTTTCTAGAGTATTTATAAAAAGAAATAGAGAAGAGAACTATGTAAAGTTATATGAGGAATCAAAACAAAAGTGCAGCAGCCTAGAAACAGAGGATGGTTGTTTGATGCCCCATGGCTTGGAAAACAACTGCTTTCTAAACATGAGACTCTGCTTTCCTTCCCATAATCACTGCCTTTCCTCTAGGCACTTCAAAGTGAATCAGCTCCAGGATTAATACTTCTGCACAAGGCTTTTGACAAAGTGTGTGTGATATCAGACAGTGTGAGCTCGAGCATTGCTGAGAAAGGGAATTTGCAGAGGAGCAATATTGTACCTTGGAACACCTGTGTGAGGCACAGAAATACTTCAGACCCTTTGACAAACAGCTCTGGAAGCAGAAGTGATGTCTCTGCCTGAAATATTGGACAGGAGGACAAAGAGAAAGGGTAAAACCAATTTCCAACAGTGGGTTCTCCATTTTCTGAGTTTCTCCCACTTTCAGCTACTGAGTTTGGGCTTGGTGTGTCTGTGGTTTCCAGCAAGAATCACAAAGTTGAATAGCCACTTGCTGGTGGTGATCTGGAGTGATTTGGGTTTGCTTGGGCCAGTTTCCAGTTGTGATATGTGTAGGTGGAGCAGATGCAGCAATTTAAAAGACTCTGAGCCTACATCTTGTCCCTGTTGGCTCTTTTGGGGTGAGACATGGCTAAACCCTGTGGTCAAAGTGGTCTGTAGGAGCCTGGCTGTGGTGGGGAGAGACTTTTCATTCTCCCAGGGATCCCTGCTGAAAAGGACTGTCCTGCAGCTAGCCCACGGTCAGATCCCTTAATTTGTTTGACTTCTGTTTGGCAGCTGGGTCAGGTTGAGGGCTTGGGTGCAGGCAAGGCAGGATGAGCATGGAGCCTGGTGCAGTGCAGCTGTTTATCACTCTGTACCTGAAGCAGCATTATTACTGCCTTATCTAGGGATTGTGTGGCTAGAACGCTCCCTTTTTCTGCAAAAGGAGAATGGTGCAATGGGCTTTCCAGAGCAGAACTGACAGGCTGCTGCTCCTGCAGGGGTACATCTCCCGGTGGCAGCCTCCTAGTGCATATGGAAGAGACGATGATCCATCAGTGACTCACTGAATGCTTTTCACTTCATCATAGCAAATGATTAAAAAAAAAAAAAAAAAGAGAGAGAAAAGAAATAATACAATTTCCATGTCCTTATAAATGCAGTGGGAGCCTGTGATTATAAACAAGCAGCTTAGCATGCGCAGGGTAAGAGCACAGCAGCAGTAGCAGCAGGTTAGATGTTATTGCTGTTATTGAACAGAGCACCAGGGTGGCCACACTTTACAAGAGCTTTATTAGTTCACTCTAGTAAAAATGAATCACACCTCTCCTTCAGCTCCTCATCTTTTTCCCTCAAAAGACTGATAGGAAAAAGGATGATTAAAAACCTCCAACATGAAAAAAGTTCGGCTTTACACATCAGTGGTGTGTACTGATGGATGATTCACCAGAATCCATCTCTGTGTTTTTAAGCTGGTTTTTTTTTTTTTTTTGTTTGAAGTTTTAGCATGTCAGATTTTATAGAGATTCCAGGTTTGAGCCTCTGCTAGTACCTGCTTTTATCAGGTAAAATGTTATGTGGTGGCACAGAAGGGACACCTGCTGAAAAGTGCTCCCCTTTGCTAGTTTGATGGAAAACTAAAGAGAAATCTATGTGGAGTCTCCGTTTCTGTGCTCTGAGGGATTATTTCCAAGAAAGTTTATACTGGGCGCCTAAATGGTATCTAGAGGTGCTTTTCAATATCAGATAGCATCCTTTGCAACATTGGAGGGGGCGAATTAGACAAGTTTCCAACTCTGAATCAATTTGGTGACTTTCCAGTCTCTGTTAAGCAGCTTTTAACTTTTGTTACCATTGAAGTCTTGGGAATTACAGGCAGCAGAAGGCACAGCTATACACCATTCACCAGGCAGCAGGCTTCATGTCAGGGAGTGAAGGAGCTGGAAGCCATTATTAAGGAACCTATATTATAAAAGTACTTGCAGATGTAAAAAAAGATGGGGCACCAACCTGCAAGCAGCAAAGAAAAATTGAGTTTATTGTCCTGTCATGTGTGCATTTAAACTGAGTTTATCATTGCTGCTACTTGCAACAAGACTGTACTAGTCAATGTTCATCTGCAGCAGCGCCTCTTGCCATCCTGTCTGCGACAGGAACATGTCTGGAGTGCCTGGCATCTGAAGCATTTTGTAGTACAAATGTTAATTAAGCTTTACAACAGCTTTCTAAGGTAGATAAATGGTGTCAACAGACATTTCAGCTAGGGCACAGGGCTCCCTCTCCTGCGGAAGGGTATCAGGGTGTGAGAGGGGGCATGTTGGGTGGGCAGCCCTGTGTGTGGGGCCAGATTTGTGCTCAGGAGAATAAGTCTTCAATTGCTGTGTGACTTTTTGTGCTTGAAAATTTGGACCTACATCACAGCTGGGACCTCTGCTATGGTTACAGCAGGAAAACTCAATGCAGTAATAGAAATGTTCCATAGACTGAAGTAGCACAGTGGTCTGTCTGCCAGGAAATTATTTTGGATTTCCCACCAAATGAGACTATAATTCAGCTTTTGATATGTATCACATTTCCTCTTGTTCCCATGACCCCTCACTTGTCCCAGCAGTGTGACCCTGTCCCTGGGCTGTGGCTCTGTGTTGTGGAGGCCGGCTCTGCACAGCTCTCCAAGAGCAGCCTCCTGCCCCCTGCTCAAGGGGGAGCCTTCATTTCATCCACACACTGCTGCATTTTTAGTTGTGCATGTGCATCCTGTCAGCCCTTCATGTTCTCCCTTCAGTGCTCTCAGTTTCCTGGCAGGAGAAGAAAATGCCCCTGGCTTGTAGCTGGAGCCCTTTGGTGTCACGTCCTTGCCACAGCCTCTCATCCGACAGGCGAGTGCTGTGTCCGACAGCCCACCCCTGGGCTGCAGCCCGACGTCCAGGGCTTGTGCTGAGCGTTATCCAGACCCATCTGAGTCTCACGTGTGAACACTGCAGAGTTTCATGGCAAAAGGGTGGGAGGGAGGAGGAGGAGGCAGACAAAGTGCCCAGTGCCCTACTTAGCAAACGCCTGAAGCCTGGCCTGCTGCATTGCCTTGTCAGTCTCTGCATGCTGCAGAACTGATTAAACAAAACCCCAGCGTGTTGGGACCAGAAATTGCCCCGTTCGTGTTAACATTGTGTAAACACTCTCCAACTGACTAAATTCTAGCAGATTCAGAAGTTGCCAGGAGCATTTTTGTGCTTTCCCTCTCTGCTGAAGCTAAGCCTGCAGCTCCAGCTTCCTGAGTCTCCCTGGGACTCATTAGCATGGCACCGCCATCGCTGCTGGTGAAGGCAGCCACGGGGGACAGTGTCACACGTGCAGAGAGTGGCAACCTTCACACGGGAGTAAAGCAGTGAGGCAAAATTGCGGTGGAGGGGAAGCATCATGCTTAATAATATGCAAATCAGTGTAGCATCTCACAAAGATTTGATTTGCGTTTTGAGGCAGCTGCTAAAAATGTTGTTTTAACCCCTCTTGGGAGTGTAAATACATCCACTAGACACAGACTAGATGGAGGGTGATTACATTTTCTAATAACTTTAATTTTACAAGGTAGAACATTTGAAAGCTGACATGTCTTTCGTCCTTGGACCGAGTGTGTTGGGGAGATGCCCAGGTAAGGGTAATTGCATCAGTGTTAATACAGCACAACCCTGCCAACCACGCAAATAAAAGCCCTGCAGATTTGTCAGGACTTGAGGAAGTTTTGCTGTACATGTGAAATATCATTTCTGATGCACAAAGGACATGCTTTCTCCTTGCTTTTTATTGTTTCATCACAGGCAGCCCAGTGCTCAGTGGTGCTGCCTGGGCTCAGTCATTGTGTCTTCGGGTGCGCATCGCCTCACTGAATCGAGTGCTCACGCACCAGCTCAGGAAAGCCAGTGAAGCCTACGTGTTTTCCCATTTATGAGGGCAAATGATTTGGGTCCTCTGCCTTCCTGTAACCAATTCCACACGTTGTTAAGCTTGTGTAACTCAGGTGGCTTTTTATTGCCTGTGCCTTGCAGAAAACAACACTAGACTTAATGCAGTTTCCACATGACGCAGCTGTAAGAAAGAGCAGTATTATGGCCCAGTGAGGGTGAGAAGCAGAGAGGTGCCTCTGGAGGCAGAGACCTACACAAGGGCTGAGGCTCTGGAGCCAGGAAATGAATAAATGAGCAGGGCACTGCTGTGCTAGCACTCAGGGAAGGGTTGTTTGTGTCCTGCTCTGCTAAGTTATTGTTCAGGAGATAGAAAATTGGTATTTCTGTGGCTTGGATGCCTTTTGATTTGTTTTCCAGTATTCAAATCATCTGCCTCCATCTGCTTTCTTGGGCTGAGTTTGACAGAGAGCACAAATTGTCTCATGGCTCATTATCTTCTAAAGAAGATCTGTAATTCTCCTCCCTCTAGTTTTTGTTTGGGGCATTTGTGGTAGCAATGTCACTGTAAGAGGCCAGGATTCTCTGCTCTGCAAACACAAAACCAAAAGGCAAAGGGCTCAGGGAATACCCAGGTTCTACTTTGTTTAGCTACATGTTGTTGATTGCAAATACAAAGCTATTGATGGGCTTCATTATACCTCGGTGCTGACCTTGACAAAATTTTCCTAACAGTTAAAATGAGGCCCGGTGGAATCAGAAAAGGGCTGCCCAAAGGCTGTGCCGTCCTTGGGCAATGTTTATGTCAGTCAGCCAGGAGCCCATTTCACTTCAGCCATGCAGGTCTTGTCTCCTCCTCATCCACTCCCGGGGCGGGGAGCAGCTGTGCCAAGCTGCAGGATCTGTGCTGCTCCTTGACTGACACTTGGTGCCTCCAGCCTGTCTCCATCACAGGACGGGGGAAGGAAGGGAGGGAAGGAGATTCTACCCCCCTGAAGCAATCTACTGTTTCCCTGGTGTTCGCTCAAACATTTAATTGTTCTCTATGTTACATGCCTTGCGTGGCAACATTTTGAACGTCTTGTCTCAGCGGATGAAGGAATCTTTTATTGACGACGACTCCCCTTCTGGCTGTCCTCTGAGATCTCCATATGCTGCAAACCAGGCAGACCTTGGTCTCTGTTTTGGGTTCTAAATCTTACAAAACCAGGCATGTTCTCTTATCCTCTGCTTTGCACCTTTGCTGGCTTTCAGTGTTATATTTTAAAATAGAGGTACTGGGGGATTATAGAATATTCATCACCAGTCTCACAAGTGCTGCAAATGGAAGTATATTTACCTCCTTATTTGTCACTTACTTGTCCATACATCTAAGGATCATATTCTATGTTGCAGTCCCCTATTCTGTAGCTGTGCCTAAGTACACTTCTTGTTCCTAGATACACAACCGCAAATCTGGCTTTAAATGAACCTGGTGAATATGAATGGATTTCACTGAGACATCATGGTTTATTAAAAATTAAAAAGATCCCGTCTAACTTTGCTCCAGCTCCTCTGTGCAGACTCTCCTTAACTGGCTTTAAATGTTTATTCCTAGAACTTTTACATCCTCTTTAGTTACTCAGGGATTGAAAAACAATTAATTTTCCTACTGCCCTTTTCATAGATGGAATAGAAATATGTATTGAACATTTTACCTCTTTGGCATTTTGTGGAAAACTTCTCTGGCTGTGTAGCTGCTGTGCTGCTGAAGTTCCTTTGCTCTGTTTAAATCTGTCCTCAGCCAGACCCGAATGACTTTTTCCTCTGTCATTCTTAGTTTTCCTAATAAATATTTCATCTTTTCTAATATTGTTTACAGCAATTCCTATTGATCTCCTTCTTCTCAGTCATTTTATATTGGCTTTTTATTCCTAATTGCCTCCTTTTCTTTTCAACAAATGAGAATTTACTTTTAGCTAAACTTGCCTTTTTTTTTTTTTAAATAATGGTATTGTGTCTCTTGTCCATCTCATGATTTTTCCCCAAGAACTTCCCGGTCTCATCCTCTCTACTTTTTTGGTCAGTTTTGGGGCATTTTATGTTCTTTAGTTTTTGAGCAGTATTTCTTTTGAGGCCTCAGCTATAAAATTGTGTATGCTACATTTACCCTTCTCTTTTGTCATAATTTTTAATATCTTTTTTTTTTAATCACTTTTTTGCATAATATGACATTCAACTGCAATATGCAGATCAGCAATAGCACTTGGAAAATCATGTCATATATTTTTGTGGTCCAGAATCTTTGGAGAGACTGTCTTCTGTTCTTTCCTTTTCTCAATTAGTGCAGGGAAGTTGGACTCCAAAGAATTTTGTTGCCAGTTTGTCGTTTTCATTTGAGCCTTGAAGAAGTACCAACTCAAGTTCTTCAGGCCATAACTATGTTTCTTTTCTATATACATCACTTGGAATAACAAAAGATATTCCTCCTTGTAAAACCTTGCTTCCGTCCTTACTTTCCTACAGCTACACTGTTGAAAAATAGGATTTGGTTAAAATCCTTTTTAGCAGACTGCACTACACTAGGTTTCCTGATAGTAGGAATATATTTCTCAAATGGTAATTTTATAAGTGGAAGAGACTATCCCAGGAATAAAACCTCTTGTTTGAGAGTCTGAGTTATGAGACCTGTTGCTGTGAAATGCTGAGGGTTGGCATAAAACCAGCATTTGCTTATAGACCTGCATCTGAAACCACTGCTGCACCAACTGCTATGAAATAATGTGCTCCTATTGTGGCAGGGATTTTGGGTAATGTCTGTCAGCCCAAGCTGCCAGAATGATCTTGTTCTTACTGCATTCCGGTGAGCTGTGCAGCAAGCTGTAAAGGCAGGCACTCACTGATTTGCAGGAACATGGCAGTTTGAGTTTGCACTCCTGAGCAGGGCCTTACTGAGTCACCTTGCCTTGTCATAGCTGAATCACTGGCACTCCACTGATGGAAAGCTTTTCTCACACAACAGATGTCAGGCCTTGCACAGAGGTCTGCTGAGTGATCCTGGACTCCAGGACTGATTGGGAAGGTTCTTCAAGTCAAACCGACCCACACAGAGACAACTTTACTTCTCCCATACTGCACCCAGCCATGCGCCCTAAAGGATGCTTTAGTGGCTGAGTGCGGTCACATTGAATGCCACAATCATAATTTCCTGCAGCAGTCTTCCCAGAAGTATCTTTCTTGAAGAACTTCTCTGAGATGTGAGAGGGCATCATGATTTTTCATGTGACAGGAGACATCTGGTAGCTCCCAAGATGTAAGTGAGGTCATTGTGCAGTGTAGCACAAGCTGTACACCTACCTAAAGGAGATCCTGAAGCACAACCAGGCTGTATCTGAGGCTGATCACAGCCAGCTCAGGCTTACAGAGCATTTACAATTTGGTTTTCAATGTCTGGGAGAGGTCTTACTTTCATAGAAAATTTCTTGGAGCCCTAGACTTGAAGAGGTCTGCTGCCTCTGAGCTTCTCTTCTCTTCTCTCCCTTTCCTATCCCACAGCTGTAGCTGGAAAGGTAGAACCTGGCCCTAACTGTCCACGGTGATGTTGTGTTCTGTTTGGCATTTGTGAAATACCTCTCCCTGTTTTTTTCCTGTCCCTCAAAACATGAGTCCCTAGATTTTTAAACACATCCTACCAAGAGCACTCAGTGAGCATGGAGCAGATTGACTGCAAGCCCTTCTGACACTGAATTCAGCTGACAATCAGCTCCTAATGCCAGCAGCTATTTCTGTTGTGTATCCTCTTCCTTCAATCTGATGCCGACAAGGTCAGGTTTAGAAACTTCTAACAAATGTTACTTTCTCATTAACAGACAGACTGCTGGGTGGCAGCTTCTGTTTTTTATGTGCCCGTTGCCATCTTAATCAGCTCTGTTCTGCAAGCTTTGTGTTTGAAGTGCTGGCCATGCCAGAGTGGTGAGTGGCATAACCACCAGCATGTCCCTCTGCACTGTGTTCAGCTCTTCATGTTTTTTGTAGGAATTTGTATTTGAATCCCATTTTCCAAGGGACCCCAACTGTTCTCTGCACTTTAAGAAAGAAGGGATGAGGCAGCAGAGCAGGGGACATCAGGGAAGGGAAGAAGGGAAAGCTGGCTGGCTGGCTGGAGAGCATCATGAGTGGGTTGCAGCTGGTCCACAGGGCCACATTTTTGCAGTGGAATTTCCTCTGTATGGAGGAGTCCTGGTTTCAGATTCTGTAATTCCCATTTTGATCTACTGCACCTTCAGCATCCTCTGCTAATCCACCATTGGCCAACAGCCATTGAAATTTGCAAGGGACTGAATACCTTCAAGTTGTGCATCCTGCACAGGAAGGAAAATGAACCTCTGCTGTGCTGGTGTTGGATAATAGACTGAAATAAGAGCCCTGATTTCTGTGACCTGATCGATGTCTCTTCTCACCTAGTGATCACAGTGATCTCTAACCCAGGGCAGCAGGCTTGGCTTTGGGTATGCACCCATAGCAATTATATGGGTGAATAAATCAAAAGTATATAGAAAAGATATAATAGGATGTAATAGGATGATTTGAAATTGTATTTTGAAGATCTATATGGAGACTTTCCATTTTATTCAAACCCATCGGGGAATATTTCCACTGCTGAAATAGAATCATTTCGATTGGAAAAGATCTCTAAGATAACCCACTCCAACTGTTGGTAGCCTTTGGTTTGGCTTCCTAATGATTTTTCTTTGTTACTGGAAGTTATCCAGAGGCTGTTTTCCCATGAGCAGTCCAGCGCTGTCAGGTTGGAGGATGCTCTGCTGGGGTGATGGTTCTGGCAGTGAATGTGTGTTGGTGATGCAGGAGGGTGGGTGAGATTGGTCTTTCAGTCCTGATGAGGGGCAGTCTGGGCTGTTTAAGGATGAGTGAGGGCGGAATGACTTTCCACAGACTGGAAAGAACATCTCCAGAACAATTTTCTTGTCCAATATGCTTTGGAATTGATGCCCACCATCAGCTGCAATGAAACGGCCTCTCATTAACGCTAATCGCACTTGCCTCTTCCTTTCACATTAGATAATGAACATAGTTAAGTAATGGAAAGCCTCTCCCTTTTTCTGCTGTGACAGCATTAGATTGTTGTGATTTATACTCTTCATATAGGTAGTAATATGATTATTCTGTTAATCTATTATTCATTTCACTCATGATCTATTCTTTTCACATTCTTATTCTGTGAGTCAATTTCTCTCTTTGCTATTTTAATAGAGTAGCATTTTAAATTGTGAGAACACCGCATTAAACATGTATAAGATTTAATCTAATTTAAAATGCTTTCTTCTAGCAGGATATGCCTAATAAGCATAAAACTAATAATGTTCAAAATGCTATGGCATATTAACATGGCATATTATGAGGGATGCATTTTTCAAATAAATCTAAGCACTAATTAATGAATATCTAAACTACTTTCCTACTCCTTACCCTGAAGCCGTGTGATTTTACATGGAAAAAGGTCTTTTGACAGAATAGCATTGCATAAAAGCTGCCTTGAAGTTTACAAATGTTTTTTCTTGCTATCTAATGTGATATCTTTAAAGTAACACAAAATCAGTGATATCTCACAATATTAATGTTATATGGACACTGAAATGCTTGGGATCATTGATCTGCACTTGACTTAGTGCTGGATGTATGTGTGTGACCCACTGGATAAAATGGATTTTATATTTCTTCTCTGCATCTTTCTGCAGAGATCATGAGTCTGTTCCAGCCTGCAGCGGCACAGCCTGGCTGTTCTGTTCTATGCTTGTAGTTTTTGAAAGAGTTTAATAATATGAGCAATAATTATTTTTGCTTCAAATTTGTTTTAGAGAAAAATGAAGTTTTGGGTTGAATGTAGACTTGTTTGAACCAAATTCAGTCTTCTGTCTGCTTCTGCTGCCTGAGAACTGAGTAATTTTGTTTTATGTTAAATATTTTTGTTTCCTGCTTTGAAACCAGGCTTCCTCTTAGAAGTTGGGTCAATGTACTCTAGTGAAAATAAAAAAGCCTGCCCAGATGCAAAAAGAAAAATCCAACACAAACATTTTAGTGTCAATTGAACAGATACTTATTCTAACTAAGATAGAATTGTCTATTTTATTTATTCATTTCACTGTTTTCATGACCCCATTTCATGCTCAGTTTTTGAACATGTGAAGATAGAGAAAATGGTAAACACCTGATCCTACAGAAAAATTTTAGTCAAGCTTCGGGTTTATTTTGTCTGCACTGGCTCGCAGAAACCTGTTTTTCCTTTCTGGGCCAAGCACAGCAGAGGGCAGGGAGGCAGCAGAGCCTGGTCCTTCACTATGATGCTGGATTTTGGCCAGGAGCCACACTATGCAGATTTGGAGGCCCTCTCCTGTCAGCTCTGCTGATTTAACAGAGCCAGTGGAAGCCACATTCTAACACCCAGTGGGAAAACTCATATAATTAAGCACATCTTTATGTCTCCGCAGTTCCTGAATCTGCTTTGTAAATCTCCTCCTCGTTATCATTGTATCAGTTTAATTATAGATTTTCAGCGGAGGCTGGCATGCAACAGGAGGGCAAATTGCGCTCTCGGTTTCCGGGATTGCTCACTCCCGGCAGGTGACTCCAGGCACATATGGTGGAATTAAGCATTTGCTCGCACCGCGACCTTCTCCGTGTGCGGAGCCGGCGGCTGCGAGCCGCTGCACTCCCACACTGCCACAAGAGTGAGTCTGAAGTGATGCAAAAGGAGGCTTGGACAGGCAGATGATGATCATCGAGACAGCTCGCTGCGAGCTCTGCCTCTAATGATGTAGAGAAATGAGTAATGCTGCAAGTTCCAGAATACAAACTACAGAGATATCAGGAGGGCTAAAAAATACTTTCTGACAAAGAGGTCAGGAGGATATTGTTTCTGAGCATGGCTTGGATTCAGCAGTGTTTTTCCTTAATCATGTTTAAGTTCTCATAAGGTCAGAGCTTTGCTGAATATTTCTGTTTATTATTTGTGTCCTGCTAGTTGCTATGTACTGCAGTTGTAGTATAGGATCTGTTGTGGTGGTGGTGTTTGAACATTAGAGAAAAATGAGAGTATATTTGAGGAATGCGTTAGGAGTGTACTTAACCCCACATTATTTCTGCCCTGGAACTTGCATGAAGTAAACTTTTATGGGAAATTAACTTCTCTGAGCATTACAAAATCAATATTTGAGTGTGTATTTATGGTATTTTTTAAAACTGAGGAGGTAGAACTTCCCTTTGTAATTTTTTGTCCCAGGAGACACTTATAGAAACTGAGTTACAGGGGTGTGAGAAACCCAGACTGAGGTGCTGAGACTTCAGTGATGCTTCCTGGTGTGCTGGAGAGACTGATGGGGAAACTGTGGTCATTCTTACAGACGTACAAAGTTAAAGAAATCACCACTTTCAAATTGGGAAGGAACTTTTCTTGTGTATTCCCCAAATGCTGTTAGGTACTGCAGACTGTAATGCTGCCCACCCCAATGTTTCTTTAACCTTGCAATCCCAGTGAATTTAGGAAAAAACCCAGTGCATAGATGATTCAGCTTTCTCTGTCTGCAGGTGAAATGGCATAACTTGATATCAGTCCTTCTGCCACCAGGACTATGATTCTGTTTGCAGTTACATCTGCACCTCTACAGCACTGCAGAACAAAACAAGGTCAGTAGCAGATCTCCTCTGCCCTGTGGTCTTTGCAACACGCCCCAAACCCGCCCAGAAACTTCCAGCAATGGAAAATGCTAATACAGCATTGCTTGGTTTCACAAGATACTGCCCCATGGGTGACACCCAGACAATAAAATCGTTGGCTTTGGTGAATAAAGCTCTTCCTGTTTAGGATCCTGGATGCCTGGTCACCGACTCATCTCAAGCTGACAGTTGGCGTCAATGACTATTTGAGAAACTTAGGCCTTGGGTACACAAAGATGCAGCACTTTTGTTTTTCATGTCTACTTCTCCTCATATCTATCCATCTTAGCAGTGATGTTATTTCTGGCCTTCATTGTTTTGTTTCTGCTTTCAGCAAATAAAAGAGGAGAAAGGTCTGTGACAATTTTAGGAAGCTTTATAGAAGGAGGTTATTGATGGCTGCTACTTCTTCCATGGGCACTTGGAGAAATCCTTGAAATGATGTTTGCTGGCATTGTGAAACGAATTATTACTATGGTAACAGCTGCTGAAATGTTACAGGAAAGTTTAGCTCTTCTTTTAGTTTTTTTTTTTTTTTGTTTGTATGCTGACATGAAATCTTGTAACCTTATTGCCAAGATGGTGGCATATTCGTTATGCAGCTCAAGAAAAGGGAAAAGAGCAAGCTTGTCAAAATCCTCATATTCAGGAGCTGAGCAGCAGCAGAAATAAACACCCTTCTACCTAAATAAACTGACAGTTGGGGAGGATCTATGCACATCGACTGGAGGAATCTTATTTTAAATGCTAGTGATTTTTTAAATTAAAGTATTATTTCATACTGGATTGATATCCCAATTCTACAGTTATAACTGTGCCTGAGCTAAAAAATAAATTGCCTTTACAGTATAATTTTCATCTTTTTCCCAGCAGGGCCAAATTTGCTGTTTGGTCTGTGGGTCAGCAGTAGAGAAAGAAGAGCTGAATGCTCTGCCTGCACATCCTGCAGCTGATTTGGCACAAAGTGTCACGTCCTCCTTGCTGGAATAAATGGCCCTAAATTATCAGAAGTATAAATGTCTGCATGACCACACAAGAGACAAGAAGGTAAGCTCTGGGCCTCTGAGTGCAGACGTCTCAGTTTAGTGTCACACTGGACACTAAAAGACATCAAGTGTGGAAGTTCAAAACAAAAGTTAATAAAAGTTTATTGCAGCCTTTCTTAAGTGGGAGAAAGGGTTTCTTTGTTCAGTTCTGGCATGTAAATGATGAGGACATTGAAGAGCCACCAGTGGTTGACAGTAGAGGTGAATACCAAGATGTAAATGGCTGTCTTCAACATACAGATGTATTGTCCATCAGGGATCTACCCCAGTCCTGGCAACTCATCCTGTTGTAGGGGGGAAAGGAGCCTTGCCGAGCAGTTCATTTATCGCTGTGAAGTAGATTCTGCACTTGTGTACATCCTCTGGACTCAGGAAAATTCAGCACCAACTTGGTTATGAAAGTGGCTTGAGAAATATGGAGCTGTTTTTCCTTATGAGATTGGAGAAGCTTTGTAATGAAAAAATGTACCCACTGTGCTGGGTACATTGCAAGCTCTGCACAGTGGTTTTCACTGCTCATTCTGAAAGAGAAGTGGAATCCAAGTCAAGGGCAGGAGCTCTTTTTAGCACAGAGATTGCTGATGCTGGTGCTCATGACCAAAAGAAGATGCCAGTGTCTTAGGTTTTCTCCAGGACACTTGACTTATTATATATTGTCTTGCAGGAAACAAACTCATGCTTCTGAACAAGGTGGAACGTCATAGTCTCTGGGCTTTAAAACTCAAAGTTGGGGCCAGTCCCAGTGTTGCAGGTGTGACCAGCCCAGGAGCCTTTGTCCAGGTGTGACCAGCCTTGGACCCCCAGAATCTGGGACCACATGAAACCCTTTCATCTCCAGGCTGTGCTGTCACTTGCAGAGCTGCTGTGGGAGTGTAAAACCTGCCCCGTGCAGTGTAATGACAGACAGTTCAACTTTGCTTTCCTTATTTTTTATTAGTACTTTTGGATGAGGACAATGTCAGCAAGACGTTATTGAAGACACAACAATCTCATGAGAGCTGAGGGCAGCTCTGACTGTAGTCTGTGTCAGAACAGTCTTGCTGCTTAACCATGGATGTGGGGAAAACCCTGCAGAGGCACATGGCTTAAGGATCTAAACTCAGGTTTGAGATATTTATCGTGGCAATGGGGAGAGAGGCAAACTAGAATCTGCTCCCTTGAAGTGTTCTCCTGGAGTGTTTGAGCAAACTGATGCATAACTTCACATCTTGTGAGGCTCAGCCTTGGTCCAGTGGCCTGACCCTGACAGGTTACAAAGTTATTGAGGTATTTTATCATTTAACTTGTCTCTGACATTCCAGCCAGACTTTCTGTGTATGCAAGTACCAGACAGGTAGGAGCCATCATCTCAAAAAATGACTTCTGCTCCGTCCTTTCCAAATTCCCATCTTTAGTGTGCTTTTTCAAGTTAAACCTTTTGTGATGGTTAAGATGATGGGCTTTGTCCTAAGCTCAGAGATGTCTGATAGTATACGACCTTAGAAAACTTTGGGAAATTATTGGCAGCTTTACTCCGTTGCTTGGGATCTCAGTCCTTCTGCAGCAGCACACCACTTCAAATAATTTTGCTTCGTGTAGCAAAGGCTGCTCAGGACTGTCTGGCTACTGCTAATGTAAGCAATTGATTGAGGAACTTTGTGCCCGGAAAATGAAAAACTACAAATGGATCAGACAGTGGGTTTGTGCTTGCACACAGCCCCAAAGCACCGGCACAAGAGAAATTTTTTGGTAAATCCTGAATCTTACCCTCTATAAATCTGACAATTAGGAGCAACTCCAGTGAATTTAATGGGACGTAAATAGAGATGAGATCATATTTATGCTTCTGTGCAAATAGTCTTAGCAGGGAGTGGTTCCTGAACAAAATTAAAAGTTTCAGGTTTGAATGCATTTTAACTATCCTGCCCATCACTCCTGCCCCTTTAAATCCAAAATAAAATATTGCATGGAGTGCTTTCATAAATAATTTACTTTCTGCCTGACACCAGTCAGGGAGGCATAAAGCTTTCTGTGTGTGCATGCTGCTTCCAGAGCTCAGCAGTAACTAGATCTGAATTTAAAACAAAAAATCTGAAGACTTTTGTTTTTCTATGAGGATGGAAGAAGTTCAGGGACTTTGAAAGAGTCAATTCAGGCCCCACCACATCAAAAACTCTCTGTGGTGTTTGAAAAAGCACTGTTCATTCATCCTGACCCCCAAGATGGGAGAGGGATGACGTGAGGAGAACTGCCCTTGTGGTTAAGGAACTGGGTGGAACTCCTGGGATTTTGGCTCAAGCCTCTGCTCTGCTCTAGGTGATGCTGGTCAGACACAATGCACTCCTGTGCTGAGATTTCCAGGCTACTTCCAAACAAGCTGGGAAACAATAGCTGCATTGATACGCTGTGCTCAGGAAAGATCCCTCTGCCCATTGGGGCTTAGCAAACACAAGGGGTATATCTTGTTTTCCCAAATGACCCTGCAAAATGGCTAAATTCCCACTTTTCAGAGGGAGAGTAATTACTGGCAAGCTGTGGAGTTGGGAGCTGTTTTTCAAGGAGTCTTTTATGACCTTGGGCAAAGCACTTAGGCAGAAATTTAGTGAAGTATTAAAGAACTTCAGTCCTATTGAGGGCTTATCTCTGGTTCATTTCAGTGGGATTTAGGGTTCCACTTTCTACTCAAGTACCTAAATCTTTTTGTGATCCATAAAAATCCTGAAGTTTCTCTTTGGAAAAAAAAAAGGGAATAATAGAACACCTTGTCTCACAGGGGTGTTTTGAGAAGAAATTAAAGACCGTGAAAAAAACCAAAGAAATTGACTATGAGGCCATGTAGATGTGATAGAGGGAATGATCATGTATTCCCTAAAACAAATCCTGGAATACATGCTTGGCATGAGTATTGAACAAGTTGGATCCATTCTGGCAAGAGCACTCGGCCCACAGTACACAAAGCTCATTCTATAATTTACAGCAAACCTCTGGAAAAATATTTCTTTCACTTAAAAAATCCAAAAAACTCTGCCTGTGGCGTTGCATCTGGAACATGCTTAGCAAGCAGCAGGAGCTCTTTAAAATTGATCAAAAAAGCCACACAGATAATGAGGCAAGGTTCCTTGCTGTAGCTAAATATTTCTTCCCAATGCTGCTTCAAAACAAAAAGCACCAGGGTGGTGGGCATGGGGAAGCCTCGCTCCAGCCCTGGGGTCTGCTGTGTCCCAGGCAGGAGCAGTGCCCACAGCTGTACTCATTTGTCCCCCTACTCAAGGGATGCTCCAGCACAAAGCACCAAACCATAAACCTCTCCTGCCCAGCTCTGGCACAGAATTTGGGCTAAAGTGCCCAAGCTGAGGCTAAATGAGCTTCAAAAATCTGTCAGAGCAGTCTGAGGAGCTCTGCTGCTGCCCTCTGCCATCACCATGCTTTCAGCCGGGCTGGGGTGCAAGAGTTTTCTGGCTCCAGACAGACCCAGAAAACGTTGTTGGAAGAGAGGGCAAGGTGGGTTTGGACTTGTTTTGTTTTTAGATGACACTGTGAGTAGGTCTGAGCTGAGCCTGCCTGTGGCCCTGGGGGAAAAAAAATGTCTGTGGGAAATGATGCTTTAGCTTGGCACGGTTTCCAGTGGGAATCAGTAAGGATTTCAAAGATGTTCCCCCTGATGTGCTAAAGCTTAGCTTAAAAAACAGAGAGATGAAAGGGCAGCCTCCTCTGGCGCACTGAGATGTGACAGGGACAGCGGCTGCTGCTGCACTGAGCTGTAATGAGCTCTGTAAGGGGAGTCACAAGCACTAAAAAGTTAAATGAGCAGGAACGACCCTGGGCAGGGTGATTCCAGCGGTGCCAGGGCTGCCTGGGCACATGGTGCCTTCAGTCCCTGCTCCTTCCTACGGCTCTGTAATTCCATGGGGTTGGGGGGGGCCTCTGAGGAGCCTGGAGAGAGCGGGAAAATTGCTGCACCACATAGGCTTGCTCTGCATTTTGGCCACGTTCCCTCACTGTGTTTGTTTGTTTTTCTCTTTTGTCTTTAAATGTAAACTGCCGAGACTTTGATACTGTTACAGAAGAGGAAGGTGAGGCTGCTGTACTCCCCTGAAAAGCTGTTAGGTTATTTCCTACTCTTACAGCTGTCTTTTCCAGTCTGCTGTAACTGTGACTGAAGCTGTAATGCAGAGACAGGGAGTTTTCCATCATGTTGTGTGATTCTGGGAGGATTGTGAGGCTCTGTAATTCTCCAAACTTTTAGAAGCACAATCTCTTTGTGGGATTCTGTGTCTCTGTTCTCCCACCTGTGTTGTGGCAAACTTGTAGGTGTAGTGCATGTTTATATCAATGAATCCATGTGTTCATTCTTCCTTTTCTCCTGTTCAGTTTCATCAATCTGTTAGAAATTAGCAAAAAAGACTAGGAAATTGCCCCATCCCTCTGTCTGTGGGATACAATGTCAAATGGAAGAGAGCACCAAAGGAAGAAAAGAAACAGTGGAGGGTATGAGGGGATGGAAGTGCTTCCACCTGCTTTACCTTCCCCGCACAAGCTCTGCATCTAATTGCAAACTAAGAATGGGAGAAGCAACATTAGAGAGATATGTGTGAATGATTTGCTAATAGCTGTAAGCTGAGGTTTTCCTCTCTCCTCCTTCATTTTGGAGCATGCCTTATGGTCTCAGTAACACTGACTGAGACATGTGCGCTCCTGCCTTGGGGATGATAAATGGCTCTCAGTGATTGGGAATGGGACTACCCTCAGCTCTGGGGTAAACAACCAAGCTAACTCTGCACACAGTGGGGATGTAGGAGTTATTGTGGCAATAACCTGTTGAGTCACTGCTTTTTATTGTACAATTATTTGTGTTCAGGTCTGATGCCTAAATAATGTGCAATACTGGAACCTTGCAAAGAAAGGAAATGAATGCAGAGAGCGTTGCTGTTCATGGCAGAATGTCCCCACTGAATAAAATCTATAGCTGTTTCCCTTAAGCTTTAGTTAATAAGGTTCAAAAAATGATGGCTGGACTCCCCAGGGGCTGACATCTGAGTGCAGTTCAGAGAAGCAGCCTGAAGTTCAGACACTTCTCTGAAGCCTCTCTCATCCATTTGAATGTCACAGGGTCTTCAAACCTGGGCTGAAGGACACACTTCACAGGTACCCCCTGGAGCACAGGAGTGCAAAGGCAAGCAGAACTCATGCCATTTCAAGCTTGAAAACTGAAGCTTGTGGTGTATTGGTGAAAGGCAAAGATTTAGGGTGGAGGAGCATCTTAATAACTGGTTTCAAACAATGGAAAATCTCACCTTTGTTTAAAGTATGGAGTGTGCAAGGCTTCTTAAGAACATATGAGGGAAGGTTTTGCAACCTGACGCTCTTTACTCAATGTTCACTTGGCTTATTACATATCCTGTCTAGTGTAAGATTGGTTATCACACCCCAGCCCAGTGTCAGCACCCTAACACAAAGACAAAACACACTCCCATGTTTGAACTGCTGGGGTTTCTCTAGCAGCTCAAATAGCACAGGCACATCCTTTGGCACACAGAGCTCCAGGGCTCAATGCTTTATGGACTGAGAAACAGGCAGGGCCCTCCTCCAGGGCAGCAACATCCACACCCCTTGGATGTGGTGCACACATGACCTGCTCACACACGCATCTAGGCTGTGGCTTTCCACAAGGCAGCACCCTTAGGAGGCATAGCAGGTTTCCATAACAGAGCCAGTTTCAGTAGGAACCTTCTATTCTCAAGAGAAGTACTCTTTTTTTGTGTAAGAGAGAGCGAGTCAGCAAGCAAGCCACACAGAGCCTAGCAGCTCTGGATTTCTTGATTGCATTCCTTAGCACAAGAGCTGGCAGCCTGACAAGGATAGTCTTTAAGTATGCACATATTTTTTTTGCCGATTGGCCACCAAGTGTCTTAGCAGAAACCTGGTACAAATTGGAGATGTTTCCAATCAAAAGTCAACATGCTGCTGATCCAGCTCATCATCATATCTTGCCCTTGAAGAGGAGTAAACATGCTGAAGTACCTGGCTTGCATGAGATGACAGATTGAGGAATCAGGAGGTTGGGACCATTACTTGTTGACTCATGTGCCTCTCAGACTGCCACGGTTCCTGCACCAGCCTTGCAGCTCACTGTTCAAAATACCAGCTTTACCCTCTTTCCCATCCCTGGTTTACCTCAGTCTCCTGTCCTTGGAGTCCTTAGAGATCAGTGTGAGCTCTGAAAAATCTTTGTATGAAACATTATTTAGACTATTTAGAAATTGTGTGAGTACAATTGTGTGACTATGTGTCAAATCTGTGAATGTTGTCTGGGGCTTTGAAGAAAAGTACGTATGAAGGAGCGGGGAGGAAGTGTATGAAAATCCTCGACTTGGGTTTAAACAATGATGACTAAGGATTGTCTACGCAGGAGTTTCCTGTGCAGCGAGGTAGGTTTAGAAGTGAAGTGCTTTACTTAGCTGCCACTTCCATCTGCCATGTCTGGATCTATCCCTCCCACAGGTTTCTGAGGTAGGAGCATAGCTGAGTTTTCCAGGGATAAGAGAGTGGCACCTGAGATGCTGTTAAAGGAGACCTTGCACCAGAGTGTACATAAAACTGGAAATCCGTATTCTTGCTTAGAGGTCTGTGTTATTTGTGGTATTGCTGAAAAATCTGTGTTCTTTAGAATATTGGAACAGAGACTGGGAGAGTTCATCTGCAGTGCTTCTGGAGCAGTCAGAGGAACAGGTGGAACATGCCTCTTATCATATGATCCATATATATATTTACTTATGTGTGTAGAGTTTGTATTCTAAGAGCATCTTTGCTGCTTGCTGTGAGTCACTGGCAGATCTGCAGTGCTTCCAAATACCTGAGATTTGTACAGCTATGGTACTCATATCATTAAAATGACAAACATTTTTAATAACTTGTCATAGAAGTCCAAAAAAGACAAAGAACTGCAAAGGTGCATTCAAAATAAGTGGAATTCTGCAGTTTTGTGTTGTTTATTTCATAAAAGCCATCTTGATAAGCAGGACAGTAGAAGCACAAGTTTCCAAAGCAGAGGTAGGGTTGTTCCTGGCAGGACTCCTCCTGCTTTGTTGGCTTTCAGACCTGTCCATGGCTTTACTTGCTCTCTGGGCTTCTGAATATGTGCATGCACTACTGACACAATTTTGCGATAAAAGATAAAAACGCTTTATTATGTGCACTTTCCTCTCAATCCACAGAAACAAAGCCCCTTTTTTGTTTTGTTTTCTTGTCAGATTGTCTATATGACATTCATCTTCCAGGCTGTGACATTGAATGCTGTGTTCAGGTATTAGAGAGAGGAGGATAATGTCAACAGCAGCTATCAGTACTTCAGCTTTCAGAATGTTTTGAGGCTTCTCAGGCAAACGGAATTCAAGGTGCTGGAATGTGAGGACCTTTGTTTTCCTCTCTCCCCTCATGGTGTCTCTGACTCTTCTAGAGCACCAGAGCTCATCCTCCTTGAATCCATGGAGGGAAGGCAAGGACTTGTTTCAGTGCACCTTCCTGGATCCTTGATGCACTCTGGAAGGCTCTTTGATTGCAGTGTTATTTCCTTTCAGAGCTGATGTGATTCCCCCTATGCCACAATAAAACTTAACAATCTTTCTTCCCTTTCAAGAGAAAGGAAGCAATTTAAAAAAAATCTAGCCACATATATCCCCAGCATTTCTAGGCTAAAAAATATATCACATTTAAACTGTTGTGGCTTTGGCTCTGCAGGCTTTCTCACATCTGAACAATGCAGTGTCATGCTCCAAAACTTCATGACTTGTAAGATTCAATGCCGGGTCCGTAAACTATATGTTGTATTTTTTGAAATGTTGCAGTGTTGTATATCATTGGAAAGAGAAAATACTTATTTGCCCTCTGATATTGAGTACAGATTAGTAGCTTTGTCATATCTGAATTTTTTAAATTGTGGCACTCACCAGCATATAGAAAGTATATTAGGTTATCTTAGAATGTTTTTATGGCTCCATGTGAGTAGTTCGACAGATGGTACAAAGGCACTTGGCTATAATGTTAAAGGAAAGTAAAAAATTGTCTTGTTTAAAATAAGAAAGTAAATTCTCAGAAAATTCTACAACAGTTTCACAAGTGTGCTATGTGCCGCATAGATAAGGGAGTGAATGTGAATCCTTAATGCCATGCCTGCCTTAGAAACTCAAGTAAAATCTCATGAAAGTAGTAATGTTGTCCCACATGTACACTGAGAAAACATTTGCATTCCATGGTTCTGTATCTGTCTTGAAGATCAATGTGCATAAGCAGGTACAGACCGTGTTCAGAGAGTACATGACTTAGGGAAACGTATCACAGCTGTGAAATCAGACTAAATTTTGCAGCACAAATTAGGTGGAAATTTTCCAGATTTGTATTTAAAACCAGCATACTCAAGAGCTTTGGAACTAAACAAGCCCCATCTGTTTAAAAAATTATACAGCACTATGAACCAGCTGCAGTATACATCAAAAATTGGGATGTTGTTTAAGAAACAGCAATTTCTAGGGTAGAGGGAAGATTTCCAAAAAATTATTTTGCATGTCTCTTCCTGAAGCAGTTGATTAAATTGCCTAAAACAGTATACTAAGTTTTCATGTTAATTGTGAGCTCCTTCCAAGTCTGATTCTCTGATGGAAGTGTTCCATCACACCTTATGGCTGGGCGGGGTTAGCTGGTGGGTCCTGCTCAGCTAGGAGAGGGCTCTCTTTGGTACCAGCCAAGCTGTGGTTGGTGTTGAATGGGAATTTCCAGTGATATGTGTATTTGCCACTGTCTGTGCATCACATAACTGCTCCTGGGACACATTTGCAGGCACAGGGAGGAGAAGGTGGTCAGGAGCAGTTAGCACAGATTGAGGAACCAGGTCTGCCTGATCTGATTGCTTCCAGGGATGAACCAACAGCATTGGTGGGAGGGTGAGGAGCCTGCCAGTCATTTACCTTGACTTCAGCAAGGCTTTCATCAGTCTCCTATACAGTCCTCTGTCTGGTGTGGGACATTATATTCTGGATGGACAGAGAACTCAACAGATGGACAGAGAATCAAGGAACTGGATAACTTAGCTCATTGATCCCAGGCACACTCATAGGCAGATCACAAGTGCAATACTCTAGCATCTGTCTTGTGACCTATCCTGTTTGTGACCTTTACCAGTGACCTGGAGGAGGGGATGGAGCATGCTTTTGTGAAGTTTTCAGGTGACACCAATTTCCAGGCGCTATCTGTCTGTAGCTTGAGGGCAGACCAGCCATTTAGAGGGGCCTTGACAGGATGAAAGGCCAGCAGGAACCATATGAAATTCAGTAAGGATCAATACAAACTCTTCATCTGGGAGGAAAAAGCCCTGTAACAGTAACAGCACCAAAAGGTAGAGCCAGACTCTTCACTGAAATTGGTGGAAGGATCAGAGACAGCAGACATAAACTGTACAAGAGAGATTCATACTGAGTGTAAAGAAAACTGTTTTCCCCAGGATGACGCTCAAACAGTAGAGCAGGCTGCCAGAAGAGCTGTGAAGTTTCCATTCTTGGAAGCTTTTAGGACCTGACTGGACAAAGCTCTGAGCCATCTGGTCTGACCTCAGGCTGGCAGCGCTTTGAGCAGCAGGTTGCACATGGAGGTTTCCTGGGCTGCCCTCCAACCTGAATTACCCTCCGCGATTCTCTAAGAGTTGAACGTTTCAGACTGAATATTTTTTAGGCTTGCAGGTGATGTAAAACAGAGCTGACCACAGGGGACTCAGACCTACACATATTAGCCTGGGATTTGGTATTTCAAGTCTCCCAAAAAGTCTGGGACATAACAGGAGATGTAGCTCTGTAAAATGACTAACCTGCTGTACATTTATTGACTAACAGGCCTGCTCAGCTCTGCTTTTTTCAAGTATCTCTGCTGGTTCAAACACTGGAATATGTTGCTGTAATAAACAGCAGAATAGTGGCCACTCATCTGGCATTTGCCGGGGAATATCTGTATGTTCATTTTGTCCAGGAGACACTATTGCCTGAATTACTGATAGTAGATTGGCTGTTCTAGCAAGAGAGGGAAGAAAACAACAAAGTTGACTCAAAGCTCCTGTAAACATTTAGTAGCGAGTAGACCAGGGTGTGAACTGAGAACACACCAGCTAACGCCCTGAATTCCTCTGTGTGAAGCAGCTGACTTCACTCAGAAGGTGCAGTGAGGCCCTGGATAGATGCCTTTCTGCACGTTCAGCTGAGCAGACTTGCTATGGCTGCAGGTGTTCCTCAGCCCTCCAGTGCCAGAGGCTGCTGCCCCTTCCTCTGATGGCAGAAGGGGTTTGGTCAGGCAACATCAGCAGAGCTGGCACAACCTGGCTGTGCAGGGAGTGTGAGCTGCTCCCAGGGGATTGCTGATGTGAATTAGGGAATGCTCCCCTGGGCTGCTCCGTGTGGCAGATCCAATGCAGGGGCAGGCGTCAGCAGCACCTGGCATGGAAGAGCATCTACCTGAAAAACGAGTGCCCAGGAACAGGTGAGCTCTGAACTCCACCCATCTTGCTGCACATTGGCTTTGTTGCTTCCAGAGGGTGAGTAGGTCACTGTGTCACTGCCAGTGAATTACGGCACCCATCAACCTTTTCTGAAAACTCCCTGTTATATTGTACACAGGCCTTGATTATCTTGTCTTCCTCATTGATGCTCAAGAGTATGAATGTTTTACAGAAGCCCAGATGTTACCCAGAAAATTTCAAAGTTGTAGAATTGCCTTATAATGCTTTTAGCTTCACTTTGATATTTCCCTAAAGGATGCAATGCCTTCTTACATCTCTTTCTGGACAGAAAGTCCCTTTTAAAATACTGCAGCTTTTTTTGTTTGTTTGTTTGTTTGTTTTTGTTTTGTTTTTGCTTTGTTTTGTTTTTGTTTGTTTGGTTTTTTTTAATTTAAAAGCTTGCTTTGGGAGTTGTTTCACCTTACATGACAGTCAGTTGCCAGGAATTATTTCACTTATACATAATGTGCACATCTGTGTTCTGTCTGTGGTGTGAAAACCAGCAGAATGCTGGCTGTTAATAACAACCATATTCCACTGCTTTCCTATTGCCCCTGTGACCCTCTCCAAAGTCACTGGCAATTCATCATCAGCTCCTAACGAGCAGTGTGCAAGGCGTGAATTCCTGATGGTTAGTGTGGCTGTTAAGTGTCCCCATTGCCCCTTCTGTCCTGAAGGATTCTGTACTCTAGAGGACAGTTTCAGTCCACCTGTCACTGAACTGTGACCACCTCTGCAAGGGGCATGGCAAGTATTGAACATGCTCCATTTGATCAAAAATAAGCTCTAAGAGTAGAATATCTTGATGATTATTTGTGTCAGATATCTGCCTGTCCTGCAGTGACATGGGAGAACAGCTCCTTAAATCACAGGACTGTCAGCAGCTGCAAACATCTGCAGATGTGGGATCTGTAATCTTTCCTCTCAGACCTCGACATTGTTGCTTAATCTCCTCTATTTGTGACTACAGTTTTGTTTTTATTTTATTCTTTTATAGGAGTCACATAAAATCCAGTGCAGGAAGAAATCACTGCACTTTTCTCATTTGAATGTCAGTAGACATTGCAGGAGTACGCATATATGCCTGGATGTGTGTATCTATACACACATACACGTATACATATATTTATGTAAATAAAACCACAGGGGGCTCTAATGCAAACATTACCACATACTGTGAAGCTAAATGGAGGCAACATATAGGGAGGCATGGGAAGGCGGTGTTGAGTTTTCAGGTGGTACAGTAATGAAAAGTTGTCGTGCCTTGGTGTCCTGGTGGTGACACCCATGAGAGCCCAACACGTGCCTCAAGGACAGCACACTCAGAGAGGTGGAATCGCTCCCTAGCAAAAGTGCTCGTTGTTTTCGAACTGAGGACTTCCTTTACTGATCAAAGAGCTGCCTTTGATTAATCAGTTTTGAAATGAATGAATTTCTAAGTTCTTATTTTTTGCTTTTCTTAGGGGAAATGTTTCAAAAGCCTTTTGATCTTTGGTGATAGGCATTTAGTAAAAGGCAGGTACGCTTTTACAAAAAGAACCCTGGAAGTCTTGTTGTAAAGGGTAACGTGTATCAGAAAACATTCAGAACATGTTCAGCAGGTCTATTGGCTTCAGCAGACCCCTGCACACTCACAGAGTTGCTCTTGTGCTCATTCTTTAACAGGATCAACGGTTTTAAAAGGTAAAATCAGGCTGCTGGTCTGTGAAACAAAAAAAGGGCAATATCTACTGCAAAGGTCAGAAAATATTAATGTGGCGTCTTACACTAACAGAGTACAGGCAGCACAAATCTCTACAAATAGGCATCCTGCTGGTAACCAATTGAAATGTAGGAGGTAGTTAATGTCTTTCAATTGTAAGTGTCATTTGGTCCCCAGGGAGACATTTAATGGATGGTATTTTCCTACTGAGAGTCCTGTCTTTTCTTTCTGTACTTCATTAGTAATAGTTCAGGGTCCTCATGTTAATAAAAAATGTATGCACTGCTTACCTGTTTTTTCACATTTCACACACTGTATTAGGAAAATTGATGTTGTTCCTACAGAATTAAATAGAATACTTTAATTATACAGTCTTCCTGTCTGCAAGCAGTTTTCCCCACTACTTATTAACAAGCCAAAGAGAAGGAAGGAAGAGAACAGAAAAGATAACAGTACCTGAATAAAATAATGGCTATTTGCAAATCAACTTGCTGTGAAAGTTTCCCCCCTCCTCATCCAAACTGTGTGGTCTGCATTGGTTTTGGGGATCCTTCCGAATGCAGGTCTGATCTGAGGTATCTATGGGAAATGGATGCCTCACTTCTGCTGTGGAGGTGGACCTTTGATATGAAACACTCATTTACTGAGTGTGAATAATTTTATCCGTAAGTGGGATCTTGCAGTTGTTTGACAGGGTAGAGCATTAATATCCTACTGCCATTAAAGGGGAAAAAATTACTCAAAGAACTCAAAATTCCACAAGTAGAGCTACCTGGAGTAGCTCAGATTCAAAACTCTAACTATTTCCCTCCAAGTGTTTCCCTGGTGGCTCAGGGAGACTATACTGACCCATCTCTCTTCCCCAGGGTCCGGGGCTGGCATTCATTTTCTGATACTGTCTTGGGTAACTGCTGTTGTATTTTCACAATGTTTTAACTCAAACTCACTTTCTGGTAATCTTTATGAACTCCCCAATAAGCAGATAATTTAGTAACAGAAATATCTTACTTTAATGGTCTGACTAAATAAAAAAAAGCCACTCTAACATGCAAATATGGAGCCACTTCAGTTCAGAAGTGCAACTCTATCTATGTTTCTGTCTGCAGTGTTCCTGCATGGGAACTTGCCTGGGATGGCAGAGAACAGGCCATTGTGTCTGTCATAAACCAGTATGAAAATACTATGGATTCATTGAAAGTGAATTTATTGAGGGTGGAAAAAATCTGCAAGTGGCTAAAAAGTGCTTTTTTTGGTGTTAAACGTGGGCTCTGCAGGTGCAGGAGCTCGCTGCACATGTTCAGTGTAATCCTGAGCACTGGGCTCTTGTGCAGAGTGAAGCTGCTCACCTTTCCATCGGGCACTTCCCACCACCAGGAGCTGTTCCTCCTGTGTTTGCATTCACACACGTGTTCCAGTGCTCTGCTGGAGCAGAATCAAGCGACCAGTTTCAATATTGACTTGTTTTTGTAAAGTTGAGCATGTTGTGTTTTGTTACGTAGCTTGCAGTGGTGAGAGAAATCCATTAAACTTCAAGTTAATTAGTATGGGAAGACTGTAATTTATTGAGATTGCCTGAATGGAAGTAGGGACATTGCTATCTAATTAGCAAGTGCATTTTGTTTTTTAGATTATTTTTTTCTTTTTTATTTTATTAAAAATATTGTAAGTGCTTTGCATATAATGAAAGAAGAATAGATTAAGGACAGGCGACTGAAAAGACATTAAAAACCCATGGCATAATATTAATTTTTTTTGCTATCAAATGCATGCTTTTGATTAGATAAGAGAACTTTTATTGCTGTGGTCTGTTCTCATTTTGTATCTTAATTATGCCTGAAAAGATTCCTTAAATGACAACGTCCTAATTTATATTACCACAAAGGACCAATGTTACAGTTATTAAACCAGAACGTGTTTATTGCTTCTTCTGCTTCCCTGTTTCTAAGACCTTCCACTGAAGTCATGGGCACCTTCAGGTGATTTCCATAAATGTGTTTTATTCTGTGGGCTGCTTTCTTCATTTTTCTTAATTTAAGTCTAATTTGTAGATTGAAACTCCCCTACCATCACTACTTCTCCAAATTAAAAAGTGATGGGACAAGAGGAAAAGGCCTCAAATTGCACCAAAGAAGGTTTTGATTGGATATTAGGGAAAATTTCTTCACCAAAAGGTTGTCAAGCACTGGAACAGTCTGCTCAGGAAGGCAGTGGAGTCACCATCCCTGGAGGGCTTTAAAAGATGTGTGAATATGGCACTTGGGGATGTGGTTTATTGGGGCCTTGGAGGTGCTGGGGGAACGGTTGGACTCAATGATCTTGTTTCCAACATAAGAGGTTCTAGAATTCACAACTACTCTACTCCATGGAGAGTGAGACTGCTGTTGCTCACAGGATGGACCTCGTCCCTCCAGTTCCTAATCATGCAGCATGTCCCACTAAGGGATAATGGGATGGGGCATTTAAGTGCACTGAATAAAGTAGAGAAAATTCTCTCTGAGGAGTGCACAACATACTCAGTCGANCATCCATCCATCCATCCATCCATCCATCCATCCATCCATCCATCCATCCATCCATCCATCCATCCATCCATCCATCCATCCATCCATCCATCCATCCATCCATCCATCCATCGCCTTCCAGTGAGGGACAGAAGATTTGCACTGTACAGGACAGCATTCCGGCACAGCGATGACCCCGAGTGTGTTCTCAGGGCTGCACTGGGCGCCACCGCACCGTCGCCACTGTTTTTCGGGACGGCGGCCACCCATCAGCCCGTCCCGTCCCGTCCCGTCCCGTCCCGTCCCGTCCCGTCCCGTCCCGTCCCGTCCCCCGGCCCGGCCATGGCGCTGAGGCGGCTGAGGGACATCCCCGTGCGGCGGGCGCCCCCTGCCGGCCGGCTGTGCGCCGCGGGGCCCGGCCTGGGCACGGAGCCGCCCTCGCTCCTCGGATCGCAGGAAAGCCCAGAGCCCGCCGGAGAAATAAACCTCTAACAGCCCTTTTTAAACCCTCCGGGACAGATAAACCCTCCGACACCGCCTTTAGTGCTAGCGAGAGAGGTATTGCTTTATTCTTGCTCAAGAGCAAGTGTGTGTGTGTCTGTGTGGCCGACAAAATTTTCTGGTCTCCACACAAGATCCTCATACAAAACTTCTTCACCTGTTTGAATATTTTTAGCAAACAAAGAGATTAATATTCACGGATTCCAAATAACACAATTCGGCCGTTAATTAGTATTCTGTTCTCTCTTGGTTGTGGGTTTCTCGCTGCTCCTGCTAATTTGTATTTTTAGTCTTTTCAGTATCTTTTTTCTTCCAATAGGGATTTTCCAACACAAATATACTGAGTCTTTGTTATCTTCTTCTTTACCTTCTGGTTCCTAAAAAACATCTTTTTAGTCCATAAATTCTTCACTTCTTGTATCCGATTGCAACAGTACATCGCTGTCTCCCAGGCCTTGCTCATTGAAGCATATCAAAGTTAGCTCAGCAAAACTTTAAGTTTCTGTAATTTTCCCAAGCCGTATTCCCCCAATAACTGCTCATGCTAAATTTTGGCTGAAAGTAATTTAATACATTGCTTATAATTAATACAGTGATTATGATTAAATAAAACCAATTAATTTAAATTAATTAAAACAATAAATTAAAAAATAGAAAAGTCGTATAATTTCCAACAGAAGGACAAGGATTTGGTAGATGGTCATAATCTTTGAAATATTGAATTTTATGCAGGTATTTGCAGCTGCCTCTGCTCGAGCAGGTTCCATATCTCTGCACGGCTCCCTTCTGCCTCCTGTGAACAGTGATAATATCACTTCCCTGCCTCCCAAGACTGCTGTGAGTAAATGCATTAGAAAATTATTTGGCTGGGCTAGTCTTTCTGTGGTGCTGTAGGATGATTTGCTCCTGTAGTTGTGACAGTTGTACAACTGCAGAATTTTATACAACACCAGGTGGAGGCAGGGGGTTCTGCCCCTGCCCTGTTCAGGTGAGACCCCACCTGCAGAGCTGTCCCCAGCTCTGGGGGCCCAGCACAGGAAGGACATGGAGCTGTTGGATGAGTCCAGAGATCACCACGGTGATCAGAGGGATGGAGCAACTCTGCTATGAGGAAAGGCTGAGACAACTGGGATTGTTCAGCCTGGAAAAGCGAAGGCTTTGGGGTGACCTGATTCCCATACCTGAAGGGACATGAGAGGAAAGGTGGAGAGATATTTTTTACAAGAACATGTAGTGACAGGACAAGGCAGAATGTCTTCAAACTGACAGAGAGGAGGTTTAATTTAAACACCAGGAAAAAATTGTTTACTGTGAAGGTGTTGAGGCCCTGACACATGCCCAGAGTTGAGGATGTCCATCCCTGGAAATGCTCAAGGCCAGGTTGGATGGGACTTGGAGCAACCTGGTCTGGTGCAACCATGGCAGGGTGTGGAACAAAACTATCTTTAACGTCTCTTCCAACCCAGACCATTCTACGATTTTATAATTCCATGACCTGCTGTGACTGCTCTCTTTCTGCACACTGTTGTAGGATTTACACATGCTGGTGATGAGTATTACCAGCTCTGAAATAAGTTTTTGGAATTTCTGTGTTCCCCACTTTAGTGGCTGCAATTTAAAAATCCACATTTGTAGCGCACGGTGTGCTGTCAAAGCTGAGATCTGCAGGATCTGAACAATTTTGTGACAGCTGCGGGATGGCATTTCAGTTTCCATGGAAACTGGCAAAAAAATCAAGGTGAAGTGTTGGCTGATTGTCCAATAATAAAGCTGAGCATTTAAATATGAAGTTCTTCACCTTCCTTTTGCTGAGGGAACTTCTGTTCCTACAGCACCTATCTAATGCAATAGAGGCTTCGTGCCTTCAAACTGTGGTCACAACTTGGGCTGTGTAAACTCCTTCCCAGAGATGAAAGACAAAATTCAGCCTTGACCCATTCAGCCACGGATCCTTATGCTCTGCTTTTAAAATAAAAGACTGATTTGTCTCCACAATTACTGCAAAAACCAACATACTTGTTTATATGACAAATTACAGAGTGGGAGAAGTTATTTTGCTTTACTGTGTGCTTTTCTACTGTGTATTTCTAGAACCTTTCTGCACTCAAATGTATTTCCTTGTAAAAAATTCTCATTGCATACACTTTTTATCTGCCCACACTCTTGATTATCACCTGAATTTAATGGCTCTTTGGCTTTGCACTCACTGGACTTTTGCTTTGAGTCAGTGAGTTTGATCGTTTTGCTGAACATTCTGTTTTTCAGGTCATTGATTTCTAAGGTTAACAAAATGAATCCTGCTGATCCTTGCCACGTCCCACTAATCTCATTGCTATATCCTGAACTGCTCAATTACCTTTTGTCTTCAATTTCAGATGCATTTATCAAACCCACAGATCAGTCTTTTGTGCAGGAAGCAGTTTCATATTGGATTCAAGAACATATTTGTGTGAATATTTCTCATACTTATATTTCAATTTGCCAAGGCTGTTTAAATTTTCTTGGTTAATTTGCTTCTTGGCATACCCTTTTAAGTGTACTTTCTCCACTGCTTATTTTTTTTTGCCTGAGAAGTCTTTCCTTCTAACCTCTATCCTTTTCTGCTCTTGAAGAAGTGTCTTCCAGTATTTGATAGTGTTGACTTTCTACTTTGCAGCACTTTATCTTTCCTACCCTCCTGAATAATTTGATTCCTTTGCCATCCTTTCTTTACTATCGGCGGAGAGTAAGGGATAGTATTCTTCTGAAGGACATTTGATCTGTTTTTTTCAATAGGACATTGAAGATTTTCTTAGGCCTGTCTTTTATATCTCTAACTCCATGGGGGTTGATATTTGCTTTGCCAGGTTTGGCATGATCAGTTGTATCTTGGCTTGGACATATGGAGGAGAACACAAATGCAAAAACCCAAAGCAGCAAAGTTCATGGCCTAACGCCCCATGACACCCTTTGGATCACAAATCAATTCAAAAGGGGGCCAAGCAGAAGTCTTACATCTTTCCTATGATCAGTTTCAAGCCCAAAAGATGCCAGTTTCATGTATCTATAACTGAGTCTGCTCTCAGAGACATGTTCTTTGCTAGCAGTACAATATGGAGAAAAAAGAGCTTTTTACAAATCCATGAACATGTCAATGGGTTGTCTTTAAGTGTATTACAACAGCAAGGGCCACATATCTTTCACAAATGTCATAAAATAAGCCCAAACTAAATTCTGGCTGCAGAAACCCCTGTGCAGTCTGTCTCGGGACTCTGTCACTCTGAGCTGCATTTTGCACATCAGAAATCTCTTCTTTCCATTGCCCAAGGATCTTGTAGCCATTTACAAACCACACTGACATCCCAGAACAAGTCACTGCCTTTGGCAGTGGCTCAGAGGGCTGGGATCTCAGGAGTAAACAATAAAACTGAAGCTCTCATGCACAGTAGCTTATTTGCTAAAGAGAGGCACATTCTTAGCAGTAACTGAATATGTCTGAAGATAAAGAGTTTGATACCAGAGCACTGAGAAAGAATACAAAGAACACCACTCTTAATCAACAGGCTTGCTTAGAAATACTGTTTCTCTTTGGAAGAAAAGCTGAGAGAAGTTCTGCTTTGGAAGGGACCTTTTGAGAAAAAATTGGGTTTATATGGTTTGTTACCTTACATGATCCTATTCTATTTAAAATGTATCAAGTTAAGGGTCATGTAATTTCTTTCACAGAAGAACTGAAGCTCTGGGCTCCCCTGAGGAAGCATAGAAGTTGAACATGTGAGATGAGTACTCCAGAAATCTCATGGTAAATTCCCTCACATTCAGACAATTATCTTCCAATCATTTGAGAAACTATGAAAAACCCCAAGCCCACAATACCCACATGCTTTAAGCAGAGGTGGGTAGGGTGTGTCACATTAAAAAAAAAGAAGTACACACAAAGGCACTTCTGTTTAAAAGCCTCCAGGGTACTCTGAAATGCCGGTGGGCAAAGCCTGGCTGAGCAGGAAGCTGATAGTAGATGATAGTCTGCAACAAGCATGGAGTTTATACAACCTCGAACATTGATTCAGAATTTCAATTAAATATGTTTTGCTGTACAGCTTTGAGCTATGGTTGTTGCATTTTTGGAAGAGGACCTTAGCTAATTGGGGAGCAATATAAGATAAAAAAGAAGCATGAATAGACTAAATTAATAAAAAAAATTAAAAAGCTACTTATTCAGATTAGAGTGATGTTCTGTTTTAGAAAGTGGTGGACATGTGGAGGTTTCTGCAGGACCAAAATGCTGCTAGCAGGTGAGTATGTCACCACCACTGCAGTCTGACAGAAGTCCCTTAGCTTATAAAGGGGTCTTTTAACAGAGTAAAAAAGACAGCATAATTAGGTAATCTGCTTCATTGGAAGCACCTCCTCTATGTTCAACCTGGACACATCAGTTCCTTGACAAGAAATACACATTCAACGGTATTTTGGGTGACTTTCATTTCCAGTAATATTGTTGTACATAGGAAAGGAGGTATATTTGTCTTAGGCATTTTCTTCTTTGAAACAGACAACATAAGGAACAGAGAAATCACAAGAGGTAGTGAATTTAGCAAACCTGCACATAAAAGAATCTTTCATAAGGATAAAATGCTGCATTTACAGCTGTACATGTACACACCCGTATAAGTTAAAAATACAAAGCTACTTTTTACTGTGTTTCTTGTTCTTTTTAAGTTCAGAGAATGAAGAACTCAGTGCTGGACCTAAAGTGGTGAACCTCATTGCATTGGCAAAACCAAACCATTCATGCAGCACCAGGCTTTTGACTCAGCTTAAGTGAGAAAGTTAGAGAGTTAGTGCGACCAAAATGCAATTGTGTTCTTCACAGAGTGTACATTTTGACTGGTTTGTAAAGTGAATGTAGAAGTTCATGACTCTCCCAGGCAGCTTCTTTTGATGGTTGAAGGAAACATGATCTGCAACACACTGGGCCACAGCCTGACTTGGAATGATTAGACCGGTGTTCATCAGACAGTGGAGAAAAGTCAAAGTCAGCTACCTGGAAAAGGAACATCAAAAGGTAATTTTTAGTTCATTTCTGACTGGCTTAAATACAGCAGGAACACGTTGAGCTACAAATGGCACTTGGTCCTCAACCATTTTCACTCAGTCACTAACTTCAAATAGACTTCTGATTTATACCTGCTGTGCACATGGCTTATAGGCAGTGTCTTTAGAGGTATATAATTTATATTGTGGCACAGTGTTAAGGGTATTAAGTACTTTCCAAGGTACCATGAAAGCTACTTTTGATTTAAGAACTCATGCTTATTGGAAACACCTTTTTTTACTAGTGAGGGTATATTAGGGATGGAAGGGAGCTGGGCAGATGAATGCCACATACAAGGGATAGGTAGAAATTTAGGGCTGTTTTAGGTAACACATCCCTCCTTTTTTATTATCCTGTCTCCTCGTGCACTGTCTCCTTGTTTTCTTTCACATAACTGCTCTGAGGTAGATCCTCTGGAATGGATACTTCAATGCAAGCATCTGCTTGGGAATATTAACAAACTGCCCATTATTATTCTGGCAATTTAGAGTTCTCTGCAACAAGCCAGCAGCATGGCTGTTTCTTCATTAGTCTACACTGCTTGGATTTTTTGGTGAAATAGATCACGTGTGCCAGGGAAATTCTTCCTCCTACTCTGTTTGTCTGGGGATTAAAGAACCTTTCTTATCAGATACCTTTCATGGCTAAAAGCTACCCAATCACTATCCCAGCTCAAAGTAAGAGTAACTGAATACCTCCACGAGATCTTTTTGTTGTGTGTTACTTCGAAAAGTTGTGTACAGCACTAGTACCAGCATCAATGAAACCAGAGCAGTGCAGAGCAGGACAAAGAGAGCTGGGTGGATTCCTAGGAAAAAGCACAAGGACACATTCCTGGAGTGACACAGTACCCCAGAAAAGGGCAATAGCGAGAAGGAAGTAATAAGAAATTTTAGGAGAATTTTTAGAAAAAAAGAGGGAATGTGTGTAAGAAGGAATAAACTTTTCAGCCCCGATCAGTCCAGGTTTTTCTGAAATCACAGGAGAGGGAGAGGTGTTTGTAAAGGTCTTCCCCCTTAAGCTCTCTCATCTCTTGAAGAGCCTGAAAACCTCTACTGAGTTACATATGTCAGCCCCTGACTCCTCAGGGTGTTTGTAGTACCCCAAGAGGATAGGAAGGACTCTCACCTCCACAGCAGCCAAGAGCCTCCAGCACAGGGAATTCAGCCCTGAATGCACACCAGGGCCTTCTGGAATGAGTTGCCCTGTCTGCACACAGCAGGCTCACAGTGACATGGTGTGACCACTCTGTGTCACAGCCTGGCTGTGCTCCATCCTCTTCACTTGGCCACCTAACCACTCTGCCAGACAGTTTAGGGACCCAAGAGGGGCATGTGTGACCATGCATGGGGGAGCCAGCTGGGGTCACTGGCAGGAGGGATAGAGACTTGTAATGAAATGGAGGCCTAGAAAAATCTGCCCTCAAAAATCCATAACAAAACTAAGCAAAAAGAGTCAAGACTGCTTAATTAAGGTAGTGTTACAGACACATGTTTTCCTAGTTATCCTCTCTAATTACAAAAGCTGCACTATTTAAACTGAAAATGACTTAATTTCATAAATTTCAGCCTTCCCAGTGTACTTAGTGTCTTCAAGGCACTCTTGGGACTAAGGGCTCAGAAGAACACAAGAAGCTTAGAGCAATTACATCAGGCACATTATAAATGCTCATTTCCCTTTTTATTCCTCTTCTTTTAGGGATCTGCTCCACATTTCTGAAACCTCATCTGCAGGCTGGTTAATCCACGTTTGTCCCTAAGCTGTTTGGGACTCTGCGTGCTGCTCAGACTCTCTTCCCCTCACCTGCTGGCCGCACTTTGATCCCGTGGTACGTCTGCAGCATTGTCACGCCGTTCTCCACCCTGACACTGAGGCAATACTGTCCCGCGTCCCTGAAGGTGTGGCTGAGGTTGTAGCAGGAGCCACTGATCTCCACCAGATGGCATTTGTCACCTTCAAGTGGAATGCACTCGGATTTTATAAGCCAGCATAATGACAGTGGTGGGCTGAAACAGGAACAAAAAGGCAAAATTAAAAAAGCAAAGAGCTTGGTTAAAATAGCAGAATAATAGTGAAACGAATTAAGTTAATTTAAATACAAATTAAGAAATAATTAACTGCACTGTTGTTTGGTTTATAGTGTATGCCAAATAAAAACGTTCTTTGTGATGCTTCTGTAAAGGCAAGTCTTTCATCTGAGAGATGAATACCTGCAAGGGTCATCAGCAGGACACTGTGCGTAGAAAACTCCTTAGTCCTTCTTCAATAAAGACAAAAAGAACCTTTTTTCCTGCACTTGCAAGGGAAGGTAGTTTTTTTCTTTGTCCTCACATACAAATCACTGTCTGTACCACTGAAGCACACCCAAGACTATTTTAATTCAAAAAAACCCCAAATGAAACTGGAAAGAATGTAAGATGAGCTCTGTACAAAGGAATAATAGCTGGAAAATGTACGTAAATTTCAAGGATGACAGCATTCCCTTACATTAACAAAAGGGGTTTTATTTGCTGTCAAGCAATTTAGTGCAACCCACTTCATGGCCATGCAGCTTCTCACCACACCTAATTGAAACCTTTTATTTGCCTTTCCAGATCCCTGTTTGAACCGATTCTACTTGAACTCACCTTATGCACTATAGACTTTGATTCTGACAACAGACAGAGCTTTTCTTTACCCTGCTTAATTGGTGCTTTGTTTCTTATCTCTTTACAACACTCTTTGCTAAAGAAAACATCATGTTTATGTATTTAGCTCATTTTCTAGCTCTGTTTTTGATAACCCATCTCCTTGTCACTGCATCTCTATCTTAAACTCCTCTTGCATCAGCCCCAGTCCTGTGACTAGAAGGTTGCCAAGCCTGCTCTTAGTGATCTCAGGTTTTCCTGTCATAGTTTTTGGCTGATCACCTTTACTGGGATGCCATCTCCAGTTCCCACTCCTGCCAATGTGCCTTTCACTTTCTGAATGCAGGCTCTGCTGCTTTGTCTGTTGGGACTGTTATGCCTTTTGCTAAATGACTGTTGGGGTGCTGCTCCAAAACTCCAATGTGTTCTAATGCTGCAACCTGAGAGAGCTTGTGCTAGGATTGAGGTGCTCACAATTTCCCTATTTTTCTATGATCCTTGCTACATGGGGCTTCTGCGTCTTATTCATCTTGTGGCAATCAGAACTTTGCCAGAATTGCTCCCCAAACCTATTAATCCCCTATGCCGGTCAAGCTTTACTGGGGAAAAACACTTAAAAACACAATTGGGAGGGGGAGAAGAAGTTATGTTTGCTACTTACGTGCCATTGATATGAAGAGATAAATTCAAGTTTTCCATTACGTGAGTCTCTCTGGAGCCCACTATGTTAATACTTTTAACAGCATCTGAGAATAAATGAAAAGCCAGCATGTCACTCCACATGTAAACTTGAGTCTCTCTAGTTTCCTAGTGAAAGTTTGTTTCCACAGACTTGCAGATTTGAGCTTCATCATTCACGTAAATACTATTTGTCTCACACCTCAAAAGGAATCATACCACTAGAGGTGTAAGTTTTCTGACTTTTTGTCCTATTGCTTTTTAATATGTAGTAATCAACTTTATTAATTCTTCACATTTTTAATTCTGTGTTTATTTACTCCTGAAGACGATCAAATGAATGAGATTTTCCTAATGCTTGAATTAACTAATTTGTTGTTTAGGGATAGCTGGTGTAAATTGAACAAACAAATCCACCATAAGTTGCCATAAATACTTTGTTGTTAGAATTGCATGTGAGGCTTTTACAAAAGACAGTAAAACCGTAGATTAAAAAGAAAGTGAAGATTTTATCTGTTTCCACCAATTTTTCTGACCTAGAAGAGCATGAAACCAATTCAGCAATGGAAACACTTTGCTGAAAGATGCTCATGAAACAATGTTGAAGTTGTGTTACTTGTTAAAGCTAGATTGTATCTGTACATATACTGCTAGTTCTGCATTGAGGGTGCAAAGTGGTTCATAGTTACCCAAGAGCTCCAGTGCTGTGCTAAAATCTCCCGTTTTCTGCATAACTTCTCTTTCATGTATGATGCTTCCAATTTGCTCCCATTCAGCCACGACCTTCAGGTACACTGTGTGATTCCCCTTGGAGGAGCAGTTGCAGTAGACAAAGGGTTCCTTGGTAATCTGGTAAACCCTGTGTGTGGAACAGGAAAAGATTTAGAATCAAAATTGCCTTTTACCAAGCGCTTGCACATTTCTGGTTTTAAAAGGGACAAGCTCTAGTGTATTTTCTTTACAGACAACGCTCCAGTGGCTGTGATTCTAAATTCTACTTTACGTCCCTATAAATGAGGATTTATGTCTGTGGTATTACCTATAGAACTACAATTAGTACAAGATCCAGGGTAAATCTCTGCATTTTTAATTAAAGAAACCAAAGATAATGCAATAGGAATTCACAAAATTGAATAGGAATAATCAGTAAATTATGAAAAATAGCCGGCAGACTATTAGCTATGTGATTTAATTGGGATTTTTCTCTAGATGAACATCTGAATCAGAGCCATCTTGAATACTCATTAAAGCAAACAAACTAACCACACCTACCCATCTCCAAAATTCCAGTTGTAGACAAATGATGCTGACTTGAAGTAATGACTTGGGTCATGAAGAGAGAAAGAAATCCGGGTCACTGTGTCCATGGATGAACTAGAACCATGTATGCTAACTCTGCTGTCTTCTATCTGGGCAATGGTGAGGTTCCCTGTGATAAATTCTGCAGAAAAGAAAGGGGGAAGAAGAATGACAACATACGTGACAGAAGAAATGACAGCATGTATGACAGCATATATGACAGAAGAATGACAGCATGCTCCCACAGCATGCTCTGTGTGTGCATCAAGACACTCTTTCAGGTGTACTGTGTAAGTCTTTCTGTGTCCTAGCCCAAGTGGTTAAGTGTATTTTATATCTATTACTCAGTGTTTTCATGCATGTGAATGAGGCAGTGAAGTTAAAATATTTATTTAGGGTTATACAATGGGTAATGATAAAACATTCAATAGAACTAAGAGAAATAATCCTGGGCTGATTGAGCTCAATATAAATTTGAGTATTGGTTTAAAAATAACTGGTATTAATATCAAGCATCTAGATTCAGAATCAGGCCAGTACACATACTCGTCCTGTTTGGGATGGTGGGGTTTTTTTGTTGGTTTTGTGGGGGTTTTTTCTTCCCTTAATTTGTACAGAAATTAAGATTTGAGTACTGAGAATAGCAGATGTGCTATATAGTGTGAATACAGAAAGGGGGGAATGTTTTTGCCTATGAGAGATTCTATGTTGGACAATGAGTGGCAAGGACTGATCTAAAAAAATCCTCTTTAACCTATGAATAAAGAGATATTATGATGAGATACTTATCAGCTCATTATAAAATTAATGGGCTATTGATTTTCAGTAACAGTCTCTTATCCTGTTAACAATTCATTAAATCTGGTTAACAGTTTTCTTTGGTGATGCACAAATAATAATTGCAATGCCTTCACATCTAATTTCAGTGCACTTGGACAGAGCTTTAAAAGAAAATGTAACACTCTGCTGGGCTGATGGCCCAAGATTTGCTGTGTCATGCAACAGGGAAAAGCATCAGATTGTCACTGCTGATGGTCATCATAACTTTAGGTCTAGAAATGCTGGGAGGCAGTAGAAGCAGCATTGTTCTAGGAGTCTGGGCATCACTGACCCATGCTGATGTGTGAACTGCAGCTGCTGAAGCATTTGGTTCCAGTTCAGTTTCTCTAAGCGACCAAGGCAGGAAAACACAGGCAGCATCACCCTTGCTTCCTGTATCTAGACAGACTGGAACGTGGCTGTAATGGTACTAATTGCACCACACCACCCAAACCCACCGTCAGCTGCAGGGCTACAAATCAAACTCTGCTGTCAGAAGCCATATTTACACCGGCTTTCTTCCTGATGCTGGCGAGGGCATATACACTGAGTTCCTGGAGAGATACAGGTTGTAAAGCCATTTTACCTATTTACCTGTAATTTGAAGCATGGTGCTGTTTCTTGCAACCGGCCGACACAACCAACAGTTTTTGTGAGTCACCCAGACAGACAGAGGGAAGGTGCCAGGAAATTCACCAGTCACATTAATTACAGAATTAAGCCACTTCTCAGATTTCTCTACCAGAATCAGAGGAGCATAAACCCAGTTAAAGTGATACAAGTCTGATGTGATGTGTTCATTCTTCATTCTTAGCCTGGCCTGAACAGTAGCTTGAGCTCCCGTTGTGATGGGACCATTGTTGGTTATTTCCAGACTATACAACTCTGTGGAAATTGAAAGAAAATAAGTAAACCAAACCTTGTTGTATGGCATTTTAAATTTCATTTATCTGTTTATACATTTTAAATAACCAGCTCTAGTTATGTGACTCACAATGACACTCATCCCAGCAAAGACTTTACCACCATAATTTATTACTGTTTAAATATCTGGAACAGAAACTGTTGCATGTGTATATGACTTCAAATAAATAGCAGTAAACAACATGTCAGACTGGGTCCTAGAAATGTTCATAGTAGAAGACAGCTGCAGTCTAGAATATCACAAAAGCTTTTATGAGGTTTGACACCCAGAGCTGGGTGCTGGCTATAGGTTCATTGTCACTAGCGATCTAACATGATCACTGGACTTCCAGCTACTGGAAGAGGCTCAACTCTAATCTTTGTCCTAAAAAATGTAAACTTTCAAACTCAGGTGAGATTTCATTCACTAGGGTCTTTTGCCAGCTCTATTGAAAAGTTTCTCTAACTTTCCTCATGAGTAAACATAAAAAATTTCAGTAAAAGCATTTTCTGTGCTACAGTCCAGGGAAGGACCAAAAGTCCCAAGGCAAATGAAAGTTGCACCATGCTCTAGTGGCAGATCAGTTGCTGTCCAGAGGGACCTGGTCAAGCTCAAAAAGTGGACCCATGGGAATCTCACGGAGTTGAACAAGGCTGAGTGCGAGGTGCTGTGTCTGGATTGGAGCAACCCCTGGATTTAGTACAGGCTGGGAATGAAGGGATAGAGAAGGACTTGGGGTACTGGTGGATGAAAATCTGGACTTGAGACAATAATGTGCACCCAAGAAAGATATGAGGCTGCATAAAAATCAGCCAGCAGGTTGAAGGAGGGTGCTGAAACACTGGCACGAGTTGCCCAGTATAAACATTCAAGGTCAGGTTGAATTAGGCTCTGATCTAGCTGATCTAGTTGAAGATGTCTCTGCTCATAGCAGGGGGTTGAACTAGATGGCCTTGAAAGGTACCTTCCAACCTAAAACATGCTATGATTCTACAAAACATCAAGGCATGAGAGGTGCAGGACCTGTGATACTGAACCAGCTCTGCTGCTCTGAATGACTCGCCATTATCTTCTCTGCCATGTTTACTGAAATTGCTTACTTCAGATCTTGCAACTAATGCAACAGGCAGTGTTGAGTTTTGTGGAAAGGATACATTAAATTTTTCAGAAAAACAGCAGTGCAGCATCATTAAAGGATGTGCAGACGTGAAACAACAAAATCAATCCCCAAGCCCCAAAACAAAAAGAAATGCAAAATAGCTTGTATTGGGACAGAGCTGGGAACAGGATCTGGAGCATGGAGCATGTTCCCTTCCCTGTATCAGAGCTCTGCCTGGCTCTCCTCTCATCAGCAGTGCTGGGCAGAGTAGCAGAGCTGGGGGATTCTAATGCAGGTGCCTTTCCTTATCCTCTCTTTCAGCAGCCACCAGACTGCTACCAGGGACCTGAATCTCTGACCTTTAGAAACTGCATTTCTCACTCATCTATGACCTCTAATATGAAGGGAGCACTGGGGCTGGCTAACTCCTGTGCTGGCTTTTCTGCACCCATCAGCTTGTGATGGGATGAAAGAGATGGCATTTGTGCCTGCATTTTATTTCACAGATCACAGGTGCTGAACAACTCTGGAGGCAGAACTGTGAGAAATGAACTGTAATACTACTGCCTGAGAAAGAACTCCACTGTTCCCATTTCAAGCACAAGAAATGGCACTGAGTTCAGTTTTTTGAGTTAAAAGAGAAATGCTTGTGATTTGATGAAACCTGGCAGAGGGAGGTTTCATGTGTCTAGAAGATTCAGACCGCACTCTACTTGGTTTCTGCAGAATTCGGGAAAAAATAGCCGACTACCTCATGCTTATCTAGCACTTCTCCTTGGAGGTTATCACGGTGCTTTCCAAATCAGGGCCGTACCGGCCCAGAAGCTGCAGCAGCTGGAGGTTCAGTGGCTAACCCAAGGTCACCCGGGGAATGACTGGCACAGCAAGACACTCCGTCCAGTTCAGGGATTTCTCCTGCCTTTCCGACCTCTCTCTCCAGAATGGAGCTCTGTGAGTCCCACAGCGAGGGACAGCAGCTGCCCAGCTGCCTTGTGACCCGCGGCGCAGGGTCAGCGGAGGAAGCACAAGTGCGGCTTTTGGGTTACGAGTGCAAAGCAGGACCCCGGCTGCCCGGGATGCTCCACCTTCACTGCAGGCACCAAATCGCAGCGCCCGAGAAATAAAGTCTGGGGCGGTGGGAGCGTGCCCAGAGCTGCTTCTACCCCTTGTCACATCCATCAGGCTTGGGCAAGGAACCACCCTCACCCGTGATGCAGCTCACTCTTGAGATCTGAGCCCTCGGCCCCCGCACCCCTCGCCCGCTCCCCGGCGGCCGTGCCAGCGCTGACCAGCAGCCCCTTACCTGCGGCCGGGGAGCGACCGTGGCCGAGCTGCAGCAGCAGCAGCGCGCAGAACAGCCGCCGCATGCTGGGGACCGCGGCTCGGTGCCGCCGGGGCCGGGACTGGGGCCGGCTCTCGAACCGGGAGCGGGTCTGGCCGCGCTGGGGCCGCGGCACTGCGGCTCCTGTGTCCGCGCCCCCGGGCCGCTCCCCCGCGGCAGCGCCCAGCCCGCCTCTCCGGGGGCAGTTCCTGCGGGACCGCGCTGCCGGCTGCCCGCTGCCAAGCCGCCGGGGGTTTAAACAAATAGTCAATAAAACCCATAAATGCCTCGCATCTGCCGAGAGCGTGGGGACACTCCGGAGCGTTTGGGAAGGGGTTTGTGCTGCGCTTTGGTTGCGACAACCAGACATAAAATATCTCTGCGGTGGCGCGGGGATGCCTCTGCCGGGGGCAGTTCGGCTGCTGTTACCGGTCCCGCGGCGCTCCGAACGGCCTGTAACGGATGCGCTGCTGGAAGAAAGCGACAGCAAAAGCCCCTGAATATGGTTTTACGGTGTTCTTTCCTTGTCGTTCTATTTTGTCTTTTTCCTGTTTTGTTTTGTATATTTTGGTTTTAATTCGTTTACTTTTATTTTTTGCATTTTCTTAAACTCAACATTCGAAGCCCTTTCTCACTGCTGGCCGCCGTTCTGTTTCTTGTGGCGGATCAGACTCTCTGCGCTCTTCGCTTCCGGTGGTGCCGCCGCTCCTCCGGGGCACCGGCGGGGCGGGGTGGGCCCTGCGCGGGCCGGAGGCACCGGCCGAGGCCGCCTCTGTCCTGGTAAATCCTCACTCGCTGTCACGGTGGGCCGCGGCGCCCCCGGAGCCTCCGGGGACACGGGGGCGGGCGGGGCTAGCCTCGGGCAGCGGCCGCTGGCAGCGCCCGGTCGGG
>VXBU01000696.1:1046753-1265548 GCA_013400315.1 Bombycilla garrulus | reverse complement strand
GGCCCGGGCCTGGGCGCGGTGAAGCGGGGCGGGGGGAGGCGTGACCGGCGCGCCGCGGGCAGGAGGGAGCGGCCAGAGCCCCGCCGGAGGCCTGGGGCCGAGCACGGCACCGGGAGGGCGGAGGGACGGGGAAAGCGCCCCTGCTGCCGCTCACGGTGCTCGTGTTCGCAGGGCGGAGATGGGCTCGGCGTGATGGCGCCCTGGCAGCGGGGAGCGACCCGGGCGAGCAGCGCTGCGGCGGGGAAGGTGAGGGGCACGGGGTCCCGGACCTGGCCGGGAGCAAAACTGACGGGAAACCCCCAGGGGAGGAGGGAGGTCGCCGGTCTCTCAAGCTGGGTGTGATTTTAGGCTTCTTTAGGAGCGGGATAGGCAGCTTGTGCGGCAGGACGGCTACTGGCGGCCCCGGGAGTGAGTCCCGCAGGGGTGTGTCCGAGGGTAGGTGTAAGTTTGGGCTCTGGCTGGGTCGGAAGGCGGGATGACAGGTGTGCGGCGTCGGGGGCATCCCTGAGCCTGGAGTCTGCTGCTGGGAGAGAGGAAACCGGGCAAAGCCCGTGAATGTTTGTGCTGTGAAGAGCTCCAAAACCCTCTTTATCTATTAGTGCAGTCCTGTCACAGTGAGTTTTGTACGTGCTTGGTATTGTATCTTTAAGCCTAAGTAAATGTTACAGTTGTGGTTTTTGGAAAAGGCGGTCCTCTTCAATATGTCAGAAGAAGGGATGTAGGCAATGGGATAGTGGCTGTTAATAAGCCATGTAAACCAACAAATGCTTTTGTATTCTTTTGTAGGTGTGTTGATCTTGATTTTATGTATTGAAAGCTGATCTTTCCTCCTCCAAGATGGCGTTTGTTTCAGCACAAGGGCCTACGGTGGTAGACCAAACCACTTTGATGAAAAAATACCTTCAGTTTGTGGCTGCTCTTACAGATGTCAATACACGTAAGAGACTCTCTTCTTATTGAAAATTGCAGTTCTTCAGTAGTTTGTTTCACAAGTGTTGCAGACTTGTTCAGACAGTTGGTAAATGTAACAGTGGAATCTGTCAAATTCACTTTAAAATTTGTTTGAGCTTTGATTTTTGAAGAAGCAAAATGATGAGAAATACTTGCATGAGCCAAAGTGAGTGAGGTGTGTGTGTGCAGTTGTGTGCTGGTTGTTTGAGAGAATTGTGTGTCTTGTAATTGGGCAGTGATAGCTAAACTGATAAGATCTGATTGCTTCTTTGATCAATGAGCCTGGTGTTTTCCTTCATGACCTAGTTTTACACTCACATTTTTTTACTTGAATTTCCATTTTCAGCTGATGAAACCAAACTGAAAATGATGCAAGAAGTCAGTGAGAATTTTGAGGTAAATAAGATAACAACCCCAAGCAACAAAACTCCAACAAAAAGCCCCTAACTTTCTTCAATGGTAGCCTTTCTTGGGCTTAATGTATATTAATTGAATTTCTGATGTTACGCGGTTAAAATATTAATAGTAGTATCCTGTGGCTTATGATTTATATGGTTGCATGTCGTTGATTTTAGGTTTGTGTTTAGGAATTAACCAGGTTGTTGAAAAATTACATTTGGACTTGCCAAATCTTTATTCTTTAAGCACTTAAATAAAAGTGAAGTAAGAGATTTTTCTTCTATTTTTTGAATGCTGTGAGATGTCTGTATTTAAAGCTTTCTCTTATATAGTTCAAATGGGTATTGTGCCCTTGTGAAACAGAGGCCCTTCTGATTCCCCTGAGTATTCCATGTTGTGGAAGTGAGAGAGGAGTTGTCAGATGCAGAATCTGACATCAGGAGTGGAGATGTCTCCAGTGACATCTTCTGTGTGGTGCTAGACCATCATTTTAGATTAGCAGCAGAGAAAATGTGAAACACAAATTAACCCAGCCTTCTGTTAGCAGAAATTATACTTTAGTTGAATACTTAGTTGTTATGTGCCTGTTCCGAAGTTACAGAAAATGAAGAATCATTCTTGTGGAGTTTTTTATCTGCTTAAGCTGTTTCTGAAACAGTTTATCACACTGATAGAACAGTTTTAACTGCTTAGTCTGGTGACCTGTTTAGAATCTGGAGACTTAGTTGGTTCTCTTTGCTCTTCCCTTCAGTAGGGAAGAACTTGTTCAGTATTTGTTTTGCTAATGTTCTCTTGGAACTCACTTCCGTCTGTAGTGTGTCAGCAGATACTTAGTCACTGAATCTATTCAAAATTCACTGAGAATGTTTAATAGTGGCTTTGAATGTACCTGAATATAATCTGTGTGATGTCTATTTTATAACTCCTCATTCTTTGTTCTTAATTAGAATGTGACATCATCCCCTCAGTATTCGACGTTCCTGGAGCACATCATCCCTCGGTTTCTCACCTTTCTACAGGATGGGGAAGTTCAGTTTCTGCAAGAGAAGCCAGCACAGGTAAATTGTGTAGAACATCTCTTGCCTTTTTGCTGTGAAGTCCTTGATTAACCTAATGAACTGATTTAAGACTTGTTAAAAATAGATCTATCATTTGGAATGGAGCTGGAAAAGTCCTGTTTCTAAATAAATTACTTATAAACTTTGCTAATCTGGGCTTCTGTGAAAAAGGAGGAAAAGTAGGTGCAACAGAATTGGCTTTCTTACTGAAATACTACACATTGTTACAAATTTCTGATTTTACTGAAGGTTAGTAATGAAAGGCAAAAGCTGAATCTTTGTCATTAAATACTTAAAATTGCACTCTTTAAAAAAAGTCAGATTTTTCAACTGTAAATTTGTTAAATTTGCCTCATTCACATAGATGGGTAGTAGGAAGAGTTATATCTTTGTATATAAGCGTATGTCTACATGAAATAAAATGGCTTTTTTTCCTATTTCAACATGCAGAATTAAGCTGAAAAAGTTGCTGCAATCAATTTTTGGCTTTTCTAGGCTTTTCAAAAAGTTCTGTTGTATAATTATTTTTACTTTTTTTTTTTTCAGCAACTCCGGAAGCTTGTGCTTGAAATAATTCACAGAATACCAACAAATGAACATCTTCGTCTTCATACCAAAAATATCCTGTCTGTGATGTTTAGATTTCTAGAGGTATTTTTTGCTTCCTCTTAAAACTGTTTGAAATTTTATAAGTATTTTCCTCTATGTTCTTCATCTCCACAGTTTGCTGGGGGTAGGATTTTTAATAGCTGTGCTGCTGGAGCAGGAATGGAAGGAAATTCTGTTTAAGCTTCACCTATGCTCTTTCTTACCACCTACAGGTTTTCTGCATGTTGTCTTCTGCCGTTTAGAAACTTGGACAGTACAAATGCAGGGAACTGTTCTCATGCTGGGCAAGATTTTTTTGGCAGATATCTTATTCTTGGGAGTTTGTTTTTTGTCTTGGAATTCACAACACTGTCATTTGAAGCTCACATGGGGGTCTCTGAGGGCAATGGGAACAGACCTGATGGTACAGAGTGGTTGAAATGTCTGGGTTTTGTTCCCCCATGGCTGGATTTAATTTCAGCCATACTCTAGGACTGCAGGGTATCCAAGGAAAGGTGTCTTGCTTACACAAATCCATATTAATGGGGCACCTCAGATTGTTGAGAAGAGTGTACTTTTACAGGGTTTTGAAGTACCCACTGAGTAGTTGAAGAATTCAGTGAGCAGTGGGCTCACTAAAAAGTTTCCTTCTTTTTTTACAGACAGAGAATGAAGAAAATGTGCTGATTTGCTTAAGAATAATTATTGAATTGCACAAACAGTTCCGACCAGCAATCACTCAAGAAGTAAGTCATAACTTGTTACATGGTATAAAACTTGCTGCCATGGTCTTCAGAATTGCTGTGTTGTTCAAGTGGGTTGATTGGTTTGTTTTGCTGTTGTCCTTTGTTGCCTGACCTGTTGTAGTAACTGTATGTTTATTTTTTTTCTTTTTTTTGATCTTAAAGTAATTTTTAAAAGAGGATTGCGTAATGCTAGCACTCCTGGGGAAAAAAAACCAAAATGTTAAAGCTTAGTTGTACTTGGTTTAAATGTTTATGGACAATATTATCTGTCTAAGGAATAAAATTCCCACACAAAGGAAGAGAATAGATGCCTTTTGCCTTTTTAGTTTGTAAAGGAAAATCCTGAAAAAGGAATTTACTCTGACTGACTTCTCTCTGCCTCTCCTCTTCTCTCCTGTGACTCATCAAGAGTTGCAAGTTTGCATTGTTATTCTCTTGCCTTTTGCCTTGATTTGCTGTTGGGAAGACTTAGTTGTTGTTTCATAGTAATTATACCTAACAGTATTGTATTGTAACTATGTAGAGATGATATGTAGATCAGATTCTTTCCAAGTGAAATTTGAATTAATGCTGACGGTGCAGAAGGAGGTAGGAGAACACATTCAGATTATTTTCAGTTATCATGAAAAATGTACTATACTGATGAGTAGAGATTTCATGTATTTGTACTGTTAATACAGAGATTCTAAAATTGAGGTTTTAAAATTATTTTTAAAAATTTCTTTATGGTAACTGACTTTTTCCTTCCTAGATTCATCACTTTTTGGACTTTGTGAAACAGATTTACAAGGAACTTCCAAAAGTAGTGGTGAGGTTTTTATTTCTTATATTGCCCATGTTATAGTTAGAAAACTAGTTTTTATTTCTTAGTTGTATCTGTAACAGATACTGACATAATGACTTTGCATCAAGTGATACAAAAGTATCTTGGAAAAGTAAATATAGTTTTAGCAAATGTATTTATCAAAGCTGTGTCTAAAAATGGAGGTATCTAGATTTTGGTTTGGAAAACCTTCTGTTCCTGGCACACTGTTAGTGGTAGGAGAAAATGGAGGTGAACTGAAGTTGTGAAGCAGAGTGAGGTTGGCTGCAGTTGTCTCCATGTAGCCAAGTATGTCTGTTTTTGAGGGCAGGGTGAGGGTCTGATCCTCCCTCCTTGATACAGTTAACTCTTGGGATATTTTCCCTCAGCAGAAGAGCCTCTTTGCTGGCTGGGGGAGCTTTTCTGGTTCTCTGTCCAGTGGGAAGGGTTGCAGGGTGTGTGTCTGGCCCAGGCACATGCTGCAGTGCAAACGTCGTGTGCAGAGAGGAGAGAACTGCTCCAGGGGAAATTTATATGGAGGGGTTCTGAGGAGATGGATGGCCTCTTGACTGTTACAGGCATTATGATATTTTTCTTCTGCTCTTTGCTTGTAGAATCGGTATTTTGAGAACCCTCAGGTGATTCCAGAGAACACTGTTCCCACTCCTGAAATGGTTGGCATGATTACAACCATTGTGGTGAAAGTGAACCCTGAGCGAGAGGACAGTGAAACGAGGACAGTGAGTGTTCTGACTGCTCTTACCTGGGGACTGGCTGTAGCACAGGACCACTGATCATAAGGCCAGGCAAAAATAACAGCTTCTGTAGAAGCTGATTGAAACATTCCAGCTATTTTCTATGCAGCTGTAATTACAGGATTATTATTTTATGTAATACCCAATGCTTCTGTGTTTTTAAAATGTTAGTATTGTTAAATATAGTGCTATTAAAATGAGCAGTTTCTGTACAACTGTGTTGTATATACTCTTTTGAATTAATAATTAGACTGTTTATAAAGCATGTCTTCTTTCTTTCAGCATTCAATAATTCCCAGAGGATCTTTATCACTAAAGGTCTTGGCTGAGCTACCTATCATTGTTGTTCTCATGTATCAGGTTAGTACACTTTAGTATTTTGCATGTGAATACTTCATTATTGAATGGTTCATGTAACTTTTGGCTAACATATTAGTAAAAATAAATGTGATATGCTTTTGAAATTAAAATATCATCTAAAAGTACGCTGGTGAGATATCTTAATTTTTTTCTAATTAGCTCTCCAGTCATTTGGCTGCAAGTGTGACTTGTGAAGTTCTCTAATAATACTTTTTTTTTTAAGCTCTACAAACTGAACATTCACAATGTAGTAGCTGAATTTGTGCCCTTGATTATGAACACTATTATAATACAAGTTTCTACTCAAGCAAGGTAAGAGCATTTAACATTATTTTGATGGTATTTGAGATAAACCACTTAAACCTGTCATTCAATATTGTTCAAAATATTTTTATATTTTATGTTGTGATTTTTGTCTCTAGTCTTAACTGCTTTTAATCTCAAAAGTAGCAATGATTTTTTGACTAAAAATTCCTGAGGTTCTGTAGGTGAAGTTATTGGCATTATATGTCATTGGTGAGGTCCACAGCTGTGCAGCAGGTCTCAGTTCATTTGATAATGAGTTGGGTTTTTTTTTTTAAGTAGAGTTTTTGACAAAAATCTACATCATCAGAGACAGTGATGAAGACCCTGGGAGTGGGGACACTTGCTGTTGTTTAATCTGTGCCATACCATCCACGATAGATTTGTGCTCTTCCAGGGTGTAGCTTTCATGAAGCCTTGTGATGTTGCAGGGATAGGCACTGCTTTTCCTGCCTCAGAGGGGGATATTTCTGGAGAGCAGCAGTGGTGTACTGGTCAGGGCACTGGGAGCAAGATCACTGCCTTTCTTGTCTGCCTGGATCACCTGATTAAGTGGTTGGAGCTTGAGAGAGACAGACAAGTCTGTGGGAGGGAATATTTCTTGGAGAAAAATTGCCTCCAGTTAGGAGAACTGAGCCAAATGTCTTCTGCTTTGTATTGGTTTGGCATTCTCTAGAAAGGTGCTGCTGGGAGCTTGAATGGCAGAGGGCTTGTTGGTAATGAGCTCTTCCAGAGAGATTGTATTCTTTTAAGGAGCAAGAACTTCACTACAAGATGATGTAATTTGAAACTTCAGACTAAAGGGGAGGAACAAAATCGTAACCACTGTTTGATTTAATTTCAGACAACATAAACTTTATAACAAGGAGTTGTATGCTGATTTTATTGCTGCTCAGATTAAAACATTGTCTTTCTTGGCTTACATCATCAGAATTTACCAGGTAGGATGAAGTTTTGTTACTTTGGTACTTAATGCATCAGGTTTCTAGCTGCTTTATGGCAGGCAAGTGACCTGCATGACTGCAGTTCATCAGAGGTTGGAGCATTTGTGTAGAATATCTGAAGGTGCAGCTGTACTTGGTTATCCTTTCAAAACTATCCTTATGTGAATACAAAATAAAAATATGCCATTCTCCCTCCCTGGGCATTTATAGAATGACTATTATATTTTAGTTTTAGGATTATATTTTGGAAGAGAAACTAGTGAGTTTTAATGGAGTGCTATTTTTCAAATGTAACGCAAACCTTAGGAATGCAGCGTTGTAGTAGTTGTACTCATGCTATTCTTTTTTTTGTTGCAGGAATTAGTGGCTAAATATTCTCAGCAAATGGTAAAAGGAATGTTGCAGCTGCTCTCCAATTGTCCAGCTGAAACAGCACACCTCAGGAAGGAACTGCTGATTGCTGCTAAGCACATCCTGACAACAGACCTGAGGAGCCGTATGTAGCAGTTTTTATAAGTGTACCTGTAAACTGGAAAGATATCTGCTATTTCTGTCCATTGAAGAGGCATGTTACTTAATTACATTGGACTATCATAAGATGCCAGACCAAATAGAATTGTTGTGTGCAGGGTTGCCAAACTTGACATTTGCAGTAACTCATTAGTTACATACAATAAGTTTTTCAAAGTTGTAAATAACCTGAGCATTTTTTCTTTTTGCAAACATAGTCGTCGTTGACTGGGTGCTGCAGTGTTACTCAAGGGGCAAGTGTCAGTGGAGTAGACAGTCACAAGAGATTGTTTGAAAATTTCCTTGTAAATGCCACTGCCTTTTCTAAGCTTCTGGAATTAATTTGGGGATAAAATCCCTTTCTAACCTCTGGCTTAAATACTCAAGTTAAATGGTTTAATGCTTAACTATCTTATTTTGATTATTTCCTTTGCCAATTGTTGTGTATGGCTTTTTCATTTTTCTGTTTTATAAATTCTAGAATTTATTCCATGCATGGACAAGCTATTTGATGAATCTATACTGATTGGCTCTGGATACACTGCCCGGGAGACGCTGAGGTATGAGAAAGTTTAGAGTAACGATCTGAGTGCCTGCCAGGGCTGCTTGCTCTGAAAAAAAGCTCTATAGCTTCTCTATAGGGTCCTAAATCTTTGCTTCAAATAACTGATTTCACGAGATTGCTTTATTGGCAGAGCTTCTGGTGCTGTAATGGTGGCTTTTGTTTAACACTTTGCTGGCACAGCACGGTAATGTGAGTGTAGGACAAAATAAGAAAAGTGGGTGAAAGAAGATGATTTCAGTTTTTTGAATTGTGGAGGACAACCAAAATAGAGAAATCAAATCATTATCTGCCCAATACTTCATGAAACAGCCTAAATTTTATGTCCAGTATGAAATCTGAATGAGATTTAAACTGTTTTGTCAATGAATATTTTATACTTGTTTGCAATTGAAAAAGTAAATGGAGAGAATACCTAACTTTCTCTGTCTTCAATAGTCAAAATTTTAAGTGAGCTTGCTGACCAAATTAGAATCTGAATCAGGAGAATTACTTCCTTTTGGTTAAGTATCAAGTGTACTTTCTTGACAACATACATTAGATTTAGAAGTATTTGCTCTGCTAGATTCTTTACCTGGTATTTGAAATGAAATTATGTTTTGAATTTATCAGTTTTCATAACTGCTTTTGAAATCATGAATCATTTATGATAAATTATGAAACAAATTACCAGCGCTGCTCAAAAGGTGGCTAAGATGCATGTTGACTGTATGTAGGTGAAAATATAGGGTGGGGTGTTCTGCAGTGAAGGAAGAAGGATCAGAGAGGCAATACCGTATTTGTGGGATAGATTGATACATCATTGGTTAGATTGCACAGGTTGAAATTCCCATGTGTAACCAAAAAAGCCTTGTGAAAAGGCTTGCATGTGAAAATAAAAAACTTAGATTGAGAAGTTTGGAAGTATCTCCAGGCAGTAATTTGTTTAGTGAAAATAACAACATTTTTAGTTGTGCTTTATGTGTTCTCTTCACTCCTTGTTTTGGCTGTAGGCCCCTTGCATACAGCACCCTGGCAGACCTGGTGCATCACGTCCGGCAGCATTTGCCTCTCAATGACCTCTCCCTGGCTGTCCAGCTGTTTGCCAAGAACATCGATGATGAATCCTTGCCAAGCAGTATCCAGACCATGTCTTGCAAGCTTCTGCTAAATTTGGTTGACTGTATCAGGTCTAAAAGTGAACAGGAAAATGGAAATGGTAGAGACATCCTTATGAGAATGCTGGAGGTATTGATCTGTTTAAAGCATTTGATAATTGCTCGGCTATCCTGTTTTGTAGTATGTTGTTGATCACATTTTACTTTCTCCTTTCTTCAGAAATGAGAATATGTAGGAACAGCCTGTGTACTGTATTTCACTTCAATGCTTCGGAGAAGGGCTCTTTAATATGCTCTGCAGCTGGGATAATATTTCAAGTGCAGTGGAAATGCTTTGTCAACTCAGCTTCAGTCAGTGGCTAGTTTCAAAGCAGGAAATTGAGTGCCTGTTTTGAGTAGCTTGGTTTTTTAAAAATAATTTCATTCTAAATTTTAGTTATAATCTTTTTTCCTTGTGTAAGAGTATGCAAGAATTGTATTTTTAATACCTTCTGGTTATGGGTGTACTTTTTGTTTTTTTGGTATGTGTTTTTTTAAGCCCTTAAAGAGGATCTTTGCACAGGTCATTGTCATGGCACAATACAATCTGTACAATTAGAAATATCTGCTCTTTGAAGACCTAATGATCCTTTTTAGGAATCCTTATGTGGAGGGTATTTTTTTTGTATTTTTGAAAATCAAGGATGTGCTAGTTGTTTGAAGAAGGCAAACTAGTTTATTGATACACTTCAAAATGTTTGCTGTCATTTGAATGACTTCAAAATAGCTGTAAGTTTTATTGATCTCAGTATGCTGATTTGAAATATTAGTACTATTAAATTTAGGATGATTTTTGAAGAGGAAACTTTCTTTTTCTTTCTCCCCCTCTCTGCTCTTTGATCTGCCTCTCCTCCTTTGCCTTAGGTGTTTGTTCTGAAGTTCCACACCATAGCACGCTACCAGCTGTCTGTCATTTTTAAGAAGTGCAAGCCCCAGTCTGAGCTCGGGGCAGCTGAAGCCGCGTTACCTGGAGTGCCCACAGCAGCAAATGCAGCCCCTGTTCCTGTCCCATCTCCTGCCCCAGCCACTCCCGTGGCCCCTGCACCAGTACCTGTGTTTGAAAAACAAGGGGAGAAAGAAAAAGAAGATAAGCAGACATTTCAGGTCACGGATTGCCGGAGCTTAGTGAAAACTTTGGTCTGTGGGGTCAAGACGATCACGTGGGGTATCACCTCATGCAAAGCTCCTGGTGGTAAAACTGCACATTTAATTATATCTCTCATAATTCTAGAGGAAAAAAGCCTCTCTAGAATGAAAGCAATATTATTTTTAACACTTAACTCTCTTATTCTTTCAGAAGCGCAATTCATTCCTAATAAGCAGTTGCAACCTAAGGAGACTCAAATCTATATAAAACTGGTAAAATATGCAATGCAAGCATTAGATATTTATCAGGTATGTAACCTGCCCACACAGCACTTCTATTTATACAGTTACTGTATGTTAGATCTTTTAATAAGGATTTGTCAGCTAAAACACAGATTACACATATAGTATATTTTCACAAAGTCCTTAATTGGAACCAAAACTATTGAGAAATGCTCAATATAAAGTTTTAATTTCAAAAGTGAATTCGATGTACTTATATTTGCAAGCAACAGATTATTTTCTCAACACCTGTTTTTTTTCTGTTCATGCAGGCAGGTCAGACTGAAAATAATTGTCTTTCGTGTAGTGAATTAAATCTTTTCTTGAAAGAGATGGTTTAGCTAACAGTTGAAGCATTCACATGTCTGTGTTTATCTTCTGTAATTGCACAAAGTACTAATGAAATGTAAATGTGCTTGATCGGGTATTAAGTAATTTACAAATACACTGATACCTCCCACTGTTGTCTTTCTCCATTTCTAACTTTCTAGTTTTGAAATCTATTCTGAAAACACTCAATTTTAGTATTTTTGTCTTGGTGTTGGCACTTGTGCCCAACTTTTAGTTGTAAGACCCATGTAAAACCTATGTAAAACCCATAAAATCTCAGTTACTTTCAAAAACTATTTTAAGAATAATGGGGAATAAGCTACTCAAATTCTGTAACCAGTGTGTGTGTTTTCTCAATTGCTGTAGGTGCAAATAGCAGGAAATGGACAGACATATGTTCGAGTAGCAAACTGTCAGACAGTCAGGATGAAAGAGGAAAAGGAAGTTCTGGAACATTTTGCTGGTGTGTTCACAATGATGAACCCTTTAACTTTTAAAGAAATCTTTCAAACTACTGTTCCTTACATGGTGGAGAGGATCTCTAAAAACTATGCTCTTCAGGTACGTTACTGTTTACTTTATAAATTGATAATGAATAGCATGTAGGAAAGAGCTTATGCCTTGAGGTACATATGGCTGACATGGAATAATGAATATTAATATTGGAATTAGCATGTGAAATTTGAAGCGGTCTATATAAAGAATAGTCTATAAAAGTAATTTAAAGATGGATTTTCAAAAAACCTTATCTGACTAAGTGATGCAATGCAAACATGAACACTTCAGTTTAGAATGGACTTGATTCTTGAAAAGTACTGAACATTATGGACTTGTTTTGTTCAGGTTGTTGTGCTAATGTTCTACTGTTTTACAGAATGCAAATCCTATAATATCGTTTTAAAATTTAACCTAAGACTTCAACATTAAGCTACATTCATGATTGTTTTCCACTGAAGACAAACGGAATCACTTGGGTAACAGTGGAGATGGGGAAAGAAATTTATCTTAGGCTTTTTTTTAATGGATAGTGCATTTATCCTTTTGTTGTTTTTATTACAGCAGTAATAAGTTCTTTGTGGTTTCCTTTTATAGATTGTTGCCAATTCTTTCTTGGCAAACCCTACTACCTCTGCTCTCTTTGCAACCATTTTGGTGGAGTATCTTTTGGACCGTCTGCCAGAAATGGGCTCTAATCTGGAACTCTCCAATCTGTATCTCAAGCTGTTCAAGTTAGTCTTTGGCTCAGTTTCACTATTTGCAGCTGAAAATGAACAAATGCTGAAGGTAAAGGTCATTTGTGTGAAAAATAAGTCTGCTTTAAAAACAACACTTTTAAGTGTTTTGCAGTCTAACATTTGAGTGTCATTTAATATTTGAAGCACTATTTGTAACATATCTACATTTTTTCCAAATTTCAAGTGCATTGCCTTGTTTGTGATGGTTTCTGTGAATATTTTCATATTTGAAACTATCAAGTGATGTACTAATTCTGAGTATAAATGGCTGATACATGACCGTGGTCTGTGATTGCCATGGACTTCATGGCCAGGACATGCATGAATTCTTGCATATTTTCTCCCTTTGTTTCCATATTAACATAAAGAGTTTTGCTTGGATTGAAATCACTTTTTTTGTATATTTGTGAATCTTGTTCACTCATGTCATATTCAGTGACATATTACCTCTTGAGTAAGACTTTTCTATGCTCTTGGAAGTTCTGGGCTTAAGGAGTGCTATTTTTTCTACTGACAAGAAGTTGTGTATTCCAAGGATCTATTTATGTTGATGAGATCATCTCATTATTCAGTGAATTTAGAAATGCTGAGCTTGTAGCAAGAGTGCACTTTCCTCATAAAAACAGCAGCTGCCTGTATCTAGAAACGACATTAAGAATTTAATGGAACACTGATTGTTCTCTCATCATTTCTTCTTCATTTTTCTTCCTTATACTTTGTACCAAACACATTTTCTGATACCGGTAATTGTGTAGAACAGAGGTGGGATTACTGATTTCCCAGAATCCTTGAAAACTAACAGTAATATGAAGCAAAAGTCATATAATCTTGCTTTTAATTCTTGCAGTTTGTCATCAGAATCAAGGTCATTTGAATTTTATAAGATGGAGATGAAGTTTAAATAGTGTAATTTACTACCTTCACAGTTTCATGCTTCTGTTATTTTTCTTTTGTTTCTGTAGGATGGATGATAGAGGCCTTGGGCAGACAATTTAATTGTGTGATAAAGGCTGTTTGCAACATTTGCATAGCAATGTAGAAAGTTTTTTAGATGTTACTAATATCCAGACATGTTACTGTTTGTTTCTGCTTCATGAGAATATTGGTATTTATCAACCATTTTTAATGAATCTTGCATGGTGTTCTTGCAAGATTTCCTCTGCTCTAGAAGGGCCACCAGTTCCACAGCCTTTTTTACTTGAGAGAGTTGCCTTTCAAAATGAAATTTTAGCATTCACAAAACTTAAGAGCTAGTGATGAAATTTGATCATGGTAAATGAATATTGTTAAGTGTCATCTCATGTCATTCTGACAGCTCTGATTTCTGTTCCACGTTCCCAGGTACTTGAGAGGAAATATTTTTTCATTGTGTCAGATTTTCAGAATCTCACGCTAAACTCTTGTACAGTACGATGATGATAAAATCGGTATTTTATTAATATTCAAGCTTTATTTTCTTTATAGCCACATTTGCACAAGATTGTGAACAGCTCTATGGAACTTGCACAGACTGCCAAAGAGCCCTATAACTATTTCCTGCTGCTCAGAGCACTGTTCAGATCTATTGGAGGAGGCAGTCATGATCTGTTATACCAAGAATTCTTGCCGCTGTTACCAAACTTACTGCAAGGTAGAACAATACCTTCTTTCCCTGCCCCAGCTTCTGATTTTTTTATGTGAATAGTGATAATAAAGTTATGTTATGTAGTTAAAAAACCCCTCAAAACTCAAGCCCTACCCCTGCTAAGTAACTTCTGATTTTGAGTTTAGCATTTGATTTAAATACCTTGAATGTGCTTATTTTCATTTACTGTCAGCTGCTTCAGGCTCCATAGTTTTGGCTGCTTCACAATTTCTGCTGCTTGGTTTTCTTTTCATTGTGGGGCTGTTGAGATTTTCTTGTTTGTCTTTTAGTTGTTTGGGTTATTTTTTTTTTGCAATGGGTGACTTGGTTGGCATAGAGCATTTGAGGGATGAGTGAGTAGGTGCAGCAATGTTGCCAGGCCATCACTGGTTTTGGGGAGAGACCACAGCAGTGAAGCTCTGGCTGTTCTGCAGTTGAGGGAATGTGTGTGCACCTGCAAGGGCATGACAGATGGAAACTCAAGTAGTGCTGGACTGCAAAAAGAAATGGAAATAACAATCAGTTTGATTAATTGGGCATTTATGCTTGCAAGAACTGTGTTCCAGAAATACTGAGGGTGAGCAAGGAAGTGTGGGGAACTACTTAAACCTAAGGACAATCTAATCAGAACTATTCCAGGACTGTAGACTGGTTCAGATCTACAGCTGTCAGAACAGTTTTTATTGTAGTTAGCAAATATATATGTTATCAATAAATCATTATGTAAAACTCATGTCAGTAGATTTATAGAATATGTGAAAGCTTTATGGGGAGAAAAATCACTTGGGGAATGTGCTTGGTCTGTATGAGGCAATTAATGAACCTACTGAATGTTTCTTTTCAGGATTCAAAATATTTTAAAAACAGTTGTTCTGTGTGAGTTTATTTTTTATTGTTACAAGGCTGAGGTTTGAGTAAAATTATTTTTTCTCTTTTTTTTATCTGCTGTATTCAAATGCTGCCGTATTGAGTCTAATGTTAAACTTTAAAAATGCATAGATGCTTTTTCTTCTTTGTGTATACATAATGCATTCACTTCATGACATCTTTAGATATAAATTAGAATAATGAATGGTATTAATATTTTGTAAATCCACTATTTACAGAGCTGTAAGCTCTACAGTGTTTAAAAACATCAGGTTCTTCTGACTTTAGGAAATGGCAATTTTTAACAGTAAACTGTGGACTGTCTTTTTCCTGTGAATGTGTAACTTACCCATAATTTTCAGGACTTAATATGTTACAAAGTGGCCTTCACAAACAGCATATGAAAGACTTGTTTGTAGAGCTCTGCCTCACTGTGCCCGTTCGTCTGAGCTCGCTGCTGCCTTATCTGCCAATGCTGATGGACCCCTTGGTGTCAGCTCTCAATGGATCCCAGACCCTGGTTAGCCAGGGCTTAAGAACTCTGGAATTGTGTGTGGATAACTTGCAGCCAGACTTTCTGTATGACCACATTCAGCCAGTTCGAGCTGAGCTCATGCAGGTAAGTGTGTTGTTTCCCGTTAGACCACAAGAGGTCATTGATTTGCTGAATATTATTAGAAATTTGTATAAAGCTTTGGTTAAAAGAATTGAAAAATCTGTCATGAAACCCATACCAGTCTGATATGAGTGTAGAGGGATAGTTGGTGTTGTGTTGTTAAACTGAAAACTCTGAACATTTAGAAGTGAATGAATTGTTTCTCCTATATACTTTGTTAAATGGTTATATTCTATTTATGTGCTTTTTTATTTCAAAACTAGCTCCGTGCTTAATTCAGTACAGCCTAACAGGCCTGCTTTTTTAATTAACAATGTTGTTTAGTATTCATCATAAACATGAAACCATCTTCCAGGATAGCGAAGACTTTTTAGCTGATGACAGTAGTCTAATCTAAAACTACATTTAGGGGAACCTTGTTACAAAGCACTTGGGCTGTTGTGAACTGAGACTGCTTATATCCAGCCTTGATAAGGAACTTAGAGTCAGTCACCCAAATACAAGAATAAGTGTTTTCCTTGACTTTTTTTTTGCATTAGAACTTGAAAAATGTTGGACCAAGACTGTTTGTTTGTTTTACATTACAACTTGAACAGTGTTGAAGTAAGCCTGGTCTGCCCATGTACCTTTTAACCCCCAGGCTTTGTGGCGAACCCTGCGCAATCCTGCTGACAGCATCTCCCACGTGGCTTATCGTGTGCTTGGGAAATTTGGTGGAAGTAACAGGAAGATGTTGAAGGAATCCCAGAAACTACAATATGTGGTCACAGAAATCCAAGGACCCAGTATTACAATTGAATTTTCAGACTGTAAAGCATCCATCCAGCTCCCAATGGAAAAGGTAAGTTACTTTCAATGCTGAGAAACCAACTTTAAAAATATCTGCCTGGAAGTTCTTTCTTGGTTTCTTCTATGAACTGTGTAAGATTTCACCCCCAAGATAATAGATTTAGCCATGCTTTACTACTCTTATGAAGTGCTAGGATAAGGAACTAAACTGGCCCAAATAAATGTTTTCACAGGATGGGTAAGGTTGGAACTTCTGGTGTATTGCTTAGGTTTGAGCAGGAATCTCATCTAAAAGTCCCTGTTTGCTTTTTGAAATGTATCAAAAATTTACTGTAGAAATTCTTCAGTGGTGAGCATTCTCATCACTCCAGTGATTTGGTTCTGTTTGTTGTCTCTAGAAGCACTTTGTACTCTACTGGCTTTCATCTGGCAGTCACAGCGTATCAGAAGTGCTTAGTTTTCACTAATTACAGCAATCTAATCTCTTGAGAGTGAAGCTGAATTCTGAGATAATTTGGTCTGTAGAGTTTTAATACTTACCTTTTCAATTAGACTTTCATAAGTAGATATGATCTGAATGTGGTAAGCAATTTTCTTCACAGGCAGCTGGCTCCCTAGCTCCATCCAGCCAACAGGCTTAAAAATAGCTTGGAAAAGTGATTCTTAAAATGCAGATTTACCGATTTCTCCACTGTACTGAAGCTGATGAGTTGAATACATATAAGTGTTGTAGTTGCTGACATTTACCTGTCCTGCTAGGTTTAATTCAAAAAGTTTTCCAAAGGATTTCATCATCTAATATTGATAGGGAGCAATCTTCAGCTGCTTGGTGTTGACCAAGAAAGTGTTATCTACTGAACACTTTCACATCTATGGAAAGGAAATGTCATAGGAAAAAAAAGTGGAATAAATTGAAAACAAGAAACCCTTGTTTTCTTTTAGGGCCCTGATGGACTTCTATGGTCTGTCCAAAACTAATTTTTCTTTTCATTGAGATGCTGTTGATCCCAAGTGATAAAAACTTGGGATGGCAGTTAAGTAAGTGGAAATACCAAGGAAGGAAAGTGTCCAGGAAAATGCCCACTTTGTAGCAGGGGCTTTTTCTGCATAAACTTATTAAGCATCCATGGTTAGATTTTACTTGCAATTGGTAATTCTGTTTTTCATGCATTCCAGAACAGTTTTTACAATTGTCGCCTTTTTTTTTTTTACTTAATGCCCATTTTGTTTATCTTTCTTTTTTTTGGGGAGAAGGATAGAAATTAGATATTTGTGCTTTTATGGTTTTATCTCTGTGTACATATATTTATATATATACAAAAGAGAAATTTCCCAAAGAGACATCCTCCCCTTTTTAATCATCTTCATATCTTAAAAGATGGATTTGAATTATTCTTTAATGTATTAAATCTTCTTGCAAAGGAAGAGTTCTGTTTCCTTTAAATAACTGGTGTTAAAAGTTGCTTACAGGGATATTTCATCATGCATGGAAAGGTACCATTTATATATGGTATAAATGCGTTGTATACATACAGTATAATGGGATTAGGCAGAGCAGTTATTGCTGAAGGGAAAGCAGGGAAAATTTCTTTTCAGGGAAGGAGAGAGACACAGTGGAGGTTTACCTCACTCATAACTTGAAATGCTTTCTGACCATGGAGGTAAATATATCTGCCACGAAAGTTAGCACTTACGAAAGGACAGAAAATACCGTGGTGTTTCCAACCCACACTCGGACCTTCTCTGCATTCTTAACTTGGGCACTCCAAGCTATGCGTACTTGAAAAGTTACTTTAATGTATATTCATGATGCCATTCCCTTGATTAATGACCTTATGGTAAATGCCAAGAGCAAGAAGTGTCTGGTTTCTCCCTTGTTCCATTCTAGGCAATCGAGACTGCCCTGGACTGTCTGAAGAGCGCCAACACGGAGCCCTATTACCGCAGGCAGGCATGGGAGGTCATCAAATGCTTCCTGGTGGCCATGATGAGCCTGGATGATAACAAACATGCATTGTACCAGCTTCTTGCACATCCCAAGTATGACAATTCTTTAAACCTAAATGTGTATGTAAAATTTATGGTGTCTTTGGAGCAACCTAGTTTAGAAACAATGATTAGTCTGTAATTAATGGGGTTTTTGCCTGCTAGTGAAAAGGAATTTTGTTAGCATGTTTTTTAATACTGATATGTTAGTGTTTCATAGTTTAATTTTTTTCCCCTAATTACAGTCCAGTGTATAATCTATTACATATGACCAGTATGGTTAATTTTAGTTTCATATATTTAAATAATTAGAATATTCTGGTGCTTAATTGTATTTTAAAGATTATTTTAGATTGAGACATTTTGTATACACATCTAAACTTTGGCTAAAGTGAAAAAGAAAATTCAGTTTCATTTAGTGACTAAGCTATAGCACAGTCACACACAACCTGTTTGTCTTGGTGTGGGAAGCTTTATTGAAGCTTTTCTTACAAGTTTTGCAATTTTAGTCATTGATATTTCACGAGTTTATTGCTTTTAGACAACTTTAACATCTTTGCCCAAAAAGTGTGGGCTGACTTTGACTCTTGCAATATAGTAAGTGTAGCTAAAGAGCATAGTAGCTTTCACAGTTTGGGCTTGTTAGACTTGACATAAATACAGCTTTGCAATGAATAGGTTTTGTTGGGCAGTGATTCCATAAATGATGTTTCAATCATTCAAGATTAAAATCAAATGTCATTTTAAAAAAGGGAAAAATGTCAAAATATTGAAAATGACATTCTGTAATTGAGTTGCAGTGTGATGCCTGTATACCTGTTATTGTATATACGTGGCTTCTTCTGAACCACTGGCTTTAAATGTTCCTGATGAAATTGAGCTATCCATCATGCTAGAGACCAGTGGCTGACAAAGTTAATATGGGCTGAGTGAACTGGTCTAGCTCTATCAAAATGGGGGAAAAACAGGAGGTGGGAGAAGGAGTTAGATATTGAGCACAAACTGCCAGTGAAGTACCTGTGATTGTGGTACTGTGCTGTGATTTAACTGGGGGTGCTGTGCTGCACTTGGGGGTTCTGTTGAGCACGGCGTTGTGTTCCAGCTTCACAGAGAAGTCCATCCCCAGCGTGATCATCTCTCACCGCTACAAGGCCCAGGACACGCCGGCCCGGAAAACGTTCGAGCAGGCCCTGACCGGGGCCTTCATGTCGGCCGTCATCAAGGACCTGCGGCCCAGTGCCCTGCCCTTCGTGGCCAGCCTGATCCGCCACTACACCATGGTGGCCGTGGCTCAGCAGTGTGGTGAGTGCTGGGCACAGCTCTTGGTGCCTCCCGGAGAGGGCTGCAGAGCTTTGGGCTTCTACTTGCTTTTAAAATTCACAATATTCCAGTTGCTTCTGGGTAACTATACTGGATTTTTATTTGATGGTTGAATTATGTTTTAATTCTTTAAGCAGTGGAAATTATTAAACAAATGTTAGAAAACAGTCAGTCACCTAATAATGCTCTGTAAAGGCAACAGCCAGTGAAATAACTGCAGCATGGAGCAGCTTATATAGTTCCTGAGTATTTGTGTAACTTAATACTCACAGTACTATTTGCAGATGGTCTCTAACTGGATTGTTTCCAGTTGTGGTTTTCAAGGCCCTTAGAGGAGCTAAATAAATGTTGGAGCCCTGCAGTGTCTTATATCCATGAAGAAAACTTTTTGCTTGGGCTGTGTGACAAGCAATTTAGTGAAAGGCATACTGTAAGCATATCACTCTTCATTGTCACATAATGTAACTGGGATTTTTATGACTCTTCATTTTAATTAAATCTTCTTGCAGTGTGTAGTCTAGTGCATAGAAGAAAATATTGCAGTAGATGTAATCTTTTTTTCTTCTAGGAGTGAAGGATGCCTTGCAGTCCATTTATATGCAAATAGGCACAGTGCTTACTGGTTTTGCCATCAGCTAGTCCGAGGAGTAGTAAAATCTAATTAAAAGACCGTTCATATTGAAATATGCATTGTTTTATCTTTATTTCCCCTGTTTCCATTCCCTGTTACAATCCAGGTCCTTTCTTGCTGCAGTGCTATCAGGTTGGGAGCCAGCCTAGCACAGCCATGTTTCACAGTGAAGAAAATGGGTCAAAAGGCATGGATCCCTTGGTGCTTATTGATGCCATAGCAATCTGCATGGCATATGAAGAGAAGGAGCTCTGCAAAATAGGAGAGGTGGCCCTAGCAGTGATATTTGATGTTGCAAGCATCATCTTGGGTTCAAAGGAAAGGGTAAGATATTAAAAAATGTATTAAAATGATTGAGTTCAGCCAATGCAATTTTGCTTTTGAAATTTTGGAGGCTACCAGTAAGCTGAGAAAAGCAAACTGATCAATTTCTTTGTTTCCAGGCTTGTCAGCTTCCCTTGTTTTCATACATTGTGGAACGTTTATGTGCTTGCTGTTATGAACAAGCTTGGTATGCTAAACTAGGAGGTGTTGTGTCCATTAAATTTCTTATGGAACGGCTGCCACTGATTTGGGTCCTGCAGAACCAGCAGACTTTCCTGAAGGCACTCCTCTTTGTTATGATGGACTTGACTGGAGAGGTATGTAATGAATGAATATTATCAAATAGTGTGGGGAAAATTTTGGGCCTTTAAATTCCCACAGATTGAACTCTTAGTAATCTTGATTTTGCTGAACTTCATAATACATTTTTCCTTCAAGAGTTAGTAGTGAATTCTAGTCATTTTAACTCAAACTGAGATCTGAAGTTTGGAATGAGGTCAGATTTTTTCCACATAATTTTGGTGAAGTTTTTGAGATTACACTTGCTGCTTTCAGAGTACAAATGTACAGGCCACATGTAGGTCACAAAAGAACACAGAATCACTGTTACAGAATCACTAAGCTTAGTTGGAAATCAAAACCACAGGATTTATCAAAATCGAATTCTAAGGTGATGAGTAATGCATGGATTTGTGATCTTTGTTCTGTACTTGGCTGATAAAAATGATCTCTGATGCCTCAGGTTTCCAATGGAGCAGTGGCTATGGCAAAGACCACGTTAGAACAGCTCTTGATTAGATGTGCAACTCCTTTAAAAGATGAAGAAAAAACAGAAGAAATCCTTGCAGCACAAGAAAAGTCTTTCCATCATGTCACACATGACCTCGTTCGAGAAGTGACCTCTCCAAACTCCACTGTGAGAAAACAAGCCATGCATTCCTTGCAGGTGCTTGCACAGGTCACTGGCAAAAGTGTCACAGTCATCATGGAGCCACATAAAGAGGTAAGCAGAAATATTTACTGGAGCTTAAGGATGTTTTCCAGTTTGGATTTGCAGAAGAGCTTTTCTTAGTACATTTTTCCACACCAGTAAATTAAGTTTGTAGTGCTTTGATAACATATGTTTGTCATTTGCTGAGTTTTGTTGTTCAAACATGCACAATGGCTGGAGAGCTACAGAGATTCATAGAGGCTGTGCCTGACTCTTAGCCAGTATTTATAGTGTCTTCAGGTTGATTTACTTCCTTAAATTATGGGCTGCTCATCCTTCCACCAATTAGACGTAGGCTAGGCCATATAGACACTACATTTTGACATTTAGTTTTGTTATTCTCTAAATATGTGGCATTGTTGCTATGCCTTTCCCTTTCCAGAAAGAGACTATAAAGCTCAAAGCTGGTTGAAATAACTTTTGGCTAGATACTCCTTGAAGCTGATATTGTTTAGTCTTTTGGAAGATAATTGAATGCACATAAGTCTCAAGGGCTATGACAACATTCCAGATTATACTGAGAAGCTCCCTAATTGATATCTTACTTTGCTAAAGCTGTTTAATGGGCAAGTGAGAAGTTGGTGTAATGGGAAAAAGTTACACAAACTTTTTTTGTTTTCTGATTTTTTAGTAGCTTAAAATATTCTTGTTTCTTGACTGTTTGAAATGCTTCAGTCTATGATTTTTTTTGTTGTTCATGATGTTGTGTGAAGTTATTTAATATCATAGATGTGTTCATGGAGAATGTGTTAATTACAGCTACTACACTGTTCTGCAAACTGACTGTGAATCAAAGTAATTCAGAGAATTACTTTTCCTCTTGCTTAATTAGTTCTCAAGACATATCTGGAGCCACAATAAAAATGGATACAAACCTGCAGCCGTGACTAATGGTGTCTTCTCAGTGGCTGGGTCTGTGGGTCATTTCAATAGCTGCTAATTCAGTAATCTAAATTACATCATGTAGGTTCTCCAGGACATGGTTCCTCCTAAAAAACATTTGCTTCGGCACCAGCCTGCAAATGCCCAGATTGGCCTGATGGAGGGAAATACATTCTGCACAACCCTGCAGCCCCGATTGTTCACAATGGATCTGAATGTTGTGGAACACAAGGTTTTCTACACAGAGGTACTTTCTTTTTATGTTCTCATCTTTGAATGTAGATGCTTCTGTATGATGGCATTGGTACTTTAATTGTTAAAAATGCATATTTTTCTCTGTGCATTTTAAACTTTCACTGAAATGTGAGAATTTGCCTTTTGAAACATCAAGTGAAGTCTGCTTTGCCTGCAGCAGTCAATGCAGAAGATCCTCTGGTTTTGAGTTAATGAAAAAACAAAGTGCTGTAGATGTAAAGCTGTCTGTAAAAGTGGGAGTGAGATAGTGGCGTTTCAAATGTGAGTAGCGATATTAAAATGATTGTTTATTTTTTACCCAGTTACTGAATTTATGTGAGGCTGAAGATGCTGCCCTAATGAAACTACCTTGCTACAAGAGTCTTCCATCACTTGTACCTCTTCGAATTGCAGCCTTAAGTAAGTAAAACCTCCTAAATAAGACTTGATGCAGTTAAGTGTCTTTGTGAGCAATGGGCAGTCTGCTTCCTGAGATCAGCAGAAAACCTGAGCACTGGAAGACTGATGACTGCTCTCCTAAGGTTACAGTTTAGTGGAGAGAATAATGGGAAAGTATCGCTGCCTTCTTAATGACTAGAATTCAGTTTTCTGAAAAGAACCCAAAATATTTTAAGATTAATTATCTTATAAAGCATTAGGAAAACTATAGAACGTTAATAGAATTCTCATTCTTTTACTATTTTATGATGCCTGTTGATTTTGGCAATGCATACAGTGCTTTAGCTGTCTGCAATTTGAGATGACATAAAAAGAAACTATAAGAGAAGTGGTGTAGAATTAGGGTTTATTTTCTCCTCTCCTTTGAAATTGAGTTAACAAAGAACAAATTTACTTTGATATTTGCAGATGCTCTAGCTGCCTGCAATTACTTGCCTCAGTCAAGAGAGAAAATCATTGCTGCACTTTTCAAGGCACTGAATTCAACAAATAATGAGCTGCAGGAGGCAGGAGAAGCGTGCATGAGAAAGGTGACTGTATTGAAACAACATTCGTTTTGAGGCCATTGTTCTCTCTGCTTTACTTCCTTGGTACAAGACTTCTTGGGAAAATTCTCTACAGGAAATATTTTTGCTCTGTTCAGTTTTTGTTAGCGATGCTGTTAAAAATTTGTGTCAGATGTGTTTGTTTGGGATTTGAACTTGGCCATAAAGAATTATATAGATTGCAACTAAGAATTATAACCCCTTGGATAAGGATCATGGTAAATCTTTCAATTTTTCTGTTCCATCTTTCCCTCTTTCTGTTGGTCTGGTCTTTGTAAATTAGCCTTGTTTTCTAAATAGCATCAGTCCTTCTCAGCTGTTTTGCAAATGTGCAGACTTTGCTTTATTGTAAAAGCTCTTCCCATGTTGTGTTCCTAAAAGAAGTGGTGGGGGATCCCATAGTTGATTTTGGAAAAGTAAAGCTGGAAAGCTGAAGTTAGACTCTGCACCACAGTGTGATGGTTACCTTAAGGAACAGGACCCTGGCTGTCCTGTTTGGGGTCAGAATTAGTGTCCTTGCCTGACACTGCCCTGTCTGTCCTGTGGATGCTACATTATCATGTATAAAGGCTGGAAGGACAGGGAAAGAATATTCTTTCATCATGATTTGCTGTTCAATAGCTATGCCTAATTCTGATTCAGCAATATTTTAATTCTATTCTTCTAAATGAAAAAAAAAAAGCTAATGCAATTACTTGCAGCTTCTTTGTAATGCTGTGTAGATGGGCTGACATGGAACAGAGAATATAACTGCAGTAATACTGATGGTTTGCAATTGTTTGTGCCATTGACTGGCCAGAGGTTGTGTGTCTTTTCATGTCACTGTGGTCACAAGAGGGAATGTACTTACTATTTATGGCTTGTTAACAACACAGTTGGGTTGAGAGGTAGCAAGTAAGGGTTGTTCTGACCTATACATCAGTTTCGTCTGATTGCTTTTTTCCTGTGATAAACTCACACCCACAGGATATTTGGTTATGACAAGAAATATTCTCTCTGGCTGCTTGCAGCCAGGATCTTTTGACCTTTTTTGTTGCTCAGGATGCATGCAGATTGTAACACAGAAATTTGCTCTGTTGCCTTCAGCCAGATTCACAGGCAGTTCTTAATATAGGGTCTAAGTGATTTGTTCATAGCTGTGTATTTCATTTATAGCTGTAGCAGTTTTTCAGTCTGTCTGTAATTATGACCTCCTACTTGATTATTTTATGGAATGTCCTACTGTGTGTCAGAAATACCTCAGTGCTTCCAGAATCCATCTTGTCACTGTGTGTCATTTCCAGCATTAGATGTTGTTTGAACAACTGCATTCTGGAGGAACAAAATAAAAGAAGAAAAATGAAGCCAGCTGAATCTATTTTAAGGAGAATGCTTGCACAAAAGTCATGTTTCTCTCCACCTGTATCTTAATTGTGCACTCTTGCAGTTCTTGGAAGGAGCTACCATAGAAGTTGATCAAATTCACACCCACATGAGACCATTGCTGATGATGCTGGGAGACTACCGGAGCCTGACCCTCAATGTTGTCAATCGTCTCACATCAGTCACCAGACTTTTCCCAAACTCTTTCAATGATAAATTCTGTGATCAGATGATGGTAAGCCCAGCTAAGTTTTTATTTTAGTTCTTCCAGAAGAAATTTTCTTCCAGCTATGATTTTTATTTGTGAAAAATCATTGAAGTTCAGTAGTGACTTAATGTATATACTGGAAGTAAAACATTTTTGTTTCACAATTAATAAAAAACCTGATTTTTTTAAAACCTTTTGAGTAAATTTCTAAGGAGCTTCTAAACCAAAAAGTTAAGAGATCTTATTTTTTAGTGAAGACAAGCCTAGTTATGCTAAGGTTTGCTTGGACAAATTTTTCTTTAAGCAAGGTGCCACCAGCACCTTTAACAATTTTACTTCCCAATGCACCAAATCTGTTTTGGTGCCTTCTTGATTTATAAAATTTTGGGAGGTATTGCTCTGTTTATTTGCAGTGTTTAAGCTGAATATGTGAATTCTTTATCCCCTTGGCATGAATATTTAAATATTTAAATGCATACACATCAGTCAAGTCATCAAAGAAATGTAAGACCCAGACTTAAATTTTTTGTATGTGTATTTATATGCTTATAATCTCTGCTTTCTTGAATAATATGGAGAGGACTTCTAGCAACAGTAAACTTTTCAACTTGAGGGGATGAAAAAAACTGATAATTCTTCCTTTTGTTCCCTTCAAAGAATTATTTCTGCCTCTACATTCTTTTGTAGCATATGCTAAAATGGAACAGTCTGATTAGAAGAATAATACTAATTATCCTTTCTTTATAGCAACACCTGCGTAAATGGATGGAAGTTGTAGTTATTACACACAAAGGTGGACAACGGAGCGATGGAAATGTAAGTTAATGAATGCTTTTATGTGAGAAGAGAAGAAATTAGTATTAATGTTTTGGAATTAAAGAACTTGTTCAGTTGTAAATGCTGCCATAACTGATCACACACTGATGCTTTGTTACAAGCTAACAGGCTTGTTGAATTGAATATAGAATATTGAATATCTGTTAGAAGTCTCAGTAAGAGGAGCTTCTTATCTGCTGACAATGGTTGCTTTAAAGACTGTTCTAGGTTAGTGTGGGAACAGCTCAAGCATTTGTATTTCTTTTCCCTCTCAAGATTTTCTGCTTAGAAATCTGTTCTTCACTAAAATGGCTGATGAGCTCAGCAGCATAATCCTGCTTTTTTCATTAATATGTTTGATGTTCATAACATAGCCTTTTGAAAATTATACATAATGATAACATAATCCCAGTTAATTTAAAATTTAATTTATTAAAACCAAGTTCAATATTTACTAATTGGGATCACATTAAAATCACTCTCCCAGTGAAACTAATGGCATGGGAAGCTGATCAGTTCTCTTATAAATGGAAAACTGTGCAGTGTAATGTCAATACCGTGTGCCCTTAGCAATACTGATGGGAATTCCTGCTTCAGTGCAGTTTCCTCTACATTACCAGGAGTCACATAATTCTATTAATGTTTGACTAAATGCTTTTATTAAGTGTTGAGATTTATGATTGCACGTAAGAAAAAATGGGGGGGATTCTATTAATATCTTTGTTTTTCAAATTGGAGTGAAATTATATTGGTTTATTATTTCCCTCAAACATGGAAATGGCTTAATGGCTTTGCATTTCACTTTGCTGTCGTTGCAAAGAGAGCTTTTAATCTGAATTTGGTCATTGCTTTATATTAGACCTAGATGTTCTCTAATGAAGTAGAATAAGCCTGGTTTCTTATGTTTTAACTGAAACGCTGTGCATTCTTCAATTAACCTGATTTTATTCATGTCAGGATAGTTCGAAGGCTTTCATATTTTTGGGATTCAATTTTCCTCAAATGTGTTGATTACAGATATCTTGCAGATTTTTTTATAGCAATAGTCTTTTAAACCACAATGGGGCATCTCCAGAACAGTTTCTGTTTGTCATTAAGTCATGTTTAGTTGGGAATTCCTCTACATTTATTGTTTTTTGTTGATGTTTTATGTGTAATTATGTGTTTAGGGAGATACGTTGAGTGGGGGGTGCACACCAGGCACTTGAGAAAGAATCTACTGTCACATCTTGAGGGAGAAGTCTGGAAACACTTCAAGTAGAATTGTGTCAATGCAAAGCTGATAGAATATTACTTTTTGTTGCTCCAAATTGAATATTACTAGTTGTTGCTCCAAAGTTTCCTTAGAAATAAAAACTCTGGGAAACTGCAGGAGGATACAGCTTGGTCTTTGTACAATTGCTGTGGCAGGCTGTGTTCATGTGTCTGTATGTACATTGTGCTGTTGAAAAACTGTCTTCTAAATGTAGAAAAACAGGCATGGTGAAACTGATGGTCAGTTACTGTAGCTGGCATTTCACTCTCTCCTTTCCTCGTGGTCCTAGAGAGATTCCAACAACTGAGACACTCACTAAAAGCAGTGCTGAGGAGTAGGCTGGATCATTCAGACTGTGTGGTTAAGTAAAGGAGGTGGTAAACACCCAGTGGAGAGCAGAGTAGACCAGGAAAGCCTGAAGTTCCCTTCCTGTACTGGTGCTGTTCCAACCATTCCATCCTTTTCCAGCAGCACAGGATGAAGGTGCCATTTGATGATCGTGTTAGGCAGTTCTTCAGCAGAGTGCAGGGCTGGTCAGCAAGGCCTCTTAAAGAATAGTTGAAAGGTCTGTGGAGTGAGTTTCCATGTGTAAATGGTACAGGCAGACTGAAAACTAGAAATGCTGCATAATGGTGACCATTGTAAAGACCCACAGACAGCAGAATAACTAAGCCTTGTTCACCTAAATAATTAATGACAGTCCTGCTGTGATCCTGAGCTGTGATCTGGCTGTTCAGAGAAATGAACAAATTAAAGCATAATATATTAAGCAGTGATTAAAATCTAATTCATTGGTCCAGGGAGTAAAATATTTGATTTAAATCTTTCTTCCTCTCTTCCCTGCCTCTCCAAGGAAAGGCATGAGGTTTCAGATCATATCTGGTAATTGAAAGAATAAGTTTTGAGTAGATGGTTGGCTCCAGCTGTCCATCTTGTGAGAGGGTGGAAATTTCCATGGTGGAAATTCTGTATTACAGCCTAGGAGACCTTTATACCTCCAAAAGACTTCATAGCTTGGTAGCTCAAGTACTGAAAGTCATTTTGTAATAGATACTGGCCAAATTTTTCTTCAAAGATGCTAAAATGTTGTTTTCCTTGACTTAATAATCTCATCTTTTTATTCAGTATAAATATTTGAAAAGCTATGTCTAATCAATGTAAAAGTAGAAAAAAGGATGCTTTTCATCTCAGTTCTTTGGAGGACAGCTTGGAGCATGTGAGATGCTCATTGTCTCCATTCCTTCTGTTTGAGATGAGGAAGTAACTGAGCTGAAGTTAGACTGCAGCCTGAAGAATAGCATGTGCTGATTTGGACATTTATTTAATACTTTTGTGGACTTTTTCCTTTCATGCTGTGACTTCCGTTTTGATTCAGCCTGCCACAAAAGGGGTAGAGGTGAGAAACTCAGCAAGGCACCAGGAAATTTTCTTGTTGTCATGGTTTCTTTTGTTGTTGTTTTTGTTTGGTTTTATTTTTTCTTTTAACTTGTGGTTTGTTAGTTTTATCACTGTGATTTGGGCACAGTGCATCGTGCCTTTGTGTGCAGTGCTATTCTGCTAAAGAGAATTGTCTTCTGTTTGTGGCAGAGCTGTTTTGATCACGTTGCTGTTAAGGATGTTGAGCATGTTTGTACCAGGAAGAGAGGATTGTTAGTTTCTGTGAAGGCGTAAGTGGTTTCAAAAGGTTTTTATGTATTTTCAACCCTGCACTTCAGTTTGTGAGAGGAGACTTGTGGGGTCTGTCTGGGCAGATCAGGTTAAAAGAGTGGAGCCTAATGCTTTGTTTTTAAATTCAGTTAAGAAAATGCAATGCACTTGATAAAAAAATTTTGGATATTGCACACGGAACTTGGTTTTACAGAGATGGTGAGAGTAGATTTGTTTTTTCCTTTCCCTTTTCTTACTGAAGGAAATTTACACTCTAGTTAACTGAAATACAGTCTCTATTTAAATCACACAATGAAAAAAAAAAGCAAAATTACTTTGGACTCCTGGAGAATTTAATATCTAGTTAGAGAACAAAGGTTACTTTATAGTAACCAGCTGTTTGTGAGATAGGCTGAACAATGCTGTGAGAAAGCTGAATCTCTTTTTTTCACGTGTAATCTGGGGATGTGTGGTGTACAGGGGAAAGGTCTGGCTCATTGATGCATGATCCACTTGGTGTAGAGCAGTGAGCACTCTGTAACTCCCCCATCAGCAGTATCCTTCCAGCGTTAGCTCTTACCCGTAAAACACCACTCCACTGGCAAGGAAAATAAAATTTAAACCATGATATTAGCATAGGGGGAAGGGCAGACTTCCACAAGTCAATTTTTCCATGCATTATGGTAAGTAGATGCTGTGTATATGTTAACCCTTTGCATTTGGCTGCTGGCTATGCTAACACAGGGAAAAAAAAAAAGGAAGCAAGATGTGTGATACTGTTTTTTTATATTAAAGACAGTAATATTTATTTAATTGTGTTTCTTTTTACCTGTAGGAAATGAAAATTTGTTCAGCAATTATAAATTTGTTCCATCTGATCCCAGCTGCTCCACAGACTCTGGTTAAACCTCTCCTGGAAGTTGTTATGAAAACAGAACGAGCAATGTTAATAGAGGTAAAAGTGAAAGTTAACATTGCTGAAATTTTTGCTTTATAGTCTTCTTAAATATTAGTATATAATAATTATAATATATTAAATATGGTGTGAGATCATTTGATGTAATAAATATGCTCTTCAAGCATTTAGGAGCTATTAATATTTGTCTTACACCCTTAGAAGTGAAGTTTTGAAAGTGTCAGTAAATTCTCATCGTGCAAGTTCTGAACATTTTGTATCTGCTTAAATGCCAAGTCAAATGTATTTTTCTGAGTGGTAGTAAATTAGTAGCAAATACTCTATCCTCTGCATTCTTAATTGAAGGTTTATGAATTTTTCAGGCTGGCAGTCCATTCAGGGAACCACTGATAAAGTTTTTGACACGTCATCCATCCCAGACTGTGGAGCTGTTCATGATGGAAGCTACTTTAAATGATCCACAGTGGAGCAGAATGTTTATGGTAAGCTGTGTGGGGAGAGGAGCAGCAAAAACCCTCAACTTGACAAATCTTATGAACAAAAGGGTTTCATCTTTTGCATCTTTTTTTCCTGTATGACCTTGTAGTCCTTAATCATGGTTTTACTCTTGGCTGCAGGGTTCCCATTCCTGGTTTTGTGTTTGTTTGTCCTGAAGTGTTGATTTTATCTTTCCAGATATGTAAGGCTATTACTGAAGTGTAGATGTTATTTTTATATACATGAGATATAACCTCTTCCACTTTAGTGTGGAATATAAAAGCTACAGGATGATATAGTCACCTGGTATTTTGGCTTTTAAAGGTTATTAAAATTATTTCTTCCCCTTTTGCAGAGTTTCTTGAAACATAAAGATGCCAAACCTCTTCGGGATGTACTGGCAGCTAATCCCAACCGATTTATCACCCTGCTGCTGCCAGTGGGTGCCCAGGCAGCCGTGAGACCTGGCTCCCCCAGCACCACCACAATGCGTCTTGACCTCCAGTTCCAGGCTATCAAGGTGTTCATTTATCCTTGTTTGTCTCTGCACTGCATGGCTGAAACCTCTTCAGCTATAAGCCTCTTGCATCCTGGCTTTCAGAGTGTGTGTGTGTGTATATTACAGCTCAGAGAAAACCACTTGTAAAAATGTGGAGTGTTTGTAGTCAGAGCTGTTCTGAGAAGGGAAAAGAGACTCACTTTAACTATGGTTTTTTTGTCAAGTAGAATACAGGAGAATAGCATGACAACAGAAACAGAAATTTATTTTTCTTAATCTAACACTCTTTTGTTTTGCTGTTGAATATTTTAGAACCCTTAATTGACTTTAAGCAAATGCTTGTATATCATTGTTTCTCCTGACAGATCTCTCGTGTGTTGACTGTGCATTTGTCTTGTTTTGCTTTGGACAGATCATAAGTATTATTGTTAAGAATGATGAATGTTGGTTAGCAAATCAACACTCCTTGGTGAATCAGCTGAAACGTGTATGGGTGAGTGAAGCTTTTCAGGAGAGACATAGGAAGGAGAATATGGCTGCAACAAACTGGAAAGAGCCCAAGCTGCTGGCCTATTGCTTACTGAATTACTGCAAGTACGTAAAAATCTTTATTTCCTAGACCCTGCCTGTATTTTTTTAATTTTAATTTTGAAAATGCTGTAAAGATATATAAGGCTACTAAAAATGCTTTGCAGTTATTGAAGAGAAAGTGTAATATATTTCATAATACTGCCATTAACCATGCCTGTGGTACTGGCTACTCTTTTTTCCCCGCTCCTTTAGAAGATTTGTTTCATCAGCATAGTAGTTTGTGTATTTTTTCACAGAAGCTTTGTATTTCATGTGTTTTCACAGAAGGAATTATGGTGATATAGAGTTACTCTTCCAGTTGCTTCGAGCTTTTACGGGTCGGTTTCTCTGCAATATGACTTTCTTAAAGGAATATATGGAGGAAGAGATCCCCAAAAACTACAGCATTCCTCAAAAACGGGCTTTGTTCTTCCGGTTTGTAGACTTGAATGACCCAAACTTTGGAGATGAGCTCAAAGCCAAGGTAACTAAAGCAGTTAAATCAAAGAAGCCTGGTATTTAGGTTTAATTTTCTTCTTGGGAACTAGGGCAACACAACTCCCTTACTTAAATGTCAATGAGTTTGATAATTGGCGGAGTCATTTAGGTGAAAATATCATACCTGAAGAAGAGCAATAATAAACAGAGACAGCAATTCATCTTGTGTTCAATACTGTCTGCTTCAGTTTGCACTTTCTAGGGATCTATACCCTTGGAAGGAAGAAAGAGGGGAAAAAATTGGTGTGTGTCTTTTTCTTGGGGTTTTATTTATAGTTTCCTTTTGTAACTCAGTGAGTGTGTCCAACAAGCAGGTTTGCATGTGGCAGTACTTGAATGCTGGCTGCCATTAGAAGAATATAATAGTACAGTAAAACTTGCTTTATTTATATTCTGTAGGTGCTGCAACATATCCTGAATCCTGCCTTCTTGTACAGTTTTGAAAAAGGAGAAGGTGAACAGTTGTTAGGCCCCCCAAACCCAGAAGGAGATAATCCAGAAAGCATCACTAGTGTTTTTATAACAAAGGTAACCATCTTGGTTTACATTGAAGCATTTGAAAATTAAAACAAAAAGTTGTTCCTCTCATTTGACTTTTCATCCTGATTTGAATTAGTTGTTTTGTTCTGGATATTATGGTCTGTCACGTCAAATTTCTTCAACATGTTGAATGCGAGATGCATCAGTCATCAGTAGGATGGGACTTCAATTTTCAGTTTATGCTGTTTTCAGAACTGGAATGTGTCTTTGGAAATGGGCCTTACTTGGCTGTAATCCCAGTCCTTTTTATAAGGAAAGCTTTCCATGACCCAACGTCAGTGTCTTTCTAATTCACTGCTATTTAATGGAACCAGTCAGCAGTTATAAAATAAATGTTGTTGAAGGTGTGGGCTGGGGTTTTTATTTATTTCTTTTTATAGGTTAGCAGTTTGGGAGTTCCCAGATGTGCTTGTTATTTAAAGGTTCACACTTCAGGAGGTTGTTTTGTGAGTCTAGAAAGTAGTTACAAGTTCTTAGTCTTCTTAAAAACCACTCAAAAAGCAAAAAATTTGCCTTCTTAATAACAAAAGTTGCTTTTTTGTCAACTCCATTCTCTCCTCTTTGATCATGCCTGGAATTAGGTACTTGATCCAGAAAAGCAGGCTGATATGCTGGATTCTCTGAGGATCTATCTGCTGCAGTTTGCCACACTGCTGGTGGAGCACGCCCCCCACCACATCCACGACAACAACAAGAACAGGAACAGCAAACTGCGACGCCTGATGACTTTTGCCTGGCCCTGCCTCCTGTCCAAGGCCTGCGTGGACCCTGCCTGCAAGTACAGCGGCCACTTGCTCTTGGCTCACATCATTGCCAAGTTTGCCATTCACAAGAAGATTGTTCTGCAGGTATTGACCTTGTGTTAAGCTCCATAGAGTGGTTGCTTTTATTTTGAGATTCAGAGTAGAAGCTGCATGGTGGTTTTGAATACCGAGTGTAATTCAAACACCACAAATAAATGCAGAAGCAGCGTGCCAAATGTTGAATTCAGGTTTACTTAGGAATAAGCATGTGTAGAAGGAAGTGTGAAGACAAATGAAAGCAGGAAGGGTAGGTAGTACAAGGAGACCTTTTGGTTGAATTAACAAATTTGGGAATGTTTCTTCATTTAAGAGAGAGAAACTTCAGTTGAGACAGACTGTGGGGACCAGGGAAAAACTTCAAATTGGACAGTGGAGAGGGAGGAAGAAAAAGGAATGTAAAGGAAACAGAGGTATATGCTCTATGCTTCTGCTGATGATGTGTATGTAAATGTATATGATATTTTTATGATATTTTTAACATGTATATGATATTTTTAACAAATTGTGGGCCTTTAGAGAAAGATTGTGTTTTTCAGAAAACAGTGTTGTTGTTTCCCCTTCTTTTTAAATGCTTTGTTTCTGTAAATACATATGGTATTAATGTTGATGAGAAACTTTGCTGTTCAGGTTTTTCACAGCCTTCTCAAAGCTCATGCAATGGAGGCCCGGGCTATTGTCAGGCAGGCCATGGCTATCCTGACTCCAGCTGTGCCTGCCCGAATGGAGGATGGACACCAGATGCTCACTCACTGGACACGAAAAATCATTGTGGAAGAGGGCCATACAGTGCCCCAATTAGTACATATCTTGCACTTGATAGTACAACATTTCAAGGTACTTCTACTGTTATCCTGGTACTCACCCTGTCTCCTGTTTAAAGGAAGTAAACAGGTTGATTAGTAAAACAGAATAATCTGATTTATATGGTTTAACTTCAAATGCATTATTTGTCTTTGAAGATACTTACCTATAACTGAATACAACTATTTAATAGCAAATAATTAATTAAGCTCTATCATGATTGAAGCTAGAACTCCAAATGTCAGGTTAGAGTCTGCAAGATGAATTCACTTCCCTTGCATTAGCAGTGTTCTTTAACAGGTCTGAAGATTCCTTAAGGCTTCTTTAAAAAAGGTGCAGAAGCATATGCTTTGCCATCCTCCAGTAATCCTTGTTTGACTTTCTATATTCTGTGGGATTAACTAGATCACTTTTATCTCAAGCCAAATGTATGTTGGGAAACATTAAACAAATGGGGGAATGGTGCAGAATGTCAACACAGGAACATTTTTGGAAACATGTATAAAAATGCCGTCCAAAGGGACAGCCAATACACATTTTTCAGGAACTGATGCCTTGACAGTTTTTGAAAGAATATCTGAGTGTGTTCAAATGTGAGCTGAGGCTCTTTAAAAGGCTTGGAAAAAATTGCTATGATAAAGCATGACCCTTAAAGATTCTTTTGAGTGCATGAAAACAGTAGTCACTACTAAGAATTGTAACCAAAATACTATTTTCAATGTACCAGTTACTTTCCATACTACAAAATTTGAAGTGGTACAGGTTTATGAAACTTTAGGATTGATGACTCTTTTACATTTTACTTTATTTCAACTTTGTAGGTTTTGTGTAGAATGTTATTGGTTAATGACTAACATTTCTGTGAAACCATTTTTTCAGGTTTATTATCCTGTGAGACATCACTTAGTTCAGCATATGGTTAGTGCCATGCAGAGACTGGGCTTCACTCCCAGTGTTACAATAGAGCAAAGAAAATTAGCTGTGGATCTTGCTGAAGTTGTTATTAAATGGGAATTGCAAAGAATCAAAGACCAGCAGGTAGGAAATAAAAATAAATGGGTGAAGATCGAACTGTTCCACAGCTTAATGTACTTTTTTTAACATGCACATTGCTGGTATTTCAGCCAGATTCAGATATGGACTCGAGTGCAAGTGGAGAAGGAGCAAGTTCTGCCTCATCTGCTGTTAAAAGAGGATTGTCTGTGGATTCTGGCCAAGAAGTGAAACGATTCAGGACAGCTACAGGAGCAATAAGTGCTGTAAGAGAAAATCAGGATTTGTTCAGACTCTTAAGTAGTGTAATTGCTTTTTTTTACATGACTCAAAACTCCCTAAATTGAAGGTGTTACCTTCAGCAAGCATTTTAAATCTGTTCTTGTTATCCTCCTTTAGTCGTGCTGATGGCTTTTGTGTGCTGTGTGCATGCAGGTGTTTGGACGGAGCCAGTCCTTGCCAGGAGCTGATGCCCTCCTTGCCAAGCCCATTGACAAGCAGCACACAGACACCGTTGTGAATTTCCTCATTAGAATTGCTTGCCAGGTACTGTGGCTGTTCTGATATGCAGACACCAATGTGGAGCAGCAACCAAACCCATAAACCCCTCTTTTCACACAGGTCTTTTTAGGCTTGGATTCTTCTAATGTTTCTATACTTTGTTTTCATGATTAATTTACATATTTGGGTGATGCTGCAATGTATGCTTGCTCTATTTCCTAGGTTAAATGACAAGAATACTTTTCCAAAATATTTAGAGTTTTATAGGGAGTGACTGTATCTAGGGGTAATGATTGTAGTTTTGTTTTCAAAATCCTATACATGGAATTACTTTCCTGCATGTAGAACTAAAGCTTTTCACCAAATTTGGAGGGAATTAACTTTTCTAGAATGGGGAAAATTATTTGGGTGTACCTCCAGGCTGACAAATTTTATGGCTTCTGCTCCTGCAGCAGACTCAGCAGATAAGTAGCCTGGGATTTTATATCCCACAGTCTATTGCACAAAGTAGATGTGCTCTTAAGTATAAAGAACTGCACATGCTTATGGATACCTTGCAAACAGTAAAGATTAACCATCTTGAGTATGTTCATAGTTGTAGTAATAAAGGATGCCATGAAACTTCTTTTAAAATACACCTTTTGAGTAATTTGGGTTAATTAGCAAGCAATTTAGACACCAGTTCTGGTGTTTACTGTTAGTTGTCAGCTTTTTATGCATTAACTGCTCTGTGACTATACTGATAAAACTACTTAAGCTCATCCATTTCAGAAATAATAAATTATATGCTTGCATGGAATGTGTAATAAATTAATGATGTGGTTGCAAAAGAATGTCATTTTGTTAAATCTGATTAATTGCTAGGTAAATGACAACTCCAACACTGCTGGATCCCCTGGGGAGCTGCTGTCTCGCCGCTGCGTCAACCTTCTGAAAACAGCTTTGAGGCCAGACATGTGGCCCAAGTCAGAGCTGAAGTTGCAGTGGTTTGATAAGCTGCTCATGACTGTGGTAGGTAACATTCTAGTCCTGTAGGACTTTGTTTCCTTGGCATGTGAGATTATTGACTACCGGTCATATCTGAATGTAGATTTTTATAGTACTAAACTTTTCTTTGCAGTGAAATAAATAAGTTTTTAAGTGTGTGAATTGCATTAGTAGTTATGATTTTTAGAGCTGCAGTACTTACTGGTTGGTGTGGAGGGTTTTTTTTTTTGTTTGTTTGTTTTTGGGAGTTTTTTCTTGGTAGGTTTTGACAGATTTGATCTAAGTTTAGTGGTATGTGTAATTCTTGTTTACCCTGACTCATTGCCTTTCTGTTTGCTTTCTCTTTAGGAGCAGCCCAATCAGGCCAACTTTGCCAACATTTGCACTGGCTTAGAGGTCTTAAGTTTCCTGTTGACTGTGCTGCAGCCTCCTGCTATCCTGAGCAGCTTCAAGCCCCTCCAACGAGGGGTAGCAGCCTGTATGACCTGTGGGAACACCAAGGTTTTGAGGGCTGTCCACAGTTTGCTGTCTCGCTTGATGGGAATTTTCCCCACAGAACCAAGTGAGTGGTGTTTTCTTCCTCCTTTTATCTTTTATTGCTGCATAGCTTAAATGGTTGAGGGTGGGATGAAGGCAGTCTTTGGTATGTGCTAATACTCTGTTTTATGATTCCTGCATTTAATGGTCCATTTTAGCTTGCACTTTCAACCTCTGATTAAAAAAGGAAAAGCTGAAATAAGTAATCATGTGGAATACATCATTATCCATTGACATGAAAACTTAATAACCTGTGGCTGTCATAACTTCAATTCAAGAAATGCATGCTATAAATTTAATGCATTTTTGCAATTAGAATTTTTCAGCTTCAGAACTGCCATTTTTTAGTTATTAAGCTTTGCTGTTTTGCCGAAACAAGGAATGGAGATAAAGTGTAAAAACGGCAATAGGTAATATGCTGGGTCTTAATATAAGCTAATTTAGATAATCTTTTCTTCGGAAAAAGTAAATCAGTAATGTAAGACTGCTTGTCAAATTGAGTTACTCAGAAGAAGTAGTACACTATTGTAAAGGACATACTGGTGTAATAAAGAGATTTATATAAATGAGAGATCTGCCTGTGTCACCTAAGACTCCAGTGATGTTTTAGTGACTGTACATTCACAGTGCAACTGTTCTTTGCCTGTTCTGTGGGTAATGGTACCAGAACTAAACACACCTCTAAACTCTGCAGGTACCTCAAGTGTGGCTTCCAAGTACGAAGAGCTGGAATGCCTTTATGCTGCAGTTGGGAAGGTTATTTATGAAGGACTGACTAATTATGAAAAAGCCACCAATGCCAACCCTTCCCAGCTCTTTGGTACGTGTCCCACATCCCTGGCAGTGCTGTGGGAATGCCCCTGAATGAGAATTGTCTTTGTCATGAGTTTCTTTTTCCATAAGTAAGTTGCAGTCTAATCTGATGCAGAGGAAGCTGAAATGTGGGAAGCATTTCAAGCTAACTGGAGAGACAAGCTTGGGATGGTGTCTCTCTGAAGAAAGGGAATGGAGAGGGGGTTCATTGTTTTCTGTCTGCTCCCTGAGGTGACTTGGGAGCAATTTTTGGAGGTGGGGAGCTGTAGATCTGCCTTTTGTATTCGAAGTGCATAGGAAAAAGCTGCAGTGTTAATATTAGGCAAAAAATAAAGTAAGGTACTGGCATCTTCTTAAGTGGAAAAAACCGAAATCCTACAGGTCCTCTGAGATACAACAGAATGGTTCAAGGAGTGTGTGTAGAGTTTTATGTGTTCCTGCCTTTCTTTTTAATTTTTTAAGCCTCATTTATTAGCTGATTTAAATAATGTATTAAGATTTATGTATTTATAGATCTTAAAATCACAATAATCAAAAAACAACAAAAAATACTGTATTTTCTTGAGTGACAAAATCTGAATTTTTAGCATAGACCATTCTGGAGAATTGAAATGTTTTTCTTTTCTTGTTTTTTGTACTTACTAAACTGCTAGACAACTCAGCTACATAACAGAATGACAAATATGTATTGGAATAATAGAGTTTGGCCCAGAACTGATTGTGTTGGTAATACTGACATGAAATTGTATGATGTTGGAAAACCTGCTGATTTAAATGGCAAATGTCCTTCACCATTCTATTCTGTGAGCTGTGTAGATGGCTGTAATTTCACCTTGGGAATTGCCTATTTGTCACATGCCAGGACATGCTTTACATCAAACTAACCATGAAAGATGTTTCTTAAATTTTGTCCAGAACTCCCCTAAAAGCAGCACCACAATCAAGCTGTCAGGAGGTGCATTTTGTACTAATTCTGTGGCTCAGAGGCTGAGCTTTGTGGGCCAGATTTTGTACCCTTCTGATCAGAAAAAGAAATCAAAACTTTGACAGGAGCCATTCAATGCCCAGAGCATGCTACTGTAGATATGCTATGTAGATATGTTGAATTAGAAAATTTTAGTAGGTAAAATTTTACAGGATGTGTGTGCTTTTTCTTACTTTTTTTTTCTGAGAGAGTGAAGTAGTCAACTTGAGTTAACTTCTTCAATCTACAGAAATTGATTTATGAAACCTTATAAAGTTTCTAGATGAGAAAACCAAAGTTACAATTTCTTAATTACTCAAGGTGGACCTACTCATTTAGAAGTTTACCTATGAAAAAACCTACTAAAACCTAAAAGTTTACCTACTTTTTCCTACTAAAATAAATGTGTAACATCAGGAGTAGTTACTTTTTTTTAAGGTCTTGGAAGTATTTGCTCTCAATTCCTTTCCTTCTGTCCTCCCTCCTTCCCCTTGCTGTTCACACTTATATAACAAACTTGGAAATATTTTGGCTAGTGAAGAAGTAAGCTTTTAGACTTAGTCTAAGGACAGAAGTTGAGACTGAATTTTTTCTCCAAATCTCTCCAGATTTCTAATGTTTGTAACCTGGGTAGTCCCATCCTTCTTTTTTGGCATCTGTACCTTACTCAGGTCATGCCCAAGAGAAGTTTTAATTCCTGAACCTTGTTTTTATCTCTAGGGACTCTGATGATTCTGAAATCTGCATGCAGCAACAACCCCAGCTACATTGACAGGCTGATCTCAGTTTTCATGAGATCCCTGCAGAAGATGGTCAGGGAGCATCTGAACCCACAGGCGACAGCAGGAACAGCAGAAGCAAGTACAGGTATTACCTTACAGAGTCTGTTAGTGATTAGAAGTGTTATAAAGTATTAAAATATCTTCATTCTAAAGGCATTCAAATGTCTTTGCAGGGTTTGTGCGCATTATTACTTGTTGAAAGACACTTCAGCCTTTGAGTAGTATTAATGAGGTATTGAGAGCTAAAAATGCACTTATGAGTTCCAGTTACCTGCTTAATATATGAATTTCAGTATTAGCCCAACCTTTCCAGTGACGGGTCAGTGAAACATCTGTTGATCTGCAGCATAAATAGAACAACTGAAATTCTTCAAGGCTTTAGACTGTTGAGGGGAGGGGCTAAATTTTTTGATTGCCCTATGCTTTCACTTTTTTTTACTCCTTCCTATTTTCTGATATTGGAACGACTGTGTTTGAATTAACTTGCTGGAGCTGGTGCTTTAGCTTTTAATCTAAAAATAGCATCTTTTTATGTCAGTATAATTCTGTCTGTTGTTAAATTAATTAGGTCATGAGTCATTGAAAAAATCAGATGTTCTTGTAGGAGAAAATTCAGTGCTGGTAAGGGCCCCCTGTATTTTACTAATGAATATGCTGCTGAGGTAAACACTTTGAAAGAATTGCTGCTGTTAGATTCCCAGACCATACTTTAATTAGGTAAATGAGAAGCTTGTAAATTTTATTAACACTGAGAAACAATTGGAAAATTATTAAACTTCATAGATAACTAAGTCAGGAAATTAGCTGAACAGAATTATAGAATTAGCTGCATCACAGACAATTTCTTTCACAAAATTAATTGCAGATTTTCAGTATTAGGGGTCTGTAGTATCTTTTACTAAAGATTTGCAGAAAGGAAAAAACAGGCTTGCCTTTAGGATTTTGACTGGATTTGGTTTTGAAAGGAGTCATAGAATCATAGAATGGCAAAGGGTTAGAGGAAACCTTAAAGATCATCTAATTCCAACCCCCTGCCACAGGCAGGGGCACCTTCCACTGGACAGTTGCTAAAGCCGCATCCAACCTGGCCTTGGGTTCTGCCTTGGTTGTGTGGGGATGTAAAGTACTAATTCTGAACACATTATTTCTGGCGGTGTATTTCCAGGCAATAGATGATGTTGCTGATATTTTTAAAATCACAGTATCTTATCTGGAAATATTTTTCCTAGGTGTTTCATAGGTGTATACATAACTCTAATCCTTTTCTTTGCCTTGTACCATAGCAGGTACAAGTGAACTGGTAATGCTGAGTCTGGATCTTGTGAAAACTCGCCTGGCTGTGATGAGCATGGAAATGAGGAAAAATTTTATACAAGCTATTCTAACATCTCTCATTGAAAAATCCACTGATGCCAAAATTCTTCGTGCAGTGGTAAAAATAGTGGAGGAGTGGGTGAAAAACAATTCCCCGATGGCAGCTAATCAGGTAAATTGAGTAGATGAAGTCATTATTCTCTCAAATGCCAAATAACTATGATTAGGCACTGTAATTAATGAGTTTTGACAATGAGCTTTGTAATGATCTGTTATATATGTTTAGATGCCCTTGATGTTTAGGCTGTTTTCATTCCCTGTGAAAATAGCTGCAGCTATAGATACGTGGCATTTTATAGGCTTATATTTGGTGTTTGATCTCAAATCTGTTTTGTGGAGAACTTCCTTTAAAGTAAAAGTTTTAAAATATACTTCACATTAACCTGGATAGAAACACTCTTCAGGAGGAAGATGACTAATGCTATTATAAATTGTGTTACTCTGTAACATTTTGTGGCCTCCTCAATCTGCCATATTTTTGTTAAGAGTTGAGCTCTTTACAGTCTAATGCTGTACAAAAGGATCTACACTTTTTATAATATACATCAGAATTTTTTAATCCCTGAACAACTTAAACTTATTTTTAGTCACAATTTTAAAACTCTCCAGCATATATTAGAAGGATAAATGCTTATTTTTCTTTTTAAGAACTATGACCTACCAAGTTCTTTTTCAGTACTTTAGAATAGAAAAAGTCATGTAAAGGATGGCTGAGTTGTAGTTTGAATGTGCTAGTTCTCTGCATGTTTTAAGATGAATTGACAAAATTAATCATGTCTTCTTTTACCACAGACACCTACTCTCCGGGAAAAGTCCATTTTACTGGTGAAAATGATGACTTACATTGAAAAGCGTTTTCCAGAAGACCTTGAATTAAATGCTCAGTTCTTAGACCTTGTTAACTATGTCTATAGGTAATTATAGCAATTAATCATTTATTGCAGCTTATTGATTCATAATTTGTATCATATATGAACTTTAGAACATGTCATCAATCTTTTTAGGTCTGAATTAAGGGATTTTTTTTTCTCTAAAATGCAAAATCAATTCACTTTACTGAGACCACAGTGTATATTTATGGAAGGCAATTTGAAAACAGAAGTTCCTTAGTTAAGGATATTCAGTTTTGGCACTGATAAAATACCTCCACCCCAACTTCCTTCTTTCCCAGGATACCAAGGCATCCTTGTAGGTGACTGTATTCTCAATGCTGTGGTTACAGCTAAGATCTGTCTTTTCACATTCATAGGATATAAAGATTCTTTTTCCTTAAAACTTTATTGTAAATTATGCTTTCAGGAGAGTTACTTTGCTAGGTAGACTTGCATATATTGAATCACAATGAAATAATTAAAATACTCACCTTATCAACAGATGCCAGGTATTTAATGGTATGCTGTTGCTTCACATTATTTGGCAGTCACTTTGCTGCTGTGCTCTGCTGGTTCACTGTGCAAAACTTTTGTGTGAATATAGTGCTCAGAAAGTTTTATCAATCAATACTATTTGTCATTTCTAACACCGTACACATGTGGCTCAGTGTTTCACAATTATGATAATATTTTATCCTGAAAGAGTACTTCTGGTAGTTCTGGGGCAGTTTTGCAACAGGCAGCAATATTTTCTTTGCTGTTTCTCTCAAAAACTGCACCTGGATGTTCGCCACATATGGGCTTTTACAGAATGTCACCTCTTTGGATGTGTTTTTAGTGTGTTGTACAAAACCTGGGAGTCTTCTCTTTCTAATGGCTCTATCATCTTTATTAATTTTAGGGATGAGAATCTTTCTGGGAGTGAACTTACAGCTAAACTGGAGCCAGCATTTCTCTCTGGTTTGCGCTGTGCCCAGCCACTCATCCGAGCCAAATTCTTCGAGGTCTTTGACAATTCCATGAAACGCCGCGTTTATGAGCGCTTGCTTTATGTGACCTGTTCCCAAAACTGGGAAGCAATGGGAAATCACTTCTGGATAAAGCAGTGCATCGAGGTAGGGAAACTACTTGTATTAGAAATGCAATTGGAAATATGTTTTATTCCTTATTTTTCCTCATTGGTTGCAAAAACATTGTGCTGTGTGTTTTGTAGTGCGTATTGTCTGTATCAAAGATGAAAATACCAGGTCTGCAGCCTCAGCTCCTGTGGCGCTGAAAAATATATACAGTGGCTAAACAGTGAAATGCTGATGCTTGTGAAGTGGCTTTCATATAAATGTTTAAAGTCTATTTTCTCTGCCAAAAGCTTAATGACCAGGTTAATACTTAAAGAAAACAGTCTCTTTTAATTGATAATGTCTGTGAAAAAAACCCAAGAATTGTTATAGGAGAAGATTTCAAGAAAACTGTTAAAGCTGTAATATCTCCTCCAACAGTATGGCAGCTGTTAGGTGGGATTGCATTGAAATGAAATTGCATCTTTGCTTGCTTTATTTAAAATAAAACGAGACAAAACCTTTTATTTTAACAATTTGCATATTAGAGCGTGAATTTAAGGTGACTGTGAACATCCTTTTTAGGGTAACAGAGTCTGTATTTATTAGCACATTGAGGGCACTTAATAAATGTGCTAAAATATACAAAATATAGCCTTTAGGCCTAGAAGATTCTATTAATAAGGGTAATAAATAGGCCTGAAACTTACTATTGCAACTTCTATCTTGTTTTTAAATATTAAACCGTAGTGATGTTTTCTTTGCAGTACTGCAGTGAAATGCATGTTAAAAATCTCTTATTACTTTCCCATATGGTAGCTGCTGCTGGCAGTGTGTGAGAGGAACACCACGATTGGCACAAGCTGCCAGGGGGCCATGCTGCCCTCCATCACCAATGTCATCAACCTTGCTGACAGCCACGACAGGGCAGCCTTTGCCATGGTCACACACGTCAAGCAAGAGCCTCGGGAGAGGGAGAACAGTGAATCCAAAGAGGAGGTAACTGACAGAAAATACTGTGGAAAAGCAATCTCTTTCTTTGATGGAATTCAGCTCCTCCTAGTTTCTCACCAGATAACTTTGGAGAATGTGTCATGAAGATAATGTGTGCAGATTGTTCATGTCTCTTGTGGTTTAAGCATGCATGTGTCTCTCAGAACTCCTAGTCATTCGTTTAGCCTTTACTTCAGCAACCTAGGCAATTACGCATGTGAATCTGAAGAAGTAGCAGAAACAGTGAGGCCTGTTTTCTATTGTGGAAAACAAGTAAAAGTACATAGAAGATGCCTGTTTTTACTTCCTGAGTTGTTTCCCTCTGTGTAGGATGTTGAAATAGACATTGAACTGGCTCCAGGAGATCAGACCAGCACTCCCAAAACGAAAGAGCTTTCAGAGAAGGACATTGGCAACCAGCTGCACATGCTGACCAACCGACACGACAAATTCCTTGACTCCCTTCGGGAGGTGAAGGTGGGTGCAGGCTTGTGGTGACAAACCACTTTAATCCTAAAACCTTTAAACTGATCTGAGGTGTTTTTTGGTTTTTTTGTTTCCTTTTTCCATCTCACACTTCTCAGTTTTTAGCTAAGTTTTCTTATGTAGACATCTCTTGCAATCTGTAATTTCTTATTTGCCTGTGGTAAAAAATTCTTAAGCCTTCACTTCATTGCTAGTTATTACTTTCCTGCAAAATTAAGTATCATCCTCACCATAAGTATATTTTAACAATTCAGTTCAGAAACTAGTGATGACAGACTCAGTGTATAGGATCAAAAATGTGTATCAGCATCTTATGATTAAATAATTTCTAAGAAAATAATTTAGCTGGAAGCTATGTTTAAATAGCTCCACACTAGCAACAGCTCTATCCAATTAACCTGATTACTCCTATTACCAAGATGCTCAACATCTTCTCTTTTTCCTTCTTTTTTTTGATTGTTACAGTAATGAATCAGAGTCTTGATCAACATGAAAATAGGATTAATTTCTTGCTGCAAGTCTGTATTGCTAAAGCAAAATTTTTTTTGTTCAAAAGACATTAGCATTACTACGGAAATAATGGTATAACAGAACTGTTTTGCCACAGGATTAATTATATTTTCCTGTTTCTATACATCTCTCTTTCCAGACAGGAGCGTTGCTGAGTGCCTTTGTTCAGCTATGTCATATTTCTACACCTTTAGCAGAGAAGACTTGGATACAGCTATTTTCACGACTTTGGAAAATCTTGTCTGACAGACAGCAACATGTGAGAACATCTCTCTCTCCCACTTGCAAATTCCTCTTTGTAAATGACTGCTGTTAAAGGAAAATGTATTCTTGTGGTGACTTTGTTCACTAGCTTTCAGATATTTGCCACTCTGACTGTTGAATGCTGTATACCTGTATCAATACATTTTTTGAAAGAAATAGTGCCTTTAATTTTACAAAGAGAAATGTACTTATTGAATGGTTGTTCCCTGTACTAAAGAGATTTTAAATCTGATTTTTCTAATTGAAGAATCTGAATAGACAGATAATAGTGTTTTTTCTTCTAGGCTCTAGCAGGTGAAATAAGCCCTTTCTTGTGCAGTGGAAGCCATCAGGTGCAGCGGGATTGCCAGCCAAGTGCCCTGAACTGCTTTGTGGAAGCAATGTCACAGTGTGTTCCTCCCATTCCCATCAGACCTTGTGTCCTGAAGTACTTGGGTAAAACTCACAACCTCTGGTTTCGTTCTACACTGATGCTGGAACATCAAGCCTTTGAAAAAGGACTGAGTCTGCAGATTAAGCCTAAACAGACAACAGAATTTTATGAGCAGGAAAGCATAACTCCTCCTCAACAGGTAGTGTTACATTTATTGAAATGCCTTACGAAATATGGAGAGAAAAACCCAACACTTACAAGACCCCCACTAAACCTGTCCCCAGGTGTCACATTTTACATGCATTTTAAATACCTCCAAGGTCAGTGACTCTAGCATTGCCCTGGGCAGCCTGTTCCAGTGCTTTACAACCTTTTCAGTGAAGATATTTTCCATAATATTAAATCTAAGCCTCCCCTGGTGCAACTTGAAGCTTTTTCCCCTTGTCCTATTGTATTATTGACTTGTTGAAAAATTTTGTTTTCTATGATTCGATCTATTGTGTTAGGGAAGACAGGCAAAGAGTCAGTGTACAAGCCTTAGGATTTTTTTTGTCATGCAGTGTTGTTCTCAGTACATGGTTGTTACTAATTTGCCTTGTAGAGTTTTAAAGACAGTTTTAATAAGTTTTATAAGCAGTTCTGCATTTCTATGTCTCTCTCAGCTTGCCTCAGTGTAGAACATGGGGTTTGCTACCTACTATGCTTTATAAAGACAGCTTGACTGTGGAGAAATGTGTTCTTAACATTGTAGGAAATCCTGGATTCCCTTGCTGAGCTCTACTCTTTGTTACAAGAAGAGGATATGTGGGCTGGGCTGTGGCAGAAACGCTGCAAATTCCCAGAGACAGCAACAGCCATTGCCTATGAACAGCATGGCTTTTTTGAACAGGTACAGTCTTGATTTTAGAAATTTATCTGAGCAGTTCTACTGTCAGGATAAATACTCTGGTCAGCAGGAAAAAACCTCTGAATATTAATTACTAACTTCATCTTTCTAAAATGGAAAGTACCATGGCTTCCCTACTGTCTACAGTAGTAGTTTGAGGCCTTGTAGTACTGAGGTAAAGTGAAATTTTTGTGCACACCCATCAGATTTTCATGACATTTTTCAAGCTGCCAGATAATAGCTATATTCAGGAATGAATTTAACACACTTTTTTTTTTTCCAAGTCTATGAAGGTTTTCTTAGCAATTGTTTTGAAAAATAAAAGAGTACTGAGTTATTGTGTATGTAGCAGATGGAAACATGGAATGGTTGAATTTTCTTTAGGCACAAGAAACTTATGAGAAAGCAATGGAGAAGGCTAAAAAGGAGCATGAACGGAGCAATGCTTCCCCTTCCATCTTCCCTGAGTACCAGCTCTGGGAAGACCACTGGATCCGGTAAGAACTGAAAGCTGCAATAGAAGCAAAGTACCCTACTCTTCGTTTAAAGCATTAGTTATGAGAATCAATTTATCTCAGGGCTTAGCTTAGATACAGGGAAAACTTAAGGGAATAAAAAAAGCTATTTTGTATTCCCTTAACAGAGCCTTAGAAGTGATATGCCTGAATTGCTGTAAAAATGTAATTTGCTATTGGTGGAAACAGACTGGAGCTAAAATTTGTTTCTTGTATTTGAAATTGTTGTTCTGGGAGACACAAAATGCAGCTCTTCCCTGTTCACAGGTTTCTGTATTATAACTGATAATAAATAAATTTTTTAAAAAAGTCTTCCCATCTGGATAAGACTTCTGCAGTGCTTGCAAAGCTGTTTGTAGACAAACAAGTATGCAGATACTATTCTGATGCACAGCATTTACTGTCACATTCATTTAAGTTTTTGCGGCTTTTTTGTAACAAAATTGACACTGCCTTTGATTTTCTTAGTTGCTCAAAAGAGTTGAACCAGTGGGAGCCTTTGACAGAATATGGCCAGTCCAAAGGTCACATCAATCCTTACCTAGTGTTGAAGTGTGCGTGGAGGGTCTCAAACTGGATTGCTATGAAAGAGGCTCTGGTGCAGGTGAGTGAGGGCTTTTTTTGCTCATCTTTAGTTTATCTTCATCCCAACTGTTTGAAGAACCATCCCATGGGAATAAGCTGGTGGTTTTGGTTCTTAAGGCTGCCATAATCTCCCAGACTGCATGGACATCTTGAGCTTCTTGTGGGCCAATGGCAGACTTCTGTTGGAGTTGCCAGTAGAATTGTCTGGAATTTTTTCTTAAGCTATTAATATGGTATCACTAGTCTAAAGAAAATGGAAAACATTGGAGTTTTTTTTTGTTTTGATTTGTTTTTTCTTTGGTTTGATTTTTTTCTGTTTTGTTTTAATTTTAAGGAAATATATTCTTGCTGTGGTAGGTAGAATTGTTCATCTGTGATGAGTTAACATAGAAACATTAACCAGATGTAAAACTGAAATCTAAAAGGTGAGAATACTGCATTAAATCCCAGGTGGAAAGGAGCTTTCAGATCTTTCTTTTGCGTTGTTGTATATAGTGGGACAATACTGGAATTACTCTGCTAAAGGTGCCAGATTTTGCAATAAACGGGTGAAGTACGTATTTAAAATAGAATGTGAAGACAGATCCCTAAATAGCAAACTGCACATGCAACAAAAACTGTCTTGTGGGTGCTATTTACATTTTAATTAATTTCTTTTGTTCCTGTAACACTTAGTATTTGTGTGCTATTTAAGTGGGCAACTTCAGAGGCTAAGTATAGAAATATTTGATAAACCTTTAAATCCTAAAATATGAACTATATTATACAGTATATTATAAGCCTTGGGCTTGAAGAGAGTGAAATAGATCATATCTGACAGCTTCTGGTTTTGGACAATTGCAAGTTGAGTGGAAGTGACAACCCTAAGTGCTGATCTGCTTTAGCTGCAGTTGTATTAAATGAGGTATTTTCAGTAATGAGACATTTACTTTATGGCTGAGGAGAAGATGCTGCTGAAGCCATAAATGGAGCCTTTGTGACTCTCCTCAGGTTCTTGTAAAAGTGTCAGCACACGTTTGCATAAATACTGGGATCTGAAAGAATAATTGATTCTGTGCTGCTGTACTCACTAGTCCAGTTTTATTGATATTCTTTAATGTGGCTGGTTTTTGTCAAGTTCCATGGCTGATTCACAAGAGAGGCCAGAGCTGATGGCAAATATCTATCAGTTTTCGTAAATCTTTGTGAAAGATTTTTAATAATCTACCCATTAAAGTTGAGCTATTAAAACAGCAAGTAGCCTTTGATAGGACCCAAGACTCATTTCCATTTGCTCACACTGCCATTGTGTTTAATGATCCAGTAGATAACATAATAAAGAAGGAGATTATTTTCACTGTGTAAGTGTAAGGATGCTACCTGGCACTTTCTCTTTGCTAGCTCAGGCATAAAAGTCAGTTGAGGATAACAGGAATAACAATTGTAATGGTCACCTTACAGTTTATCAACAGGAGGATAATGCAGGGGGATTTCTGTGTTGCACATTTAACCTTAAAGGGCTTGATGTAAAGTGGAGGAAAAAGAGGTAAAGAAGTTGTAGATTAAAGGCCTGCAGCGTCAGCTGGTGAGCACTGGCTCAGTGCAAGTTAGCTGTAAAATGCTCACGGAATTCAGGTGCTGCACAATTCAAGTCTTTGCTGGGTTTAGTTGCCATGTTTTTACTCTTCCAGAATGCTGAGGAAATGGTTTAAAATTTATTTTATAAATTATTTTAGCATTATGATATGACTTTGCACCTGTGCTCAGAAATTACTTTAATGTAAATGAGAGGATTGGTTGTGATTACTCGAAAAAATATTAGCTGTTTATTTTTGTAAACTTAGCAATGCCCTAGAGCAGACAGAGAGTATGGTGCTTCATGATGTAGGACAGGATCCTTTTAGGTGAGAAGTCACCATTACATATTCTGGAGCCCTTGAAGCATTTCAGACATAGTGTGTGTTATCTGCTGAGAAGCATCTTCTGGCTTTGCGCAGGGTGAATTGTTTGCTGTGAGCTTCCTGCTCCTGTGGCAGGGCTGCTTTGGGCTGGCTCAGCTCTTTGAGCTGCATTACGGTTTTACAATTGTCAGTGTAAAAATACCCCAGCAGCAGCTTGGTCATGGGCACTTCCACTGTTGTGCTGAATTGACAAATTATGTGCTGTCCTGCCCTTGCCTGTAACTTTAGGAGAGCTGAAACTCCTCTAGTGACATAAATGTTAATACTTCAATCTGATGTTTTTAGAAAAAAGAGATTATTTTTAAAACATCAAAGCTGTTTGTTTAGGAAAGCTTTAAAATATAACTATTTACGTAGGAACGATCTTTACTGGATGTTTTTCCTGTTCCACAATCAGGTGGAACTGAGTTGTCCAAAAGAGATGGCCTGGAAGGTGAACATGTACAGGGGGTACCTGGCCATCTGCCACCCCGAGGAGCAGCAGCTGAACTTCATTGAGCGGCTGGTGGAGATGGCGAGCAGCCTGGCCATCCGTGAGTGGCGGCGCCTGCCCCACGTCGTGTCCCACGTCCACACCCCCCTGCTCCAGGTGACAACAAAGGCTTCTACTTTCCACTTACCCTCCAGCAGCAGCTCTCAAAATTTTTAGTAGCTGCAAGTATAAAATATTTTAGTGTATCTAGTATTTGTATATAGTACTGATAGTTTTTGCATCGTCGTGTTTCTCTGTTCGAAGTTGCAGAATGTGTGATTTTATTTCTTTGAAGTACTTGTTGCTTATCAGGAACAGCTTGCAAGAGACTGAATCCATCTTTTTTCAGACCTCCAGAAATATTTTTGGGAAGCACTTGGCACAGTTCTGATTATATAGAATATGTAGTTTAACTATTACATGAAATGAAATAACATGTATTAGATGGTGAAAAATGAATGGTTGTGTCCTTTGCAACTTTCACAGACATTTTACCATAACAACACTGGATTTCTGTTTCCTTTTGAAATGTATAAAATATCAACACCCTGTTGTTTTCACTTGATTTTAACAATGTACATAACTCATTTTGCAACTGTAAGAGAATTTTTGAGAGTTGATGTTTTGTTGATAAGTATAATCGAATGGAAGTAGGTGCCTAAATCTTTAAAAAATCTGATTTGGCCTTGAGTTACTTTCAGAAGATTCTTGAAAATGAACCTTGTCTCCTCTGATCTGTTTGGTACAGCTGGAGCCAGTGTGGAAGTGGGGCTGGGCTTGGAAGTGTGGGATTTAGGCAAAATGTGCCATTCATTTGGCATTGAAGCTTTGTCCCTTTTTAGATACCCTATAAATATATACCTGACAAAGCTCTTGTTCCTGTGGAGGGAACCTTTCATCTCCAGGGGAGAAATCATGGAATATCTCATTTCAAGGGATAATTTCTTGATGGGCCATTGCTCAGAGATGTGTGACTGAGGAAGTGCAGAGGACTTTGCTTTGAGCTCTCTTTGATACAGAGGCCTCTGTGATGCCGCTTAAGATCAGTAGTTTCACTCTGTGTGTGTGATTCATAACCAATCCACATGATATAAGAAGGAACCTCTATAAAATGATTGCTCCTGTGGGTAGAGCTCACACAGCAGCTGACACCTTTGAAGTTTTATGATATAAATTGATGCATCAGATAAAGTGAAGGAATATGGAAGTTTTCTCCATATTGAGAAGAAGTTATCAAATAAATAGGTACAGTTTGTGAGCTCCCACAATACCATTAGATGGCTTCTCAATGAATTTAATTCCTTCCTGCTAAGTTGTCACCCATATTTCAATTGCCACCCCCCCGCCCAAGAGTGGCAGCATCTGCAGCAGGAAAAGATTAATATTGCTGAATAAAGTATTTAACTGTTTTCAGATATCAATTAGAACAAGCTTTTAAAACAATCTAATATGTATATATCCCTCATGAAGAAATGATAAATTAGTCAGCGACTGACAGAGGTACAAATGCAGCCTTGAATTTGCACGGCAGTAATTACTTTTTTTTTTAATATCAGATAGTATGTGATTAAATACCCATGAGAAAATTAAATTTATGTGATGAATGGATGTAGGATGAAGGTTAAGCTATTGTGAGAGGTGATACTGAGATGATTGTAGGAAAATATTACTTTAATTTATTTTGTTTCAAGAGATTTCACTCTATAAATTTGGAGTGCCTTTTTTTTTTCTCTCAAATACTTATCTCATTTGGTTGATTAACAATGAATACAACTGTTATCTGCCAAGTGGTAGCTTAGAGAATACTACACTTTATTATACTGCCGGTAATTAAATTCTATTAAAGTTTGTGGGGCTTTTCTTCAGGTGGTTGAAGTTTTAACACACTGGCTGCTGCCTTTAGTGGGTTCGAGACTGCTGCCATCTTCTGTTTGTTCCTTATTTATATTGCTTATGTTTTCTAGGCAGCACAGCAAATAATCGAACTTCAGGAAGCAGCCCAAATAAATGCAGGATTGCAACCAACTAATCTGGGGAGGAACAACAGCTTGCATGATATGAAGACTGTTGTCAAGACTTGGAGGAACAGGTTACCTATCGTGTCAGATGATTTATCCCACTGGAGCAGCATTTTCATGTGGAGACAACATCATTACCAGGGTAAATCATGATAGAATTTTCCAGACAACAAATTGGTTGAAATGAGTTCTTGGTGGCTTGGTTTTGACAAGTTTTAGTTTTTATTCAATTTTCATTTAAGTATTTGATTATCTTAAGTGATCCTTTTCATGTATGTTGCTGTGGAAGGTGCTGCTCTCTGTAGAACATTTCCAGTGACAGCCATTTCCCATTGCCTTTGCAGCCATTGTGACTGCATATGAGAACAGCTCCCAGCACGATCCCAGCTCCAACAACGCCATGCTGGGCGTTCACGCCTCTGCCTCGGCCATCATCCAGTACGGGAAGATCGCCCGCAAGCAGGGGCTGGTCAACGTGGCCCTGGACATCCTGAGCCGCATCCACACCATCCCCACCGTGCCCATCGTGGACTGCTTCCAGAAGATCCGCCAGCAGGTCAAGTGTTACCTGCAGCTGGCTGGAGTCATGGGCAAGAACGAGTGTATGCAGGTAGGGCAGCTTTACTCCTGAAGCTCTTGTATGGGACTCGTTGCATTTCAGGGGCCGGCAGATGCATTGATCCAAACACGCTGCCTCTATCCAGAGCAGGGGCTGAATTGCCTTGGCCATGTTGCACCCTGCAGGGAGTGTTGGTTTGAGCAATGGTTAGTCCGAAGCAGTTAATATCCTCTGTGAATTGTGAATATATTAAAAGTTAGCTGACCCAGAAGTAAAGTGGGAGTAGGTTTTTTGAAATCTTACAAGATTGATAAATGGTACCTTGAAAATGGCATTATTTGTAATAGGGAAAAACAACACTGCTGCAAGACTAACTGAAGCTCTAAGTTCTGAGTGTCTGACTCATGAGTGGTGGATGCTGTCAAACTGAAGTAAAATTGTATGTGTTGAAAAGGAAAAAATGTGATTTTAGGCAAAGCCCACTGGCATGTGGTTGACCAGCAAATGAACCTTGTAGCATAGCATAATATAAATAATATAACATAAACAAGCTGGAAAAATAACCTGCTATATGTTGTCTGTAGTATTTGGTTTGCATAGGCCAGTGGAAACCTGAAATTGTCAATATGTATTTTTTAAAATGAAAATTAAATACTAGAAAATCATGCTATTTAAATTGCAAGAGGATATTTTGGCTGTTGTTTTATGACATTTTCATTTAACAAATCCTTCCCTTTTAAAAGACTTTTCTCACTAAGGTTTATTTAACAGGGTCTTGAAGTTATTGAATCAACCAATCTGAAGTACTTCACCAAGGAGATGACTGCAGAGTTTTATGCATTAAAGGGAATGTTCTTGGCACAGATTAACAAGTGAGTATGCTGGCTGCAAGAGACACTAGCACTCACCTGAAAAAAGTGTAGCTGAAGTATTCAATACAGTATTTGAGCAGAAAAGCTGTTACATATCTTTATACCAGCCTAAAATTTCTCACTGCTGTGTAAGAAAGTAAAAGCATCTGTGAGAATTCCTTGCAGTTTGGAGATGTAATGATTGGTCTTATATTGAAGCCTTGTAGGACAGAAGTAGTAATGGTTTTGGTTTGCACTGACAGGCATTTTGCTATTTTGAGGAAGATCTCTCTTTAATTCAATATCTTATCAGTCACATTTTGTTTTGTGATGCCGAAAAGACCCCCTCAGATTTCAGGAGCTCTTAGTAGGCGTGGGATTTAATGGCATAACATGGTTACATGTGGGTGGAATAATTCCTTTACCACTGCATTGTGGCCACTTATGGAATGAAATCCATCAGGTCTTAAGCTGTACACTGCAACCTCACATAGCAATCAAGTCAGGAAATGATGAATATCTTCTTCTTTGGATACAGGAGAGAATTTTAAATAGGCAGAATGCAATTACTTTGATTGAAAGTACAGTGGGCTTTTATATGGTCACAGGCTTAATTGTAGTTGAGGTATAAAGAGAAGAAAGTGTGCCTCCCCCATGTTTTCAAATTTTTTAAAAATTCTTGCTGAGAATTGTCTCTGTTTCTTCCTTCAGGATAGAATGGATAAAAGTTTCTGTTTAAAAACATGGTTCTGATGTACTTGCAGTTTCTTAATCCTACCAAAAAGCACACAAGCATTTTTTTAGCACTGCAGTTGAGGTCAAGAATTTAGGAAGGTTTCACTTAGGACCAGTGGCAGTGTTGAACCTGAAAATGGGACTGCTGATTGATTACCTGTGTGTCAACAAAACTGAAGTTAAAGGTTACCTCTGCTCCTGCATCCTCCTGTGCTGCCCATTGGCTGGGAAAGGTGATAGAAACCATTTAAAAAAATCACCTCAGGTGTCAAGAGTGATGGATTGTAGAGTGGGAGAAAGGAAAATGGACAGAGAAGTCCCTTTTTTATAAAGGAGCAGTAGTGATACAGAGTCATCCATCAGGCTGCTGCTGGGCTGGTTCACTTCAAACCTTCGTCCAGGGTGCAGGAAGCTTCTGAAAGCAAGGACATTAATGTAGCACAGAAGCTAACACATGACAGACAAATCTGTTTTCCTTTTTAGAGTTATACCTCAGTAGCTGGTCATTTAAATTTAGTATTATAATTCTCCAAGCTAATATTAATGTTAAAAATGCATTACAGGTAATAAAAAAAATGAGTCAAACAAGCATCATGTAACTTTCGTATGGTTTATTTCAATGCTTATTCTGCAAGGGAGAAGTGAAGCTCTGTTAATAAGGAGTCTTGAAATACTTTGAGTTTCTTCATTTTGGTAATGCTTGTGTGAGTTATCTCATCCTTTATTTTTATGCTTAAGTAGTAACATAGTTTCAAGGGCTTGTATATTATTGGGATGAATCGTGCCAAATTTTGGACTTGTGATGCTCCACTTCTGAGGAGAGAACCTCGGAAGTAACAAACAAATGATCTTTTGGTTACCCAGAACTGTGTGATTAACCTTCAAATTCCTTCACTTTTCCTGTTGAATAAAGAAACTTGTACAGCTGTGGGGATGAGGAACTGACTGTTTCCAGAAAGTGTTGATTGTAAAATTTTTCATGACTTCTCTGGAAAAGGAGTTAAGTAAGATGCACTCCTCTAAAAGATGATAACATAAATAACATCTTCCCAATGTTGCTTTACTCCTTTTTTTCCTCAGTGGAGCAGCATGTTTGAATGATTTTGCTTCCACTCCCCTTGTGTCATCATTTGCTCTTCTTTCTCCCAGTTTCTCTGCCTGGGTTTTCACTGCAGTGCACTGGAAGTTTTTATTCTTTTTTTAAGGGAGGATGTTGAGATTTTTAACACTTAGAAAATGGTTTTCATTATGAAGCATTTACTTCTGTAGGTGCTGAACTTTAAAGAAAGCAATGACAAAAAGTTGTAAGGAACCTTACTAAAGAACTTAAAGCAAAAATATCTCTGAGTATTAAAAAACTAATTGCTTGCCCCATCAGAAATCTGACTTACACTAGCAAACAGTTGCTGAATGATATAAAACTCATATTCTTTTGTCACCACGCAGGTCTGAAGAAGCAAACAAAGCTTTTTCTGCAGCTGTGCAAATGCACGACGTGCTGGTGAAGGCGTGGGCCATGTGGGGGGATTACCTGGAGAATATCTTTGTGAAGGAGAGGCAGCTGCACCTGGGGGTGTCTGCCATCACCTGCTATCTGCATGCCTGCCGCCATCAGAATGAGAGCAAGTCCAGGAAATACTTAGCAAAGGTGCGGTCTGGTGGTTAAAACAGAATCAGAGCTCCACCCCCTTGGGAGGGGCTGGGATGATGTTCAGTGCTCAGTTTTGCACTTAGAGAAGGGATTACTGAGGAAATGCTTTAATTTAGATGTAAGGGCTCTGTGTAGTTGCTCGTAACTCATCTTGGGGTTTTTTACTTCAGTGGGACATCTGGGGTTTCCTTTAGATGTGGAACCTTTCTGTAGGAGGAAGAGGACAAATGACATCCAGCATTTCTACTACTGAGGTGAAATAACTGCAAAAAGGCATCCTTTGATCCTTTAAAATGTAACATAGTTTGAGGTCTCTTTATCATTACTATGGATAAATAATATTGATGTTTAGATAAGTATTGCATTTAATTCCAGAGAAGCCTTTTCTGTACAGTTCTACTCTGAAATTCAGCAAAATTTTGGCCAAAAAAAGCTGTCTGTGTTGTATGTTTCTCAGTTTGGGAATATTTAATCTCTCATGAAGAATATTAAAAAAATGTACCAGACCAGGGAAGACGATCTCTTCTGACCATGAAACAAACACAGAAAATATTGTTTGAGATTAAAGGTGGCCTCAATAGCTCTCAGAGTTTATTATTCTCCCTGTATGGATGCATAATAATTAATGATTTTTAGTCAATGCTTAATATATTTACATTTAAATTAAACTGGGGATGGACAGTTAAAATAATTAAGAACACCCAAAGAAATAATCAAGTTCTTGCATCAAGGTTCATTTATCTGAGTTGCATACTTTAAGTTCTATAAAATTGCCTAAATTTATATCCACAACCCCAGCCAAATACCCAAAGAACTTCCGGAATGCAGTCATGTTCATTTGCTCTTTTCTGTCTTGTTTCATAGCAAGGAGTACGCTTACATTTATTTTTTGGATCCTTTTAATATTATTTCTGAGGGAAAAAATAGCATTGGTCAGGCATAATGAATGTAAGGTCTTGTCTCTGAGGCAGCTTTAACACCTACAGGGACTCCAGAGTCATATTAATAAAATATATCTGCTTTTGTGCACCAGGATGATTGATGTGTCTTAAATTTAAGCACTGAGAGATCCTCTTGAAATTCTCTTCCAGGTTCTTTGGCTGCTGAGTTTTGATGATGACAAGAACACCTTGGCAGATGCAGTGGACAAGTATTGTATTGGTGTCCCACCCATCCAGTGGCTGGCCTGGATCCCACAGCTGCTGACGTGCCTGGTTGGCTCGGAGGGCAAACTCCTCCTCAACCTCATCAGTCAGGTACAGAAGAGAATCTCTAATTCTTTATTGTCTGTAATCTTTGTTGGCAAGGTGAGACACGAGTATTTTTTAAAGCAAATGACAAAAAGGCTAAGCTTTAAAAATGGTATTGTTGCAACTGTTGATGTGTTTAAAAAAATGGTAATTTCTGCCTTAAAGCAGGATATTTTAAATTTCAAAGTGAGTTTTAACTTACTGAGATTAAATCCAGTGAAATTGTATCCCTATTTGCGTGAGGCATTATAGCTCTCCCTCTAGAATTCTATTTAATATATTTTTGTGAATGCTGTAGAACACATAAAATACATAGTTTAAAATGCTTGTAATGTAGGAGTAAAGCATGGTTAGATTTAGCAGCTAAAGGGCAAACTCTGTCTCGAAGTGTTTTGGTGTTTGTTTATTCAGATTGATGTAAAACAGATGTGAAGTCCCATTGATGCATGGGAAGTGGGGGGCATGGGAAGCTCTCACAATACCTGAATTCCAGGCCTGCACTGCTCCATTGTTTCCTGGAAACTGGCACAGGACAGCTGTTGGGTTGAATTCCTCACAGAACTCCTTTCTTTCCCTCCCCTCTTGGTTTTTTAGATATGGACTTCCTGACCATGCAGGTCCCTTCCAGTTCAGGGTGTTCTGTGATCGTGTGAGACTGAGCTCCTTTTATGCTATGCCCTGTCTTAGCTCTTTCAGACCTCTAAGAATTTGATTTTGTAGCTAGAGAATGTCCATTTGTGTTGGCATGGGTGTACACAGCTCTCGACACGTGTGCAGATGTACTTGTGTTTCATTCCCTCTCTCTTCATAAAATTAAAATGTAACTTTGAAGAGACCATGCTCCCAAGCAGCTTAAGATGCCAGAGTAGTTAAGACAAATTTTGCTGGGTATGGCTTGGCATTGTCTGGCAACACTAGTGTGCTCTACAGTCTTCTGACAGAAAAAAAACCTTGTTTCAACACATTGTAGACACTTTGTTTGTTGAGATCTGTATAAAATTTGTAAAAGTGAGTGTTTGCTCAGAAGTCATACACTAGTTGGAGCTTAAATATCACAGATACTCCTGTTTGTCTTGCCTTTAAACTTCAAGTACATATAAAAGCATTAAATAAAAAAATACCATATTTTCTGTGTTTTAAAACTCCACAATTCTCTTGAAATGACTTTTGAGTTACAGTATGAAGCCATGTGTGTGTCAGGTTAATGATTTGTCATAAGTATCAAATTACTGAATACTTAATCCCATTGACGTTTCCACCACGTACCATATCCATTTGGACGGAGAAAGGATCTATGATTTAGTAAAATTGTGGCTGAAGAAGCCTCAAATGATGTCTTAAATGTACTCTCTTGCAGGTAGTAGCCATGTGGTTTCTTTCCTTTAATAGATACTGAGATTTACAGAATTAATGGGATGCTGAATGTCAGCATCTCTTTAGGGTTGTTTTTTTTAATGGAAGCCATAAAATCCTGTTTTTATTTTTGGGTGCAGTTGGTATCCCCTTACATTAAGTGCCACAATTAGGTGGAGTAAAGTTACTCTCTAATGGGCTTTCTTATCAAGTATTGTGGGGCTTGCTGGGAATTGTGGCCTAATTTAAAGACTAACTGCTGTCATTATGTCTGTTTTTCTTCCATTATGCACATGAGTAAGATCTTTGAGCTGGCCCAGCTGGGGCTCTGACATTATGCTGCTCTCAGGTTTATTAGGCAATATGATCTGGAAGCCCTAATTAGGTAATGTCTTAACAGTGTGTGCAGGGAGCTACTAATTCATCCTCTTCGGGTTTCTGTTACTGAAAGAATCTTTAATTTCCATAAGCTGTTATTTAACACAAAGAGCTGATTATTCCTGAATTGGACTCATTTACAAGAGAATCTGTCTGTGTTGATGAGATCTGTAGTCAGTATTACTTAACTGAGAAATGTGTATCTCCAAACAGGTGGGAAGAGTCTATCCCCAAGCTGTTTATTTCCCTATCAGGACCCTCTATTTGACCTTGAAGATAGAACAGCGAGAGCGCTACAAGAGTGGTGAGTTTGGTCGTCTTAGAATTGTTTGAGCTCTTTCTAACTTAATTATGTTGAGTTTCACTGGATTTTACAGAGAAAACAGTTTCTCTAGAAAACATACCAGCTTAGCAAGGCTAAGGAAGAAAAATCTTCATAAGCTTTGCTTGCATTGATTTGTTTCTGTGAAGTTAAATCTGTAGATGGCTTGAGCTGTCTTGCATTTTCTTGTATAAAATACTACCAAGAATCTCTTTCATTCTCACAGCACCTTAATTATTGAGAATCACGTGTTCTTTACTTGATATTTATCTTGATAAATTTTTGGAGAAGTAGTAAACTCTTGGTTTATAAATGCAGGAGGATGTCACAGTTTTCTAAGATTCTCTAGATTAATTTTCATTGGAAGCATGAACCATGCTTTAGTTTGTTTTCAAGGGAGCCACACTTGTAAAAATAATATCTCCATAATAACTTCTTAGGGTGAATTTTCAAGTAAAATGAGCATCTCAGTTTACACCAGATAAAAGCTATGTTGGCTTTGAGAAATGTTTGGGAGTGGGGAAAGCATTCAGCAACTTGCACAATAACTGTTTTCCCAAGAGCAAATCACATCTGGAATAGTTATGTCAAATGATTCCACACAATTTAGTTGTTCTTTTGTCCCATATAATTTCCTGGGAATCCTGGGAGAGCTACTTGAAGAACTTTCATTTCAGTTCTGTGTTCTTTATTACAAAGTGCATTGTTTATTTAATTGCCCTTTCCATTTGGGAGTTAGTTCACTAAATTTCTGTGTAAAATTTCAAAGGTCACTAATTAAATAATGTTTTATTTTTGTTTGGGTACTCTTTTGCAGAAGGAGATGCCCACATAACCCTAATAATTTCTTCTTTTCCAGCAATAGTAGAATATTTCCCTGGAGGTTCTGCCTAAAAGCACTGCTGGGTGGGTGGGCTGTGTGAGTTAGAGGGGAGTCATCTGATAAAGCAAAACTGCTTAATCACTGTTTGATGGAGTTGTCATGCTAGAGATGTTTTGTGGTAAAAGATATAGACTATGACAGTGTCTGTTATTGGCATCAACATATTTATTATTTAGTTATGTGTGAAAGGTCTCCCAAAAAGGGAAGGGAAAAAACTGCCTGTAATTGAAATAATTTCATCCTGTATGAAACAATATCTGTTACTTCAAGAGCATATGTTGGTATTATAAAAGCTACACCTCCTATGTGGTTTTGAGGAGTGTTTATTTTGCTTTTATGTTGGGAAGTCTGTGCCACTAAATAGCATTTGGTGCAGAGTGTTCTCTCTAAAAAACCTCAATTTTCTTTCTAGAAAAATTATTCCTGAAACTCAGTAAGGAGTACGTAATTAATACTTAATGTAGATCTCAAGCCAATTCTTGGAACAATTTATTTTATTTCAAACAGACATATATCAAGTTCATGAAAGGTAATTCTTACTTCCTTTTTACTGTTCACTTTCCAGATTCAGGGCAGCAGCAGCCAAGTTCAGTTGGAAATCAGTCCCACTCTGCCTCAGACCCCGGGCCCATCAGGGCCACTGCCCCAATGTGGAGATGCAGCAGGATCATGCACATGCAGCGGGAATTGCATCCAACACTTCTGTCCTCGCTGGAAGGCATTGTGGATCAGATGGTCTGGTTCAGAGAGAACTGGCATGAGGAGGTATTTGGCTTCAATACACCTTCAATGTATGGATCATCTAAGAGAAAGTTAACTGCAAAATATTTATCCAGAATTAATTTGAAACATCAAAGCATAACTGTTTGTTTTGATTAGTAAACTGATGTTTGTAGGACTGACTGGTTGGAGTTTAAGGATCTCAGTTATTTCTGGAAGCACTACAGGGTTTTTCACAACTGTTAATGTGATGAATGCCTCTAGGATTTAAGCTGTTGCTCATACTAACTGAAAATGTATATTCTTTTACTCTAGGTTTCAGAGATACCAGTTTCCTTCTTGATCTGATTGTCTGTGACAGGTGGTGATTATTACCTGAAATTTGCATTGCAACAGAGAGCAGATGGGCCTGCCACTCTGCTGTTTCTTAGCCTCTCTAAGTGTTGGGCTATTCTGTTCTGTCTGCCTAGCACAATGTTTATCACCTTTTTTCATATATCTCAAAATAGGAAATCTAAAAGCTACTTGCTGTTGAAAGAGCGAGTTTGTCCTTTGTGAAGCAGCGTTTCCTCTGCTCAGTTTGTTTGTTTGCGATGCTAATGAAATTCAGTGCTGTCATTTTGATTGACCCTCTGATGCAATTTAAGAGTAGAGTTTTAAGCAGATGTTTCTGAGAGCATAATTTTACTATATAAAATGTAGCTCGGGAATGAATATTTGGTGTCAAATCAGAAGGCTTGATCTTCCTGACTATTTTGCTTTTCTGTTTTTCACTCTTAGGTTCTCAGACAGCTTCAGCAGGGCTTGGCAAAGTGCTACTCTGTTGCCTTTGAGAAAAGCGGAGCCGTTTCAGATGCCAAAATCACTCCTCATACACTGAATTTTGTCAAGAAGTTAGTCAGCACCTTTGGAGTTGGTCTTGAGAATGTCTCTAATGTGTCCACCATGTTTTCTAGTGCAGCCTCAGAGTCACTAGCTAGGAGAGCACAGGCAACAGCTCAAGACCCTGTGTTCCAGAAGTTAAAAGGCCAATTTACAACAGGTAAATGTTTAAATTTTTTTTAAATGTTGCTTTTAATATCAAGAAAATTTTCCCCCCACAGCTCAGCTCTTAGGGGATTATGCTTTTTTATTCCAATATCTTTCCTGAGAGAAAATTTAGAAAATGGCACCTTTTTGTCATTCAGCAAACCTGAAATAGTTTTATTCCTGTCTTTTGTGCAGTAATAAATGTAATTCAAGTGGAAAACAGACATCAACCTAGAGAATGTGTATTCTTCTATTTTTATTATTGTCAGCTGTGGTTTAGGTACATATGTGTTTAAAGATAAATTAGATTACTTCAGTATAATATTTTTGCAATTTGCACAGAACTGCTGGCTGTATGTGAGGGACAGTAATGATCTCTGTCTCTCTATGATGCCAGAATTTAATGAAATTTTCCCCCTAGAACTCCAAACTGATGATTTTATGTGTAGTCGTTCAAAACATCCTACTTCTGATGAGTAAGATTACTTTAGTGTTTTGGGTAACTGGATTATAAAAATTCTATTACCCAAATTTACATCACTGGTAAATTGGATCAATAACTTTAATCAGATCTCATAAAAAAAAGATACTTAAGGGAAGTAGCTTTTTTGCTTCATTCATTTTTTGTAATCAGTGGTTACATATTTGAGTATCTGATCTTGATTTAAAATTCTAAGAAAAGCTTGTTTACAGGCTTGATTTGTTTGGAGCTGCATGGTTTGGCCATGCAGCTCATACATGACAGAAAGTGATGCTGATTGGCATCAGTGTTTTGGGTTGCCAGAATTTTGAGTTTTGCATAAATTCCTTGGCTTTCGTTAAACATAACTGAGAGTGTTTGACAAGTAGACTTGGGATTTTTTTTCAAGCATTTTGCTGATAATATTGTGAAAATAAGGGAACTGATGGGAATCCTGTGGAAGTAACCGAGTTGCAGAAGTGACCTGCGTATCTCGTGCACGCCATGGACCGCACGATGTCCTTTCTGAGGCACAGCAGTTGCATGACAGCAGATAATGAAAGTCCTGAACCATATGATTAAATTTTTACTGGACGAAGTGTACTAGGGAGGGAAATGGAAATAGAAACTCTGTGTGTCTTTAATGGGAGCATACGGGGGGGGGGGAATCATTGGATAATGATTAATGGGATGAAATCTCAGCAGTGCAAATGCTGGATTCTGTACCCAGAACAGAGTGATAATTGCAGGTACAGGTGTAAATGGGGATAGGAGAGGCTGGAGAGCAGCCCTGGATCAGGCATCTGGGGGTGGTTGTTGTAGATCTCTTCCAGCTGAAGTGCTCTATATTAAATACAAGTTTAGACTTGATTTTAATTTTTAATAATGGTTTATAGTCTTTACATTGTAACAGTAGTATAGCCACTTATTTATTGCTGTGTGTTGTTGATATGTTCAGTTCTGGTTCGATTTGAATTATTTCTGGTCTGTCACAGGAGCTCCTACTTCCTTTCCTGTGAGCATCAGAGAGCTCTGGGATTTCCAGGGTGTAAAGGAAAAGTCAATACAATGCCAGACTAAAGTCTGCAGTATCTGAAGTAATATTTCAACCCATTTCTAGAGAAACATTTAAGAAAGTTTAATTACAATTTATTTACAACTTTTAGTTAAAAAGTGGAGAGGATTTCCAGTATGTTTTATGCTGTTTTTACTTTTTGCATGTTTTTTTGATATATAAATGGCTGCTAACGTTTTCAGATTTACTCTCTTAATTAATTATATGGAACAACATATAAACCAAAGTATGGCATAGGTCTGGTCGTAAAAATTATGTGAAGTCATCAAATGCAAAATGTTTCTTAGTAAACTTCAGTTAGATAACAGTAATTAGTTTTTTTCTGAAGATTTCATGTTTTATTTTTCAAGTACGATGAAATATGAATGTCTGCAGGATACACATAATTATTTTGCTTAGTGCTGGATTAGATTTTATTTTAATCTGTTACATTCACTGTTTAAATTTACAAATTAAATGTGGGAAAACATAAGAAATTAAACCAATCAGCATACTTAATAATTTCTGTAATTTAATTTGTTATGCAGAAAATGAAAATAAGCTTTTTATTGATTTTGCAATAACAATAAAATGTATGTAAATAACTGAATAGGATTGTAATTACTGTACTGAAGATTCCAAGGGCTGTTTTAACATTATGAGAAACCAGTTGTAGAATGTGCCTGATGTGTCCTTCTGTCACACCACAATGTTCATGTTTGCTTTTTCTCAGTACCAGTTGCATTTGGATGATGGACAGATAATTACAGTGATTGCCTTTCAAAAGTATCCAAGCTAAGGAGCTGTCTTGGAGTAAACTTTTGGTCAGTTATTCCCAGATTAATGGTGACAACTACGGATTATAAGCACTTTCAACAGGGTTTGGTTGCATAACCATTTCCATCAACATCAGAGTTGTATTTTGATTCCTGTTAGGAGCCACTGGAGACTTTCACACCATTTCTTATATTCTAAATTCTTTGTCTGCAGCAGTCTGGACTGTTGGAGCTGTGATAGGTCATCTTTATCCATCCTAATGTTATATTATAAAAACAAATTTTACTTTGAGTTTTTTTTTCTAGAACTTCAAATGCATAGCTCTTTGACCATCTGTTCTTTGTTCTTTCCTTTTCTGCTAAACCTTTTGACATCAAAGAATAGAAAATGCTGAAAAATGCTCCCTTTGAGAGCTCTCTCAGCACTGAAAGCAGCAGAAAAGCTCCCTCAATTGTCCTTTTGTGGACAGATGATAGTTCAGAGTTTGGATCAGTTTCTTTCTGCAACCATCTCTCCACTCAAGCTGAATACAAATGGAAAGTTCCAAAATACACCCTTGAAGGGCACGGTAATTTCCTTGAGACTTTGTCACCCAGCACAATGAATCCTTCACTGTGCGTGGTAGCTCTGTAGTCAGGAGGAAGCTCTTGAAACCCAAGTGTGGCTCTGAACTGTTAGGAGGGGGCAGGGGAGAGAGCTATGTTCATTTTCAGCCTTTTTAAGGATGGGTTTTTTTTCCTTCTTCCTCAAGAGTGAAAATAGCATACTTTGGTAGCTCTTTCTTTGCTTCCCTTGTAATTTTTAGGTAGCAGGATGTTTTCCAGGAAATCCAGATAAGGATATAGATAATATTTGACCTTGGTGTCTGGTCTACACAAGCTTAGTTTTCTGGAGCTGAGTGATAAACCAGAAGTCCTGCTACATATTTCTGCTTTCTTCTCACTAAGTTTTTTCATCTTTTTGGGGTTTTTTGTTCCCCAAAAGTTCTTGTGAGATTGGAAAGAAATTTTGGAAAGTAGAGTATATAAATGTCTGAATAATAACTTCAAGACAGCATTTCAATTTTGGAGAATGCTTGGGTCTTCTTCAGTGTCATGGGCATAAAGAATTGTCCTGCTCTGTGCAGCTAAGCTTACAACTCAGTCCTTAGGGATGCCTTACATGATGGGTGCCTTGGCCTTTTAGCTGGAGGTCCTTGAGGTGTAAACCTTTAATGGAATCAGGCTTTTCCTGTGGTCAGAATAATCTGAAAAATCTTCAAATGAACTGTTTCTTGCTCTCAAAGCATTAATAGCCTGTTGCCTTTGATCAGATCTATTTTCTTCCAGTATAGCAGAAAGGTCTTTTTAATATAGTTCTGGAGTCTAGGTTTGGAGGTCTTCTTTGTTTTCTTAATGCCATGTTAATGTCGTGTCAAGGGGCCTGGGGCGGACAGAGCGTTTGATACTCTAATTTTGCTGCCTCGAGTGGATTTCTTGGTGTTGCTTCCTGAGGAGTGATGGTACAGCCTTCAAAGTGTGTTAAGAGCCACCAGGATTTCTTTAGGTCTCTCTCACTGGGAAGAAAATTGTGCCCCATTTCTCCTTCCACTGAGAGTGGCAAGAAACTTCAGCATCCTTGAGAAGAGAGAGCAAACTGCTTCCACTGCAGTGTGTGCTGCAGCCTTCAGTGAAAATCTCCATTAAGGATGAGGGGGAAAAGTTCCCATCCTCTTTAGGAACAGGTGGTGCAAGTAGCGAGGTACTTCAGACCAGTGTGTGTGTTAGCCCGAGAAAGGTGTTTTCCAGTACTACGTACTGAAGAAATGGATTTTTTTTTTTTTGAAGCAAAACCACTGTTTATATAGATTAAGATGCCTGCAAAGCAGAGAGACTTTGTACACAAATAATGTTTAGTCTTCTATTTCCCTTTTTTCCAGCTGAAGTGATTTTTCTTCTCAGATGGGCTCTCTATGACATGAGCAGAAAGACTAATTGAACTTTCTGTTTTTTCCATCTGCCACTGGAAACAAAAGAACAGCAAAAATCCTAAAACAGGCATTCAGCAAACTAGAGCTGCTCTTGTGGTGAACTGAGTGACTTATTTTTTTTGTAAGGAAAATATATTGATGCATGTTTTTATCTCTTGGCTGATTCACATTAGCACAAAAACTAGTTGCAGTTTGAGGGTACTTTCCTGCACTTGAGAGATTCGGGAGATAAATGATGCAATAATTTTATCACTTTGATGAAATGATTTACTCCCACTGCTCACTAGAGGGTAGGCTTGGGATTTTAATAAGAGTGTTTTACAATGATATTGCAATAGATGCGCTGCCCACAGCAGGCAGAAAAAGAAAAGGGAATATTACATCCATAAATATGAAACTGTATGTTTCATTATAGACTTTTTTTCTTACGAAAGTGGAAAGGATATTGTATGAGCTGTTTTTTTGCTCTGATTTAGGCTTATAAACTCAGGTCTTTCACTGAAAGCTTTTACCATATCAGTTTATTGTGGATACACAATTTAATATGTTGGGTTATATGTTCTCTGATATCTATTTAAGTAACAGAACAGCAAAATGAAGGCAAACCTAAGGTGCATTGTTTTCTTTGGCATTAGAATCCTGAATTAAAGAAAAGAGCTTAAAAGAGCGTATGTATAGAATGACAGGAACTCTGCTGGCTAAATGAATGTTTTAGGTTGTTTGTAGGAGTAAGTCTTTTGGACAATCAGAGTTTTGAGTGGCTTAATTTTGGTTGAGAAAACTTTTATATGCAGTAATTGCTGTGTGCCCATACTTAATTCACTCTTGGCACACTTGCAGGCAGATGCTTGTAGCATATTTATGTGGTCAAATTTTCTGAGCTGCACTCATGTTTGTTTGGTTTTTGGTATTTTTGTCAACTTAGGAAAAGATTGAATGTACATAACCTATTAAAATGAAGGTTCTACAAGAAAATTTAAACTCATTTTTAAGACTTAATTTTCTGTTGTATTGAATAATACTGAGGATTCTGTTCTGCTCTAGCTGTAAGTCTCAGAAATACTGACTTGTCATTCTGGTTTTTTTCAGTTGCTTTTTCACTTGAGACATATTGAACTTGAAATGGCATCTTCTAGGGAGTGGAGATGAGTTTAAAAATTCAAGTCTGTTGGTTAGCTTGCACAGTTTGGGATACCATAACTGATGGGGTTTACAGAGAGTAGTTTGTCTTCTTATCCAAGTGTGTTTAATCTTTCATTGTTGTGCCACTGAAGTGCTGAGCCATCATTTCATGTATGTGGTTTATTCATTTTCCCTCTTTTGGGAAATTTAAAGACATTTATTTATTTATTATTTACTTTGTCTGAAGCTGTAGTGAGAGCAATGTTGGGAAGATGGTGTTGATGTGGCCCAGAATATGGTCAGTATTGCAATGATTTGTGTTACAGAATTACTCACAAAATGTACTGAGGTCCATGTATTGACCTTGAGAAAGTTCCTTGTTCATCTGCATGTGGATTAAAGGAGATATTCTCACTCTGTAGTATTGTTAACTTTGCAGTGGAAAGAGCAGGGTGTTTGCATAAGGTTATCATTTTTCTTGGGCTACTATGGCTGTTCTTCCTGCAGTGTCTTTCAATTGTTGTCTAAGACAAGAAAGAGTAAGAATTTTTGTGCAGCTGAGAAGAGGAGAATAGTAATAAAAGCAGTTTTATTATTTGTCCTGCAGTTCCTCACATATTCTCTGTTGTATCCTCAACTGGGGATCTTTCATTCCTTTTAGAAGTAAAAAGTCTCCACTGATTTTAAATAAATAAATAACTTGTAATGAAACAGCTAGAAAATTATAGTGCTATAAAGTAAGCCTACTTTTCCTCTTTCACTAAGTGGTCTGAGCTAATAATTTGGGGTTTTACTGCTTCCCTTCTATACTGGTTGCAGTATATAGGAAATTCAGTACAGTAATAGTACTTAAATTTTTTACGTTATGCTTTTCAATGTTTGTGTGACTGTAGAACAGGAAAATCTTAGGAAGTTCAATATGTACTAAATAACAGAATATTTCAGAGTTGCATGCAGAAAAGAGGTAGCAGATTCTGACAGGTTTAAATTATTGTTATGTATAATGCTGGGACTTTGCTAAAAGGTTTCCTATAGAAAATAGAAATATTCAACAGAGCATATCTTTTAAAGGCAGTTCAGCTTAGTGGGGCTGTGTGTGTTTGTGTGTTTGGTTTGCACTGTTGAATTGAGTGATTTGTTTTTGTCTGGCTTTTTTTTTTTTTTTTTTTAGATTTTGACTTCAGTGTGCCAGGATCAATGAAACTCCACAACCTTATCTCCAAACTAAAGAAATGGATCAAAATTCTGGAGGCCAAAACTAAACAGCTTCCAAAGTTCTTCCTCATAGAGGAAAAGTGTCGCTTTCTAAGTAACTTTTCAGCTCAAACTGCAGAAGTAGAGATACCTGGAGAATTCCTTATGCCAAAGCCAACACATTACTACATCAAGATAGCAAGGTAACCTAAAAATTCCCTTTGGTGGCTGTAATTCTGATAACAGAGAAGAGCATTAAAGCCTTCTCCATCCATTTATCCACTCTGCAAAAGTAGATGGATATTTTATAGTAGATATATATTCTATATATGTGTATGACATATATAGTCAAACTTTGGTGTAAGACCTCTTTAATTTTTCCTCCTTCAATAGTTTTACATTTGATCACTTAAATACCTGCACTGTTCAGAGTGTATTTGGTTTTCTTGTACGTTGCTTTAAGTTGAGATTCGTGCTTTTATTGTAATCACTGGAGATCCTATTCAAACCAGTTATAAAGGTCTCACCAAATGATCCTGGCAGGTTCATGCCGAGGGTGGAGATTGTGCAGAAGCACAACACGGCCGCTCGCAGGCTCTACATCCGTGGGCACAATGGCAAAATCTACCCCTACCTGGTGATGAACGACGCCTGCCTGACCGAGTCACGGCGCGAGGAGCGCGTCCTGCAGCTCCTCCGCCTCCTCAACCCCTGCCTGGAGAAGAGGAAGGAGACCACCAAAAGGCATTTGTTTTTCACAGGTACCAGAAGGAGAGAGATCTGGTGTTGTTTTTAAGTGTATGTTACGCTCAAAGGTTATAATCTCCAGAGGCGTTTGAATATTCAGAAGGTAAATTCACATCTGTCTGGGTGATTAGTCCTGTCTGGAGCTGTGGCACCTCTCTGGAGAAGTGCAGCTGATTGCATGGCATCTGGGGTGCTTTTAGGAATGCTTATGTGCATTGCTTGTGATACCAAGTGCACTTGTGCACTTCATGCCCACGGTCCTGTTGGTGTGGAAATGGGTGCACACTTCAGAGAAAACATTTAGAGTCAACTGAAGAGGGGCAGAACAAAACCTTTTCTCCCCGAGTTGTGATACACAAATATTGAATTTCTTTTACATCTTCCACAAAATGAAGAAATATTGTTTCTTTTTTTCTGCTGAATTTCAACTGGACAAAGTATTACCCTCTTTCCTAAAGGTAAAAGAAAATGGGAAGAATGATGAGTGCTTAATTTTTTTTCAAAAATACAATTTATATTTCTGTTAAGATAAAAAAACCTCTGCTGTAAGTCTTTTTTACCTGAGCTTGTAAATTAGTTACACACATAGCATTGAAGCTTTCCGTTGGTGGGCTTCAGTTGATTATCAGGGCTGTGTTTTAAGGGCTGTGTGTCAGCATTTGGGATGTGGATGAGCTCAGGTTTTCTTTGCTCTCCCTGCCTTCCCCTGCGCAGTGCCGCGGGTGGTGGCCGTGTCCCCGCAGATGCGGCTGGTGGAAGACAACCCCTCGTCGCTGTCCCTGGTGGAGATCTACAAACAGCGCTGCGCCAAGAAGGGCATCGAGCACGACAACCCCATCTCCCGCTACTACGACCGGCTGGCCACGGTGCAGGCCCGGGGCACGCAGGCCAGTCACCAGGTACCACAGCACGGGCTGAGCCAGGGCCTGTCCCAGTGCCCTGCCCTGCCCTGGGCATTTCATCAGGGCTTGTTCCAGTGCCCTGCCCTGCCCTGCTCTGGGCATTTCATCAGGGCCTGTCCCAGTGCCCTGCCCTGCTCTGGGCATTTCATCAGGGCTTGTTCCAGTGCCCTGCCCTGCCCTGCCCTGGGCATTTCATCAGGGCCTGTCCCAGTGCCCTGCCCTGCTCTCGGCATTTCATCAGGGCCTGTCCCAGTGCCCTGCCCTGCCCTGGGCATTTCATCAGGGCTTGTTCCAGTGCCCTGCCCTGCCCTGCCCTGGGCATTTCATCAGGGCCTGTCCCAGTGCCCTGCCCTGCTCTGGGCATTTCATCAGGGCTTGTTCCAGTGCCCTGCCCTGCCCTGGGCATTTCATCAGGGCTTGTTCCAGTGCCCTGCCCTGCCCTGCCCTGGGCATTTCATCAGGGCCTGTCCCAGTGCCCTGCCCTGCCCTGGGCATTTCATCAGGGCTTGTTCCAGTGCCCTGCCCTGCCCTGCCCTGGGCATTTCATCAGGGCTTGTTCCAGTGCCCTGCCCTGCTCTGGGCATTTCATCAGGGCTTGTTCCAGTGCCCTGCCCTGCCCTGGGCATTTCATCAGGGCTTGTTCCAGTGCCCTGCCCTGCCCTGGGCGCCCTGCCCTGCTCTGCCCTGGGCTTTTCATCCAGGGCTTTTCCCCAGCACCCTGCCTTGCCCTGGCAAATTCCCCCCAGCGTTTCTTCAGAACTCAGGAAGTTTGATATGCACTAAGTAAGAGAATATTTTAGAGTTATATACAGAAAAGAGGTATCAAATTGTGACAGGTTTAAGTTATTGTTATATATACCACTAGGGCTTTGCTAGAAGGTTTTCTATAGAAAATAGAAATATTCATCAGAGCCTGTCCTTTAAAGGCAGTTCAGCTTAGCAGGGATGTGAGTGTTTGGAAGATGTCATTTGATGTCAGATAGATACACAATGCAAGGAGGGCAGTTGGATTTCTTGCATTTATTTTGATTTTTCATAATGAGATCTCTATCTCTTCAGAATTTTAGATGGTCTTGAAGAGATTTTATTAAAAAAAAAACTGTTTGTTTTGCTGGAAGCTGTTTTGGGTAAATGCAGCTGAAAACAGGCAGGGTACTGATTGATTTTTTATTTTGCCGTCTTGTGTCGTGCTTTAAAAATAATTAATTGGCAGTATGGGAAGCAGCACTCCTGATTTACAAAAGCAACTACAGCATGGTATGTGAGGCAAACTTCCCATGTTTGGTTTTTTTTTTCCCCCTTAGGATTAGTGCAAATTCATACATAAAATGCCAGTCCCATTGCAAGTACAGCTATTAGAAAATACACAGTAAATGTTTTACTGTGTATTGTCTCAGACTTTCTTTGTTACAAAATAAAAATGCAAGTTCTATGTAACATTTGTGTATATTTTCAGAATTCTTACATTTGAAACTTTAACAACCATTTAATTGAAGGCAACGTGACTATCACGCTTTCCAGTGTAACAGAACAGATCCTAATTTTACTTATTTTTCTAACTAATTAGGCTAGTATATGCTATAGTAATTAAATATTTCGGTAGGTAGATTTTTTTTTTTGCTTTGTTTTTTTGCTTTTCCTAAAATGAGATTACAGCAATTAAGATCAGATTGGTCGTTGCTTTAGTTCGATTTGTCTGTTGCTAAGAAGTGCATTAAAAATGCCTTTTTCCAAGTAACCCTTTGGCTGTGCAGGTTCTCAGAGACATCCTGAAGGAGGTGCAGAGTAACATGGTGCCTCGCAGCATGCTCAAGGAGTGGGCTCTGCACACCTTCCCCAATGCCACGGACTACTGGACCTTCCGCAAGATGTTCACCATCCAGTTAGCCCTCATTGGCTTTGCAGAATTCATCTTCCATTTGAACAGGCTCAACCCTGAGATGCTGCAGATTGCCCAGGTGTGCTTCAGTGTGTTCATTCCCTCCTCTTGGATCAGATGGATGTTTGCACTGTGCTTTGAAATGAGTCAAAGTTCAGCATAGATAATTAACAGAGCACTTCAGTAGGCTTTTTATTTCTGTCTGATTGCACATCCTGTAGGGAGTACTTTAACCTGCAGTCCCTGTGGACATCAACTCTGCCTTCTGTCTTAAGAGTTTAAAACTTTGTGAAATTGTTCTTAGATATTGGAACTCTTCATGTAGATGACTGATAAGTCTCTCTTTTTAGTCTTCTTTTAAATATATTGCTTTCAAAATACCTTTGTAATAAATCGATTAGGTATAAGAAATAAAATTTAGAGCTTCATTTTGTTAAAGGGCTATACCTCTTTTCAAATACCATTTTCTTTTGAGTATATTCATCAAGCTACAACTCCTGTTAATCATGGTTTTTCTGTTTTAGCCCAACATTTAAAATGAGGTTTGCCACCTTAAAAAATAGCAAAGGTGGTATTTGTTAAAGTCTCAGTGTCGTTTTAATGCATGGAGAGCTATGATCTGTATAGCAATTAGGATTTTTTGATCCCTCTATTAAGTGTTCCGCTGTTTACCCACAGTGAGCCCTGGACACTGAATGTTGTCCCAGAGGTCTATTGGCAGTGTCTCTGTTCAGATCAGGATCCAGAGGAATTTATTCCTTAAGTTTGGTATTACATGTATTTAGAAAGGGGTTTGGACGCAACATTTTGGGAGAAATACTTAACTTTGCGCATGCCATTATTTATAACTTCATAGCTCAAAAGCTGTTTGGCTAAACAAATGAAAGGCTATTGAATTACTGTGGGAACTCAGCATTAACAGAAACAAAATCCAACTGCTTTTGGTCCCATGAACAAAAATCAGTTCCTTTACTTGCCTTTGTGCATTTTTCTGTTAAACCCAGGACACTGGCAAGCTCAATGTGGCTTACTTTCGCTTTGACATTAACGATGCCACTGGAGATTTGGATGCCAACCGCCCGGTTCCGTTCCGGCTCACCCCGAACATCTCGGAGTTCCTCACCACCATCGGGGTGTCGGGGCCCCTCACTGCATCCATGATTGCAGTGGCTCGCTGCTTTGCACAGCCAAACTTCAAGGTTTGTATGCCTTCTGCAAGGTTATTTGCAGCTTTGTATTTGACAGTTTGTAAACCAAACAGCACTTTTTTGGTGAAAGTAGGAACTGAATGGCCCATATTTGTTTTAAAATTTTACCCTGAGGTCATCACAAAGGCCCGCTGAAATGTTGCAAGTATTTGGAAATGTTTTCTGTGACTCAGACTGGACATCTAAAAGTTTGCTTTAGAAGCTTGAGACTTTTGGAGTTGGCAGATTGATACCAGTAACTCAACTCAGTGATGAGAAAAAATTGCAGGCATTTCTTTTTCATCCAAGGATAGAACTGGCCTATATAACAAATGTGTGTATATATATTAGATACATATGTATGGATGTTGTAGTCAGTGTTCTTTCCCTGTGTAGAAAAAAATAATATTCCCTGAGAGTGTAATGACTGAAAAAAAACCCTCCAGCTTTTCAAAGTACTCCAGATCTTTGCCCAAGACCTCTGTGTGTGTGGTAAAAGCCATGAATTTAGTTGAGTAATTTAAAAATAGGATGTACACAGCTGTATCTGTGTATCAATATCTTAATATATGTTATTCATTTCTGTAGGAGTCATTGTGTTGTGTTTTTGTAATGGAAACTTTTTATAAAAAGAAGCACCTGGAGAGGAAATAATAAAGATGTTTGGAAGCCACACTCGCCTTGAAAAGACTGAAATTGCAGTGTGACACCAAAGGTGTCAAAATGCTGTCGACTAAAGTCTAGTTACAATTCTGTAATCTGATAGAACCTGATTGTTCTTGGATTAAGTACAATAATCTGATTTTTCTTCTTTGTATAGGTTGATGGCATCCTAAAAACTGTGCTAAGGGATGAAATCATTGCGTGGCACAAAAAAACCCAAGAGGACACCTCTTCCCCGTTGTCAGCAGCTGGGCAGCCCGAGAACATGGACAGCCAGCAGCTGGTTTCCCTGGTTCAGAAAGCTGTGACTGCCATCATGACTCGCCTCCACAACCTGGCGCAGTTTGAGGGAGGGGAGAGCAAAGTCAACACTCTGGTGGCAGCTGCAAACAGCCTGGACAACCTCTGCCGGATGGACCCCGCCTGGCACCCCTGGCTGTGACCTGAAACTTTTATAGTTTGGGGGGGTTCTTGTTTTTGTTGGTTTTGGGGGTTTTGGTTTGTGTTTTTTTTTTTTTTCCTCCTGTTGTTTGTGGTGTGAGCTGTATTTTGTGTTAAGAAAATGTGAAAAAAGCTTTCCAGACGATGGCTTACCTGTCACAGCTGTGTTTACAGTAGTATGGCATTTTTACTGTTTCTAATTTTATGAGGAGACATGTCCTCCTGTTTAAGCAGTTGATATGCAACAGCAGCTTTTGCAAATAGATTAAAATGAAGAGAGAAAAATAATATACAGAAAAATCTAATTTTATGACGAAGACTATGAAACTAGCATTGTTAGATTTAGGGTCTGCCATTCCTAATAATCTGCAGTATATAAATTTTTTTATACAATAGTAATTACTAAAAAAAAGAAAAATACAGTAATCCCAGTTACTGAGTTTTAGTCTGTGAAATTTTACTTAATCACTCTCTCTTCATAATGCCAAATTGAAGGCACGGAAAAATGCTCTTAACTTTTAAGTTTGCTTCAAATTTATGTGAGCAATGTTGCTTTGTACAGACAATTTTGTACCAAATGTTATAGAGGTGAGATTTTGTTAGGCACTGAGAAAATGATGATCAAATTGTGCAGACTTTTCCTGGAGCACAAGCTATGTACAGTAAAAGTGTAAACCATTTAGAGTATTGGGTTTAGTTGTGGACAGTGTTTGGGGGGAAGTTTATAAAAGGATGGAAGAAGTGACCCTTTGATGCCTGTAGTTGTCTGTAATGGAGAAAAAAATGAAATCTTACCAAATTCTTTTTACTGTTTAGAATTACAGTAGCTTCTTTAGAATCAATCTGTTCCTTTGTAATTTAAAAAAGAGCAGTTTAATGTTTCACTCATCTTTCTGTTGTGTTAGCATTTTTATAAAACTTCAGTGTGGAAAATGTTAAATTTGTACAGAGTGATTTTTTTTCCTAATAAATATTTTATAAAACTCTGTGGTATTAATTTTATTTATAATGTTTTTAATATTATCCTATGAGTATGATTTTGCTTCATTGTATGATGGATGAATCAAGCATGGCCCTCGATTCCCATGCTTGGTGCTCCTTTTGTATCAGAGAGTTTTGCTCCATGGCTCTGTGTTCAAGGGGAATCTCAAATAAATGAGTGCTAAGGACTATATAAGGATTTGGAAAACAAACACTTCTTTTTTTTGCAAAGAATTACTTACATATCAAAATCATGTTGGCAAGAATAATCTTATAAAACAGCACTTCCTGCATGTGTCACAACACGCTGTGTCTGCAGTCATTCACAACTGAGCTCAGTGCTTTCATGACTTGAAGGGAATTGTTGCCTTTCTTTATTGAAGATTGCAATGTTTGCAGCTGTGAAATACAGCACACACTGCACAGAGGAGCTGCAGGATCATTTCTTAATCATTTGCACGTCTTGGATATGTCTGAGAAGTGACAGTGTTCCCTGACAGGAAGTCATCAGATAATTCAGCTGCTTTTCTGTCCATGACAGAAATCTTAATGGGAAAATGTGAATGTGAGTTAAGAGACAAACTTTGTTGTCTTTAGATTTGTGACATCTCTCTTGCTTGTGGCATCATCTCAAATACACTCCTAAAAAAAAAAAAAAAAAAGAACTTGGGGTGCGAGGGAGCAGAGATTTATTTTGATGAGCTCCCTGATGGTGTTAATGTGGAAATGGTGTAATACCTGGTTCTCTTCTTTTGTGAACATATGCTGTGGATGTACCTCAGGTTGTGAGAAGGCTTAGGCAGTCTTAACCCAGAGTTTTACCACCAGCTCCAGGAGACAAATCTGAAACTGTTAGTTATACATGAGTATTCTTCAGAGCCTGGGGGATATCTGACATCTCTTGTATCAGCAGCAGCTGTCCATTAGCAGGAAAGTGGTTTGATAAAGTACAGGGTATGAAGTTCCTGATTATCTTCACATGTGACATCTATCTTAGCTGTATTTAATTTTTTATGATTGTAGATAAGGATTCCCTCTCTCTTGTTAGAGATCCATGCTCAAAATGCGTCTTGCTGAGCAGATACTTGAAAGTGAACTACATTAATTGTCTATTCACTCTTAAGTATTCTCTTCAAGGTCTCCTCCCTCAGATTAGATACTACACAAAAAAAGCCCATGTCATTGCTCTGTAAAATCAAACACTTGAGAATTAAGAGAGGTCAAATTTAAAATTCTCTCTGAAATTGTGTGCATGAGCATTATGCCATTCTGAAAATTGCGCCTATTGTGTTTGGTTTTCTTTTTTTTTTAACCTCTGTAGAGTTATGGACAGATTTCACCAGATCTTGTGACTAGTCACAAGTCCTTGACACCAAAGTTGTGCCAGCCATGATTGTGTATAAAATGCAGAGATATACATGGTGGTAGACTTTGGCCCATGTAACTGTGTTGGTATGAATTGGGCACTCTGGGAGGTCACTCAAGGCACAGGAATACAAACAACTAAGAAGCAAATCTGGCATGAAAAAGTGGATAAAAATATAAGCTGTGGATATTATATAGAGAATAAAGGGTTGTCAGGTTTCTCAAATTACACTACTTTTTGTCTCCTGACTTGTAATCATGTTTGACTCTGTCTTTATTAGATGATGCTGCTGCAATTTAACTTTTTATCTTTTTATTATTACAGTCTGCTCTCAAAGTAGATTATCAGAATTTGTTTGCTTAAGTGAATTGTACTCTGAAACAAAAGCCTTTAACAGTAGTTGAGTGTTTGAGTCCACCCTCTGAAAGCGGTGTGCCACTTTCCTCTCCTGTAATTGGGCTGTCCATGAATTGTCAGATACAAAGAGAGTGAGCAAGGGATTAGTTATTACTGGAAGACGATGACTCAAAGCATTTCAGTGGCAGACAATGAAAGCTCTGTTTCATAATGGCAGTCAAATAAAGTTGCTTTTAACGCTCTGATCTGTTTCAAATATGATGTATGAAATGTTCCTTTGTGGTGTAGAAGCGTATTCAGAGAGAAGGTTTCACACTCACAGGAGCTTTTAATCAGCTCAGTGTGGGTGCATTTCACATTTGAGAGGTTCAAGAGAGCACATGTGAAACAACTGGTGTCTCGTGTGTGGTTTATCATCATCATCCCTTGATGGTGTCGGGTCTCATTGTCCCTGTGTGCATGAGCTGTGAGCCAAAGGGCAATGTGGCCTCACCTGGGACCTCCTAAACCAGGGCTCGAGGTGCTGAAATGCAGAAAAAACAAGGAAGTCTGTGAAATTGTTAACTTGGACCTTCATCTCTTGACTGTGGCCTTTTCATCCTTAAATGAGCATTGCCTTTCCCTGAGAGTTCCAAGCATGGGTTGCACTCCCTCTCTGTCTTCAAACTTCTCCCTCTTCTGTTACAATCCAATGCTTTACTCTGAGAAATCTTTTTATTTCTTCCAATTCCTCCCAGAAAACACCACAGAGGATTGTAGCATCCTGGTTCCAGCTGGGGCCCCTCAGCTGCTCAGGAGCTCCTGGTACTGCATCCCCGTGCCTGTGGGAACAGCACCCATGAGGGACCTGCTGGGTGATCCCTGCCAGCCCTGGGGACAGAAACCCTGGGGAGGAGAAGGGAAAGAGGGAAGGGATGGCTGATAGGCACCATTATGTGCTGCCCGTTCCCTTCTGCAAGGGGAGTGACCAAGCAGAATCCACTGCAAAACCAGGGAATTTTAGGCAAGGAAGCAGGAGAAGTGGCAGAGTTCAAGCTGAGCCCAGTGAAACAGGAAGAGGCTGCCCTAAGACTTGTTTCTTTGTTTGTTTCCCCTCAAGAATGGAGTTTCATGTTAATTGCCAACAAATTGAGTGGAATCCCCCAGCCCAGACTGCTCTACTGAGGACTGTGAGCAGCCTGGCAAATGCTTTCAGCTGGGGTAACTAGCTCTGATGGCTGGGTCTGGCTCAACCAGGGCTCAAGAGATCATCAGGAAACCTTGGTAAGGGATGTTTTGCTGTTACAAAATGCATTTTAATTTCTGTGTTTGTTTTATTTGGGGTGTTTTTGTCTTTTGCTGATGCTTTTCCCTCTGACTCCACTGGAGCACTGCATGTGGTTAATATACTGTTGGAAAATCCTTTTTGAGTGAGCTATAAAACTCATCCTGACCTTGTCTAGCCCTGGAGGTTCATACCATGCTACTTGTAAGAAATGAGGTGGCAAAGTTGGCTGTGTCTGTGCTTCCAAGGGAGAAGCACTAACTAGTGGGAGCACTTCTCTGCCCCCTGTTTTGGCAGTGTGCTCTGGGCAGAAGCAGTTCATTTCTTACTGTGTTCAACAACAAAAACCTCATTAGAGCTTTGTATGAGCACTTATCTTGCCATTTAATCCACAATGGTTGGATTTCTTGGAAGAAAACACTTCACTGTCACAGAAATCATCTGTCATGACAAAGCACTGGTGAAAGCCCATTTCCAATCCATGTGGTTCTTGTGCTGACCATGCTGTAGACGTTTGGTATGTTTGGAGGTGCTGTTAACTTTGGCTTGTTAAATTCATGTGCTCCACACCCTTGTACCAGACTTCACTTGCTGTGTGCAGCCTGATTTTATTTTTTCTGGGGGGGGGGAGGATATTTATCCAGGCTGTAAGATACTGTCAGGATTGTAGCTTAAACACTCCGGCATTTTTGACCCTCAGTCCAGCCCCTGAGAACTGTTACAGTACCAGCTATATTAAAGAAGCTTGCTCAGTCTGATAGCTGGGAAAGGACAAACCTTTGCTGGCTCTTTGTTTCTCTTGATACTAACACATTAATTACTGTCTCTCTCCACTCCTTGCTGCTGTTTGTAAGAAAGTGACATTAAAGAACCTGTTCTGCTTGTTCAGCAAGAATTCTCATCAGCAGCAATTCATAAACCAGTTTAGAGTGGGTCAGTATTGCTTTAGCATCCCTTGAAGCAATACTAAGTGGCACAAACTTTTAATTGAGGTCTGGTGGTGTCACTGAAAAGTTTCTCTGTGTTACAGCTGCTCCTTTTTCTTTTTGCAATATAAAAAATAGAGATTATCAAGTAGAGAAGGATGCCACATTAAAATTCTGTAAATTAACTGCATGCATTATTAGAAAGTCTGTTTTCTAGCCTCTCAGGCAGTACACTATGCTATCATTTATTTTTAGCTTGCGCATGTGAAGGAACTCTTTCCCATCTTTGTGAGGCTCTGTGGAGGAGTGGGGATTGGGACTTCAGGAATCCTTTTCTAACTCCGTGTGTGGTGCAAACTCTCTGGTACAAAGTAAATCTGCGGGGGAAAAGAATTTGAAATTTTTGATACTTAGGATGTGTGTGTGTGTCATAAAACATAATGGCTTTGTAGTCTGTGAGTGAAAAGAAGTGTCTCCTAGTTAAAACAATTTTCTTGCCTTTCTTGTTTAGATACTGCAGTCTGGGTGGTCCAAACTCGATTTTGTTGGGATTAAACGAATTTAGAGAAAATTTTCTGGGACAGTGTCCAAAATTCTGTGGTCTCCCATAGCCCCTTTGCCCTCTTCTCCTTTCCACTCTGTATTCCTGGCAGAGACAAATTAGCAGAGACAAGATGTATGGCCATGCACAGGCACACAGGAGATGGCACAGTGACAATAAAACCGAGGCGGGTCAGATGACTTTGCCCTGCAGGCTGGATCTGGTTTCCAGATGTGGAGCTGGATGCACCCTGTGTGAGATAGGCTGCCCTTGCTTTAGCCTTCAGAAATTTCTGGAGAGAAAAGAGTAATTTTTTACTGTGTCCTGTACACTCTTGGTGAAGGTGTTTGGATTCTTTTGTATTCTGGAAATGGATTAAAAACTGAAGATTTATGAAACAGAGACATTGAAGAACTGGAATAGTGGAGACCCTTTTTCTGACCACCTACTACCTGTTCTTGATCTGGTGACTGGGGGAAAAGAAAAGCTCAAACTTCCTGAGCCTTTCACAGTCTTGCAAAGAAACCCCAAAACATTAGTTTGGGGTGAAATTATGACTTGCTTGTCTCTGCTCTGGCTGTTTCACTGAGCTGGTATATTGTGAATGAGGAAACTACTGAAAGTGCCAAAAAGCTTGTTTTATTTCTTCTGTGACAGATGTGATGCTGTAGAGCTGTGGGATGGTTCAGTACAGATATGAATTCTGGGTTCAGCTCTCAAACAGGCTGTCACTCATGCAGGGAAAGATACCCAGCTCAGTTTAACTTTCATTCACATGTATTTGTTAGGCGTTATGTGTACTATGGGATTCATCTGTTCTTTCCTGTGACCTGAATGAAGGTATTTTGCTGTTAATAGTTACATCCAAGGGTGCTCAGCTTCCTTTGCAGCACTCTTCTGCAAATCCGCCTAGAGGGAGCACTCAGCTTTGGTAACTGCGTTATTAACCCCACACCTGTTTTTTTATGAAATAAATTCATAGATTGACACAAAAGTTATTCTTTAGGGGGCTGATTTAACATCAATGTAACTCAATTTAGTGTCTAAACCCCCACTTCTTAAGAGGAGGTTTTATTTTAGAAAACATTTTGTAAGTTTTGAGGCTGTTTCTTAATAAGATTGGATACTTGGTTAGGCTGTGCTTGTGTAGCACTTGGTATTTATTGCAGCATGATAAGCAATGCTTCAAAAGAGGATTTTCACCAATTTTTAATCATGTCTTTGTAAAATATCAGAATCATAGATTTCAGGGGTTTTGTTAAGAGCAACATACGCAGAATTAATGGCATAATCCCTCATTCCAGGTTCCGAAAATACAAAACGCCGATCTATTTCCTTTGCGATGAAAAGTACTGCCTTTAGCTTCTCAGGGTTTCTCTTGCTTTCAAATGTTGTTCAGTCAAAGAACAGTCTTGAGTTTTCTAAAGAACAGAGTATCTTTGTCAGATCACAATCTTGAAAACCTCACTATTATTTACACAGACCTAAATGTAGATGCAGAATTGGAATTATCCCCTGACTGCAATTCATTCTTGGAGGAATGCAGCTGAATGGTTTGAAACTTAGTTAAAGTTCCTGCATGTGAGGATGTGAGAGAAAGTCTGACATCTGCCAGCCACGGCACAGGCTGGAAAATGCCAAGATCTGTTTTCTGTTTCTCATTGACTCACTTTGTCATGTTGGTTGAGTTACTTCACTCCTTCCTCCTTCTGATTTCTCTGCTACTCTTTTACATTTTTCTCAAAGGAAAAGCTTGAACAGAGCTTGGTCCAATGCAAAACCATGTCTTTAAGTGTCCCTGCTGTGTAAATAATGTGTTGCTCCTCAGCTATGATTAGTTTCATCACTCAGGAACTGGATGCACACAGAAAAGAAATATTACCCCTTTTACCTTCAGCAGAATTGTTCCCATGTAATTTATTTGTGTTTGGCACTTTTGAGGTATTCTACTTTTCCTAGTGTGGAAGAAAACACAAACACACAGGTTAATTGCTGCAAATTTTTTGTGCTCTGTATTTGCAAATTTAGTTAACAATTATATTCCTGAATCAATGGTAAGAACTGCACACTTGGAGTTGTGTGATTCACCTCTCTATGTGCTTTTAATGTTATTCAGAAGTAGCAGGAATAAATGCTCTCAGTTGAAGCAGTAGATTACAGAACATGAATCAGCAATAAAAATGTGCAAATGGACCTGACATCAGTGGTGTAGCTGAAATATTTTTTCATGCTTCCTCTTAGGGATTTGCAGTATCTGTCCCCGCCATCTTTAACAGGTAGCTGTTCATGAATCAAATAATACAATTTCAGTCAAGAAGCAACCTGCCAGTGGGAGGAAGTGTATGAACATAAATTACATAATTATTATTCCTCTTGCTTCTATGCATTTAATCACAAAACAGCAGAAGCCTGAAGATACAGAATAAACCTTAAAGACTTCATAATCTTAAACAACAGTAGCAACACACCAACATGTGGCCTGTAAAATAGAAAAAGATTAATAAAAGAGTGACAATTTATTTTCCTCTTTTGTGATCATTAGGCAATAACACTAAATTAGCTTACTGTATTTGCTTATCAAGTCAACAATCCTTGAAGCAAAGCTGCAGAGAACTGGAAACTTATTGGGATACATAGATGGTACCTCCTCTTATTAGAGGAGAAGCAAAAATAGGGGGTTTATCTCTGTTTTCTTAGGGCAACTCTCCCTGTGTGATAGATACAACCCAATGCAGTGATGTCTGCCTGAATTTGCAGAGAGCCTGCAGCAATAGACCGAGAGGAAAAGTGCTTCATCTTTGGAACTGAATGCTGACACCATGGTCAGGCATGGATTTTTTAGTTGAGAATTGTGTTCCCGTTTGTGAAAGAAGTGTCATGCAAGTGGTTTCTCATCATCAAGCAACAGAATTTCATTTGTCGTCAGTCAATAATCAAAATAAAATTAATTCTTCTTGCTTGTGAATGGATATCTCTAATATTTTCCCTTTTTGTGGGTACATTTCAAATATTTAGCTTGCCTTGGAGGTACAGGAAGCAGAACAAACAGTTAGTGCTTTAGTGTGGCCATAGATGTGTCTTTTGCAGTAGGTTACAAGCAGTGTATCTTGGACTAGAGACACTGGCCTAGGGAAGAGGATAGTTTAGATGTAGATGTTTTAGACATTTAGCTATGGCATGTTTGCCATTGGCTTTTTGCTCTTTCAGCAGTGATTTGGCTGTTAACTCATTTTTCCCTACGCTTAACCCTCTGGTGACTGTGAACTAGAGCCCCTCAGTTTCTCCTGAGGGCAAGGTCCCAGAGCCACCTCCAGGCTCAGATGCAATGTCATCTTGTTCCTGCATGGTCTGCCACCCTGACTCAGCCTGGAGAAGGATCAGACTCCCCACGGGTGGGGAAAGAGCAGGGAATTTGTGCACAGCGCTTTCAGGGGGGAGGTGGCCGTGCCCTGTGGGTGCCCTGCACAGCCAGAGCTCGGGTGTGGGACAGAAGGGGCAGGGGGTGCTGCCCTGAGCAAAGCTGGCTCAAGAGCAACTGCCCCGAGAAAACGACCCAGGAATCTCATTTTTGTTGCTGTAGTTCTGTATACATCACAAACAAACCATAATGGGAAAACCATTTTATCAATATCCTGTGTCAATGATATGGAGATTAAGGGCAGCTGGATTCCAGTGCAAGCACAAAACGTTGGGCAGAGCATTCCTATGCAATTTAATCCTTTAATCCATGAAGCAAATAAATGTTTTTGATCTGAAACACAATCACTTTGATTACAGCAGCAGAGGGGCATATTTTTTATTCTGCTGTGTTTTGTGGGCTAAATAGGAAAAAGACTGACAGAGGTCAGTCTATAAATGCACTGTCTTCCCATTATTTAGACAAATTAATCTGTGGGTAAGGGCACTGTTTATTAGCAGACCAGACCAAAGATCAGTTTCTTGTCACTCATCTCTCAAGTATGACAAGCATTCTCCCACAAGAATTTTGTTTTCAGAAATTTTGCTTTCAAAAACCAATATAATTGTTGTTCTTTTTAAACTATCTTCAAATGAAAATAATTTTGATTTTTAAAAAAAATTCAATGCATTTTATATGGAAACTTTTACCTTCAAAGTTTAAAAATAGTAAAAATCAATTTTTAATTTTTGTTCCAGTTCAACCAGAGACCTAGTCAATTGCAACTTTTTTGATGGGATGCTGTTTGATGTTCTCAATTTTACAAGCATTCCATTTCATGTCAAATTAATACCAAACCTTATGCTTATTTTTTTAAAGGTAAAAAAATAGGAGAGTTGGGCTTTCTTACTGCGCTAGTGTTGACTTATATTTTCAGCTGACCTGCAGCCGTATTTAAAGGAACATTATACTTTGGGGCTACACAATTAAAATAACTGTGACCCTTCTACAGTGATGGGGGAGCAGATCACTGTAATTAAAGGTAGTGAGTTATTTAGAGAGTATGAATTTACATGAGGTAAAGAAAAAAAAAAGATATTTTTGGGCAGAGGTGAATTTAACAAAGAATTTGAAGAGGTTCATCCAGAAAATGATGAATCTTTGCACATCCCAAGTGCAGCACTGAGTAAACAAAGCAGCATTCACTCAGTCATGTTCCCACACTCGATGGAGGTGTTTGTGGAGTGTGTACAAAAATAAAAGAAAGGAGAGGAGTTGTGATGTTTCATTCCAAGCTTCTTAGTCCTGGCTGTTAATTACAACGGAAACTGTCCAGGGTTCTCTGCCAGAGCTGGAGGCTGTGCTGGGATGGAGCTGTGAGAACTCCAGGGACAGAGCTGATGGTCTAAAAGGGAACGAGACTTTAAGTAGGATGGATTATAATAATCTAGTTAAATTAATTGGCATCTAAATGGGACAGGCCTTTGAACATCTCCTAAGTAAGTATTGGCAGGATTTAGGAAGTGTTGAGTTTAGTTTGTCCTTCAGAGATACCTCTTGGCATCTATGTTTGTGTTTGCAGTGTGGCTGCTTGAGAACTTCTGTGTTTTAGCTCCCTCCTATTAATGACAGTTCAGAAATCTCAAGTTTATTCTTAATTTGCTCTAGTCCATTTTATTAGAAGGGCCACTGGGCCCTTTAAAACAAATTTTACTGTCCAGTGTTTATGCCTGATTTCTCTCTTTCTCAGTTTTGCATCCCAAACCCAAAATTCAGGAAATACCATCCCAAATCACATGTGGATCCAGCCTCAGTGGCAATTGGGAGTTTATTTAAATTATCATTTGTTTGTAATATCCTTTTACTTGAAATGTTATGGAGCATATTATTCCCATTTATTTTTCTTTAAAGACAAAAAAGAAAATGTTGTGGATCCAATTTTAAGATTAAAATTAATTATATTTTGATTTTTAGAGTATCAATCTCTTGTGATGTGATGTCTGAAACAGATATTTTTAAGTGTACAGCTTAAATGTTTTGTGGAAGATCTGTCATTTTCTTTATTTACATGGTGCCCACTACAATGCGGTTTTTATTCATGTGAGTTGTCCCAGAGTAAATAGTTAAGTGATGAGGCATTTTCCTCAGAAATCCAGAGGGGGTTTTTAGTACAATTTTTTAAAATGTAATATTTTAAGTCTGATTTTCCATCCTACAAACTATAAATCATACCTGTTTACAAATATGTATGGAATTCTGTGGACTAATGATTTAAAAGTGCTATCACAGGAAAACAATGGTGTTGCACAATAGTTGACTCCCCCAGGAAATTGCAGAGCTATCTCAGTGCTCAGGAGGTTTAAAACTGTCAGTGCTTGGTAAAGATGAGTAATAACAATCCTAGGTGTTCCAAGCCTTGAGTTTTAAAATTGTTTTCAACTCTCAATGCAAATGTCCCTTTCAAGGTGAAAAATGTCACACCAGAAAGGCTGAAAAGTTTCCAGGCAATTACACTGGTGAATAAGTGTGTATGGATTCTTGATAACTTCAAAATAAGCTCCTTTAAAGTAGATAATAACAGTGAAAAAAGACAAGAGGCCCTCGTAATTTATATATGGGTTGACTGGAGAAAATAAAGCATTGACAAAATCTGTAAGGCTATTTACTGATTGCTGAAGTTTCGAAATGATTTTTTCAGTTCTGCAATAAGGTTGACCCTACAGAACAGCTCCACAAGGGCTGTCAGGTGTTTGTAATGGCATGATCTTGTCTCAGTCAGTGACATTCAAAGCCCAGACTTAATTTTAAATAGCAAACCAATATTAATTGGCAGTAGCCCATCCACAGTTTATCTCTTGTTAATTTGATAGAATATATAGGCAGCAAACACGGTTTCACTTTTTTCTCACATACAGCTCTCTCTGCTGTAGAGAACATGAAGTCCTTCACAATAATTTTTTTTCATGTTCATATTATGCCAAGAATCTGGCTACCTGTTCAAGAGATGCAAAAAAAGCCTCCTTTTGTCTTTTCCTGGCAATTTTAGGAGATTTAAAGACAGAGACACAGGAAGAATGTTGTTATGGCTGTAATTGCAGCTGAGCAAATGAAGGTAAATATTTCAGAGGACAGGGAGGATTTTGTTTAATGTATGTTGTGATTCCCATAATTTTCTGTTGACATATGATGGTTGGTTGATGGGCACCCAAGTGGCAATATATTCATGTTTGACACAACTGAGATTCAATAGCTGTGTTGTCCCTCTGTAGAAAACAAGAATCCTTGTATGTCAGGAAACAAACATGCTTCCTTGGAACTATTATTTGTAAGCACTTTGAAAAACAACTTTTTAATCCCTGATTAGCAAATTCCCTTATGCATAAAGAATTTTTATTACTTAAGCAATTATTATTATTTAATGTAAATTTGAATTTTAAACAACCCATTTCCAAAGAAATATCTACACTTGATTGCAATTCTTTCTTCCATCATTATCCTTTAGGGGAATAGTACATAATGTGCCTGGAGAAACCTGGAGGCTCTCCTAGTGAACTGCATTGTGTCTACAAGGAAGGGGGGTATTTAGATGCTTTACAAATGGCAGAAATAAATCTAGTGTCATTTGGTATCAGACATAGATTTGTAGTCTAGATGGAAAGAGCAAATTTTTCTTTTAACACTGTGACTCTGAAGCATATGTGGGGGGTTGGGGTGTTGTTTTTTTTTTTCGTTCTCTTTACCTATGGAATTTTTTGTCCCATTTGTTGCGGGGGAACCTGATGGCCGATGCTTAAGTGTATTTGCAAGACAAAGGCTTGCCGGGCCGGGAAAAGGGAGGAAAAAGAAGAAGGGTCATTGCCGGGTTGGTTTTTCGAAGAGAGAGGACACTCAAAAAGCTGTGGTTGCTTGGAAAAGAAAAGACCTTTTTTTTTTCCTGCTGCTGCTTCTGCTTGCCCCGCTGGGACCCATCTAATCCATCCCTGCACCAGGACTCCTGCGTTCCATCTTGGAGCTTCTTCTGTTCTCCTCAGAGGAGCCCGTCTGGAGCCATCTACAACTACAGACTGCCTACGGGGTTTGTGAAACAAGGCTTTCCCCATCCCTCTTGCCGGCTCTGCTGTGGGGTGGGGGTGTCCCTGACCCTTTTTTTTTCTTTTTTTTTTTCTTTGTAGTAGGTGTTGTTGTTAATACCGTAGTTATTGTTCATTTGTATCTTGTTATACTCATTAGTAAAGGACTGTTATTCCTCCCCATATCTTGCCTGAAGGCCGCTTAATTTCAGTAATTCGGAGGGGGGGGTTCTGCCTTTCCCAGCAGATACCTGTCTTCAACCCAAGACGGCGTAATAGGCAAAGGAGCTGAAAATACAAATTTAAGGCAACTTTTGTTTAGGCAAAAAGGAGAAAAGAAGGATTAAAGCAGGTAAAGGAAGTATATAAATGGATAACTGGAGGAAAGAATTATGTGAATCATGTCCTACAGACAACTTTCAAAGATATGAGGCTCTCCAACTATTTTTATCTAGTGCTTTATGGCTGTAATCTGGTAAATGGCTCACACACATAAAACATGGAAGCAATTCCATTGCTTTCAGTGAGTTAGGAACAAATGGGACAGCCATATGTGAATATGTTTTCCAGCTTAGAGCTATCAGACTCTCCTTTGTGCCTGTTCAAAGCATCCAGTGAAGTCAGTGGGAATTTGGACCAGTTGGAGATTTCATCTGGAGTTCATTCGGAGCAGTCTCACAGCAGAGCTTGTGTTTCCTCTCAGGATGTAACTTACAAAAAAAAATAAAAATCAGGCACCATTTCACCCTTCCACGTGGTCTTTTCAGGACAAAACACATTCTGATTGCTGCTCAGGAGGGAAACCTCAGGCACACCACAGCTTACCCGGGAGGGATTTGCCCTCCCAGCTCTGCAGATTGCAGGGCTAAGCCAGATCTGTGAGAGCATGGCCAGGCAAGCCTCATGCTAATGGCGGTGCTGGATGCTGAGGGCTGAATCTCTTCTTGAAAGTTGAAATTTGGGCTTCTTGACTTCATGGTGAGTGCCATGATTGGGCTGATGCCAATTTAGAAACTCTTGTCCTATATCCTCCCTGCCTGGGGTGAGCACACCTGTGTTTAACTAAACTAACCACCCCCCATTCTTTTCCAAATCTGGTTTGGGAAGGACAATCCCTGGGTAAGTTTGGCGTGGTGAGGTAGTTGGAAACAATGGGCCAAATATGGCCGCTTGCTAAATTATTTGTAGTACAGTTAAAAAGAGTACGGGGTACCACTGCTCTAGTCCTGAAAAGGGTAACTGTGATTTCAGTTACAACTCTTCCCTTTAAGGATCAAGGGTGTGTACAAAACTGCAAGCTGTTTCCATTATAACTTATCAACAGCATAATATTTGTCTTTTCCTCATCTCTTTTTGCCTGTGAGAAAAAAAAAAGGAGTTTAAAAGTATTTTTCCCAAAGGAATAATTTTTCATGATATATTCATACACACTTGAAAAGCAGCACCGATCATGAAAACATCATTCCTTACCTAGCAATTACACAGAGTCACTGAGCTGAAAGCCTTCTGTACACTCCTACCATGAGTAGATCAACACCATGCATCTCTGAAGCAGTGTATTGATATGGACCTATTTAGATTTTTATCAGTTTCAGCTATGTGTAACCATTTTATTATAATTGACCCGGGTTTGTTTCTACATGTCTCCCTCATTAAAATGTATAGCGCCTGGGCTAATGGATTTTGTTTCTATCAAGATATAATGAGGACTGGCATATCTGCATATTCTCTGAGTGCACCAAGAGCAGAGACAAATACTCCATTTTATTACCATCTGACAGAGACATAATGATTGCTGAGGAACTCATTACCATCGTATTATGCAGTGATTTAACTTGAAAACCTTGCTGTGCTGCAGCCGGGCAGTGGTAGGGCTCTTGGAAATGCTTGGTTTTGTGTTTGAATAGTGTGAGCTGAGCCGATTCCCTTTACCTCGTGTGCTGCACTCAGTCTATTTGCTTTGCAGATTTCTGACTGACTTTGAGTGCATTTCATTACTGTGTAATTAAAGAATATCACTGAAAGATGGTTAGAAAGCACACGTGATGAAAATACAGGTAGTAAAGGAAGCTGGTACAAGAGGGAGAACTAAATATTCTTCCTTCTCTCTCAGTTCTCCCTCATTTGCACACCCCACACCTGGCTCCTCCTCTTTTGAGGCAGCTGGTGAGAGTTCCAGCAGCTCTTGGTCAACTTTTCTGCAGCTTTGCAGTAGGTACTTAGAGATAAAAGCTTTTCAGCTGCAATTTGTGTCTTCGTTCTCTGTACAGTTCTTCCAAATGGTACTGCTGAGCTGATTTCTTCAGAGCCCAGTTTAGTGCAGAAGACCATGACAGAAAATGTCACTGAGCACAGTTTATCATTTGAACACAAAACCCCTCACTAATGCAAAATAACACGGTTCAGCTGGCAAATGCTGGCTGCAGTCACTCTGCTTCCACGTAAGGCAGGGGAGGGGGGTGGACTGAAAATTTGTCTCTGTCACCTGAGATAGGAGGTCCTTAAGTGTTCTAAATATCTATATAAAAGTCAAGAAGGTTCTAGTCAAGTTCTAATCCCTTCCAGCTTGTTTGACAAATTCACCTCAAGGTTTAACATTTCACTGTATGTGAAGGGGTGGGAGCAATGTTCCCATTTCTCCTTCCAAAGTGTAGAATTCACAATGTTGGAATATGTTAAAGGATTCATCCTTTCATAGATGTATCTATAGAGGAATGCACAATTTTAACAGAGGGATGGTAAGACAGTTTTGGTATTTTGTAAACTTTTTCAAGTTCAGAAGTTGAATTAATATTTCAAATTTCAAACATTGAGCAGCACTAACCAAATGTCAGGCTGGACACATATTTGGGATGGTAGTGTCATTTTATATCACTGGACAGCTACTACAATTTGGATCCCTGTGAAAATATTTTTTTTCTTTTAAGTAAGTTCAGTTTCTAAAGAAACACAGTGTATTCACACCCCACAGATGTGATTTATTTGGTATATGAGAGGAGAAGTGATTTAGAAATCTAGAAATCTAACTTCAGCCATTTGATTTCAGTACTGTAAAGTCAATGGATAGAGATTAATCCCTGCATGCAGAAAGAAAAATATCAGGGATGATTAATAAACCTGTTTCCATCTAATCGGCAATGAGAACTTTGCAATACTAAAGTCTATAAAGACTAAATTCAATCCTGAGCTTGTTTACCTGTGTTTCAGTTTTTAGAAAGGAGGAAAATGGGTAAGCTTCTTCTTCTGTTTATAGACACTGGTGAGCAAGTTAACAGGCTCAAATGCCTGTGGAAAAAGGTAATGTGAAATTGATAAAATAGGCCATGCATACCTGGAAATAAATGGGAAGCTTCCTCCATATTCAGTGTTTGATCATGTAAGTAATTTAGCTGTGTTATAGAATTGTGAACACAGGATTTCACCTGGGAGAACTGCTATGGGTTTATAGAGCAGGTTTCCCAGTTGGAAAATGAACCATATGGTGCATATGTCAAACCCAGGGAAGGAGGTAAACCTTACACAGACCTAACAGATTCACTCTTAATTAAGATCAGAGGGTGCCTACCATTAATCAGGACACACAGGCAGTCTATTTATAGTTACCTTGATCTTGAGTGTGAAGTTGTTGTATGAGCAAAATTCTCCAGTCACCTGAAATCAGTGGAGTTTCACTGATGTGGATGAATGCTCAACATGACCCTTCGTGTTGGGGGAATTCTGGTGAGTGGAGATGGGAACTTCTCTGGACAAGCCATGTGTCTGGTCTAAGGCTGCCAGCTCCGAGGAGGACAACACACAGAGCAGCAGGGAGCCAGGAAGAGCTGTATGTGATAGAATTTGTTTCTAGGGTGCAAAAAGGGTGAGATGCCTTAATTTCTCCACCTCTTTGCTATTTCCATCTAGCTCCTTGCTCTTCACCATGCATTCAGATTCCAGAATGCACAAAGGCTTTTCAGTCTGTTGTAAAAGGCTCACTTACTTGCTCTTGAAAACCATAAAGATTATTTTAAAAAATGGTGATGTGTGTAAACTGAAGAGATCTAAAAGTCCTTGGTGGTCTACAGATGCCATCAGTCCTCAACTGCTAAATTTTATTTTCTACACACATTTAAGTCAGCCTCAACTGGCTCCTCTTCAAAGCAGCCCAAAATTGTTCAGCAATATTGTGTCAGCCCCACAAAAGCTGTGACTCTTCTCACCCTGTGAGTAGCATCAGCTGGGATTTCCTTACCACTGACATAAGCAAAGAAATATTTCTTTTGTAATGCAACTTATGAAGCAAAGTTAAAAACACACTCCTCTAGAAGAGTCTGTATATAATAGTTACTAGCCAGCTTTGGCACTGAGGCTGTGGAAGGACTTTCTATTTTCACAGCATTTTTTCTTCCCTGTAGCTTTATCTGCACTTTGGAGAGGGCAATGACTCTATCCATGTCTTGTATCCAGGAGTATGGGGTGTGTAAAAAAGTGCCATAACAGTTTTTGAGTACTGAGAAGGAAAATACAGTTGTACACAGAATTATTTCCAATGAATTGGAGGATTGCTGTCCCAACAGACAAATTTGGAGCTCAAATGCTTCCCCCCCTTGCATTATTTTTTGCACAGAGAATCCCATGATGATTGTATTGACTGGAAGGCAATAAGGTCACTGCACAGTGAGGCATTGAGCTCATTACTGATGTTATAAAGGATTGTTTTCCTTAGGTAAGTACAAGGATGTTGATACCTAAAATATACCATGTGTTTGTTTTGGGTAAACATTTTGCTGTAATTCAATTTATGAGAGGGATCTTTCTCTTAAAAGCATTAGACATGTCTGCATACTAATAAGAGATTATGTTCTTCAGCTCTACATACTGGAGAGCCTGAAAACAGGTAATTTAAGTCCAGGAGAAGTATTTTTACAGTGTAATGATGAAATAAGAAAAGACAGCCCCCAAAATGACAACCAGGGTGATGATTTTGGAAACCTCCTTTCTTTGGAAATAAGAGCTTCATTCTTGTGCTTCTTGGAAGACTAGTATGTTTTAATGTAAAACATAAATAAACCATAAGATAGAGACAACCAGTGAAAATACCTATACTGTGCAAACTTCAGAAGGATGAGAATTGTTGTTTCCCTGGGACATGTTTGAGTCTACAATGTACCAAGAGAAGTCTGTTGATTTTGTTGGGTTTTTGTTTTTATTTTTTTTTTTAATCTTTTTCTCCCTGAATTGTAAACAAAGCAGGAAGTTACTCTGTAGGGAATAATATTTGGTGTGGCAATGGGATATGGAAGAAGCCAATTTCTGGGTATCCTGTAAGAATAAATTTGGAGGGAAATCCTTTTACATCTATAAGCATTCAGTCCTCATTCTAGAGTTTGCTAAGTGATTTTTTTCCACTATTATACACGGTTTAACTATTTAACATGAATTCTTACCTCAGAGGCTGTGTTTGCACAGCTCAGGGAAGACCTCAGACCAGGCCTTTTAGTCCAGATTGGTGTTAGGAAAACTGTCTTCACTGAAGGGGTGGCCAGGAATTGAAATAGCATGCCCAGGGAAGTGGTGGGATCACCATCCCTGGATGGATTCAAAAGGCGTGTGCATGGGAACATAGTGGTGCTGGGTTAACAGCTGGACTCAAAGATCTTAGAGGTGTTTTCCAAGCTGAATGATTCCACGAGGCTGCAGGTGCCCGTGGTCATGTCCCCTCTGTGCCAGGCTCCCTGTGGCCCCTGGGCAGCAGCCAGGCTGGGAGCGCTGTGTCCTGCACAGCCTCCGCGGGGCACAGGACAGAGCCACAGGGGTGTCCTGTGCTGGTGATTGCCCTTCTTCAGCTGCAGCAGAACAGCTTCTTTTTATTTGCTGAGTTTTAGTTGTCTTTTAATTTAGGAGGGTTTCGGCTTGCTCTGGAGGTCTGTTTTATAAGTCAGTCAGAAAGTGTATTCGTGACTGATAAAGCAAAGGCCTGGGCTTGCTGTGAAGTATGAGCCTGATTCACAGCCCTCTTGTGCTCTTGGAAATATTTCTATTGATTGCAGCAAGCTTGGATCTATTCTTATTTCTGTGAAAATTCTGAAATAAATGAAGCTGCTTTAGGTCATTGGGAATGAAGGATAGCAGCTGTAGGTAGACTGTTATTACTGTGGTGCCAATAATCTCCAACTGCATTAAAGCTGTTACAGGGTGTCCATGGGAAACTGTTCTTTCTGTGTGGGACAGATGATTTCAGAGTTCCACATGATATTTTTTTGACTTTTCACTCCTGGTTTGTCCTGTTTTTTCTGAGGCTCCTGATTTTTTGTTCATTTTTTCCCCCATTGGTGTTCTGGTCACCCAGGGAGCTCATTAGAGATCCTGCTGAATTCCAAAGTTTGGCTTCTCACCTGGAGTTGTGGGTTGACTCTGGCTGGACACCAGTTGTCCAGTAAAGCTGGTCTATCACTCCCCTCCTCAGGTGAACACAGGAGAGAAAATGTATTAAAAAAAGGCTGGTGGATCAAGATAAGGACAGGGAGGGATCACTCAAAAATTGCCATCATGGGCAAAACAGACTTGACTTGGGGAAATAAGTTTAATTACCAAGATTTCAGGAGTAACATGATTTTAAAAAGCTCATTTTCTCCTGCATTTTCTCCCCCTTCTCTTCTGTCTTGGTTTTGAAAGNGTGCTCCTGGAGTGACAGATGGTTCTGCTGAGGCAGAGATCCTGTAGAAGGGCAGAGTTTTCCTCCAATGGTCCAGTGGTGATGTTGAAGGGTCTGGTCCTTTCTCTGGGAATCCAGTGGGAGAGAAGGCTGCTCCTCTGGGAATCCAGTAGAAGGCAGATGCCTGTTCTGTCCAAATGCCCAGATTATATCCCGGTGGGAATGCTTGGCTCCTCCCCTGGGCAGAGCTTCTCACAATGGGCTGATGTCATTCTCTGAGTCATGGGGTGGGTCCTTAATGGCCCATTAAACACAAATGGCTCCCGGAGGGAGTTATCTATGACTCATGGGCAAGGTGTTAATGGCCCCTTAACAGGAGATGGTCCGGGGGAGGAGGTAAGGAAAACACTGCCCCTCCTAATTTTAACAGTTCATGAAGATGGAGATAGAATACAGACCTTCTGGAACATGTTACATTGTAACCTAGGACATCTTCTCTGTATGACAAGGGCAGAGCTGAATAATTATATTCTCTTTTATTTAATCCCAGAATGTGGCACAGCAGGTAATGGTGCTGCTGATGCTGCCAGAGCCTTGGCTCTGACAGTAAAGTCAGCCCAAAAGGACAGTGTGGACTATGCAGGCTGGACCTCCTCAATCTTCATCTTCTCTGTTGACTCAGGTGTCACTTAATGCCAGGAGCAGTGAATGGCTTTGATGATGTGGAGATTTCTAAATGAGGAACATGAATAAAATTGCTTGCTCAGAGACATTCAAAAGCATCCATTTGTCATTGTTACTGTCTAGGATTTGAGTCAGAGAAAATCTCTGTCTTTACTAGAATTCTTATTGTCTTGATCATCAAAATCAGTAATTTAATCTCTTAGACTAAGAAATAATGGCAAAATAAAATGTTGAGTATCAAGCTATAAGCTGTAGCCAGTTTCCTCAAAAAAGGCTGATTTTTCTAATTTTTAAAATTAATTTTTTAATATAAACAGTGTTGTGCTTTATGCAACTTCACTTTATTTTGTTGGTTCCTTCAGAAAAACACCTGTAAATTTTCAGTTGTTTATCTGCATTTTTAAATGCGGAGTGTATTCAGGTCATGTTTTTGCCTCTCTTTTCATAGGCTTGCTGTTAAGTCTTTGATAATATACAAAATAGTCAAGCAAATAATAAAAAATATGAATTATTATCACTGGTTTAACTCTGTCAAAAACAAAGCATAATGTCTTCCAGGCACTAAGTTATCTTCCTTTTCTTATAATCTTCACTATTAATTTGAATATCATTACAATATGCTAGGCAAATGTCTGGGTATATTTATATATGTTTCAAAGAATATTTTTTTATGCTTTACAATAAAAGAAGACAACTGAAATGAAAGCCATCCATCAACTACTTTTTCTTTGGAATTAATTAAAAGATAAATGAAGCAGAGTTAACTAAGCTGTTCACTCTGCAAATTTTGCTGGTAAATATATTTATAATTATGTTCTGAGTTTTCTAAAGTACCTAGGAGGGGAATAAATTGGAATGTTTTGCTTCAATTTCACACAGGTTGGAAGTAGCATTAAAGAAACCTATTTATATTATTTATAGGCATCACACCACTGATGCTCCTGAAACTTAAACATTGTAGTCAAGGAATTTTTTTCCCTAATTTTTTTCCCACCACTGCCTTGTGTTTGTTTGAGCTGCATAAACTCCCAGAAAGCTCTGGCCTGTGGTTTCATTTCTTTGAAAATTAGCCTTTATATCCAAGGTGCATGGGTTTAGATAAGCGATTTTCTAAATTGTTTCAATTTGACATATTCATGTTCTGAAATCTGAACCATGACTTCTGGAAACATGTGAATTTGAAATTTGAAGGGAAGACATAGTAACTGTACAACACTTAATACTGTTTTTTCTAAACAAGAGAAAATGATGAGAAATCATCAAAAAACAAATTTCCCTCCTTGCCCTGTCTCTTTGGTCTGGTTCTGTGTAGGTTGTTTTTAGCAGTGGCATTGCAAAATGCAGTATTTTGGTTCCTGCCTGATCTGCCCTGTTTGAGAAATGAACCTTAACACATCAATTTAGACAAGGAACAATCTTTCTGCAGCACACACCCGCAGAGACTCCTGGTGGCTGCTTGGACATGGCCCAAGCTCTTGGAGTGGCTGCCTGTGGTGCTATTCTGACTGGTTTTGTGCATAACAGACCTCTGAACATGGTTGGAACATGTTTGCAAGGATCCAGTTGTGGTATCAAAGCCTTGTTCTCTCTGCTCAGGCCTGGGCTGGAAGCAGATCTTTCATTTGCACAGAGCCAGAGCTCTGTGGAAAAGTCTCACTGGAGCACATGGGCTCCCGAACAGGCTGAGCACAGAGGCTGCAACCACCACAGTAATTCCTGCTTTTAGGACACAGGAGAAACTTTCCTGCCCACCCAGATGCAGGTATTGCACCCAGACCTACACATCCACGTAGAGACAAAGATCGCCCGTCTCCTTCAGCTCAGTTTTCTGTATTTTTTTTCTGTTCAGTTTCAGTTTTCTACTGAGCCCAATTAATTTTCCTTATGACGTAGTCCCTTCCTAGTCATCATTTTCCAGCCCTTAACTCACCCTAGGGCTTGTACCATTCAGGAACCTGCCTATTTGAGAGCTGTTGTCAGGGAATATCAATGTTGCACTGATTCTCAGGGGGAGCAGTCAGGGGCAGGCATTTCAATCATTAATTGTCTCAGTGATAGGAGTGAAATTTCACACGCACTTTGAGCCAGTACAAGCAGATGTTACTGCCAAGACCAGCAGTTCAACCCTCCCTATGCCTGTGGCAACTTTTTCCCATCCCAGAATTGACCTCTTTGGTGAACTTTTTTGTTTTCATTCAGATCCACTTCCCCACATGGCCACACAGATACTTGTCAGCACGGGTGGAAGAGTGGAGCTGAGAACAAACAACTGAAATCACAGGGGGCAGGCAGGACTGCCTCTTCTGGTGCCTGTCCTAGCTTAAGCCAACTTAAAGTGTATGTGAAACTCCTGCCTCACATAAAATAGTTCTATTTCACATCCTGCTCCTTTAGTTCTTCATAGGGTTCCCTCTTCAAAGTGCCTGTGCTCCAACGTGTAGTTAGAAGAGTTGAAGTGAAAGAGTATTTGTTATGTATTGAAGATGGGCTCAGGTAATGAGAGTTTGAAAAAGGATTGGATCTTCTCTTACAAGTTGAGAAATCTAGAGTTTATTGCAGGGACAGAGGGGGAAAATAGCTCTGAAGGCATTTTGAAAATCCATCATCTGGAAGCATGGATTTCCTTGTTCTTTTGGCTTGCTTCTCCCAGGATGTTTATTGGCTGGTCAACACTCTGTAGCAGCACTGAAAATTTTGGTAGATTTTGGGTTGTTTTATGATATCCACGGCTTTTCTGTCTCCAGCTTTGGATTTCTGAGAAAGAGGGAAGATTGTGTCAGGCCATCTCAGCTCCCTGTCTCAGCTGAACGTGCTTTTGCTGCCCTGTGGATGCTGAAACGCCACCCAGGGCTGGGATCTTGCCAGCTGGAGAAGTGTGGGGGTACTGGGACAGCCTAGGGGCACTGCCCCGGAGCTGGGACTGCTAAAGGCACGTTGGTTTGTTTTGTTCTGCTCCCTGCATGGTTCAGTCTGTGAGGGCACTCGCTCATTCTCATGCAGAGCCACCTTTACTCAGCCTCACCAGTAACGTCACTGCAACTCAGTTTTAATTGGCCAATTTTTTAAAAGCTGCCACAGTCTTTAGGCTCCTAATGACTCCTAAAACATGAAATGAATTCCTAGTCACTGAGGCTGAAACAAAAATAAAAAAGAGCTCAGTGCTTTCTCTACTGTGTTTTTCTTGCCTTTTCATGGGTGAATTATTATAAAGGAAGCTATGTATCCCTGGAGACATTCATTATTGGAATGATAACTGGAAAGGGCTTCCTGTTGAGGAAATAATAAGTGTATCCTGGTTTGAATGAACTCCAAGAGAGAAAACTCTGTCCTTCTGCCTGTCCCAGCATGGTGCCCCTCGACAGGGACCCTGAAGATTTCTGCATGGAGCACAATGGAGAAGCTGCTCCTCACAGCACCCATCTCTGGCTGTGCTTGGGACTCCAAATGGGAGGTAATAGAGCTGGGAAATACTTTTACCTCCCTCTAGGTCCCATCTGCTGTCGCCTCCCGTGAAGGAACCCTGCCAGAGCCAGAGTGGGTACAGCAGCACAATGGGGAGGGTACAATGAGATGTCACCAGTTTGCTTTGGGGAGGCTCCTGCTGCTGTGAGAGAAAAATGGATCTTAAGGGAGAACTCTGAGTTTGAGAAGCAGAAATTCTAGAACAGCCACTCCAATGCTTTTGTATGTTCAGGAGCATTTTAGAGAAAAACCTTAGAGGGTTCCTTTTCCTGAGCTCAACAGCCCCAGGCAGCCTGGCCCCCATTCCTCTGAGCCAGCTGTGAAGCCTGTAAATGGGGAGTGTTGGTAGACAAGGCAGGAAGGATAACCATGGGAAAATAGTTTGGATGAAGTCATCTTCCTTTCCATGCACATCTGCTTCTGGGTATCTTTTGGACAGTTTGGGTTGTTTAGTGAGGAGTATTCACCTGGGGCTGTATTAGCGTATTTAGATTTTAAGTGAACTGGGGAAATGTATCAGGTCCAGCAGGGAGAGCAAAGAACCATGTAGAGTGGATGGCTGATTGGGAAAAAAAAATAAAATAATTAAAGGAAATCACTGACCTTGGATTAAATGTTTGTTGTCAGCTGCTCAGAGTGTGGAGCTTTGCTTAGCTGTGGGGTGATTATGCAGATAAAATGCACAACCAACCAGAAAATAGGAATTCTGTTTTGTAAAAAGCTAGAATTGTGCAACAGTACCACAACAGCATCTCTGCACCCAGGGTGGCTTGGCAGGGCTCCTTCAGTCTGTATCAATAAGCTACACCCACAGAGGCCAATCAAAATTCTCCTTCCTTCAAAATCCTTTTATTCTAGATAAAAAATTTCATGGTTAATCATTATCATCTTGTTCCCTTGCTAGGTAATTAGTATTGCATTGTTGCTTTGTGCCTTTCCCTATGTTCCCTTCATGTTAGAGAAGTTTAATTGACATTAAAAGAAGAGGAAATTAAAGGGATTTTAATCAGTTGGTCTGTCCTATCTGTTTTAAAAAGAAAAGCTGGAGTAATAGAAAAATAGGCTGGTGTCTGTGCTCTCTTATCATCCATTTTGCCGTTCATTACTGAATTGATGAGAATGTCTGCTTTGCATATTTAATCATAGAAGTGCTTAAAATACAACTGGAGTTTCTTCATGTTAGTGCTTTTCTAGGCAACACTATAGGTGTCAACAGGCTTTTGCCTAGCTTTTATTTCAACTTTTTTCAGTTTTCACTCAGGAACCAACACTGTGAGGTGAAAAACGGACACTTACTGTAGTTTCCTTAGAAGATTATTCGATATCTAGAGTAAGATTTCATCTTATTAAGAGCTAAGTAAGAAAATAATGTTATCTATAAGAACCCTTCAAATCTATAGTTTAACATAAGAGTTTTCTTGAAGGTGTTTAGTTAGAGATTTTCTGAATCAGGACTTTGTTGTGTTAACCTTGCAGGATCTATAAATGCCCAAAGTCTCAGTTATAAAATGGTTAGTAAACTTACACTGAAGGCAGCAAGAGAGTAGTACATGTCACAAAAAAGAATATTTGGACTCCATTAAATATTCAAATCCTGAGAAATTTTGAACTCTAAAAACGAAACCCTTTCTAGAATTTGACTCAACCAATAAAATGAATTTAAGGTATTTTAGTGACCTGGATGAAAACAGAAAAAACTGGTCTCATTTTTCTTAAGCAAAGATATTGAAGCACTGTTATAGTTTGTCAGTTTTTCCTATAGTGAAAAGCAAATATGAATTTTAAATACAGTCTTTATTAGGCTCTCTTCTGAAAATTGCGACAATAAAGAAAAGCAGAGAACATTCTTTAAACAGCCTTGGAGCTAGAAGAATAGGAGTTCTGCAATTTATGGTGTGCTGTTCAGAGGTGAACTCCAACATGCCACTACCAGGCATTTAATACAAAGCAAATTGTCAGGGACTTTGGGTTGTACATGCTGGAATAAGCAGGAGGGCTCCCACTGATTTCACTGTGCTTGGAGTCAGGCAGTGAAAATGAGATCCTGGCAGTTCTCCAGTGCAGGCTGATGGCAAATCTCCCATTGCCTCATTAGGGGCAGGATTTTGTGCTGGTTTTGCTAAGACTTCATTCCCACCAAAATTTTTTTCCTCAAAATGAAGGAAAGCAGGAGATGCATTTCACTGGGGCCCTGCTGTTCCTGTGCAGGTTAAATACCAGGGCTCGGTGTGGCTTTAGCAACCTGGCTGGTGAAGGCTTCAGGAGCTTTATTGCTCGTTCTTGGGAGGCGAGCCTCTCCTGAGCAGGTGCTTACAGGCGCTGACTGTGTGGAACCTGCAGAGTGACACATTGGTGGGAACAGGCCATGAAAATGATGGATATGGAGAGGGAGGAGCCTTGCTTACATCCTCTGACTGCCTGTGCTCATTCACCCACATCTCCCAAGCATTGAGGTGGGCAGAGGTTTTCTGAATCTCAAGGAGCAGTGTTTCTATTTCAGACTTTTTTGCTTTCTACTCCTGGCATGTGATAGCAAGTTGGACAAATTGCTTATAAACTTCAAGACACTCCCTGGGTTTATTGGATCCCTAAGCTGAGATTTTCTGGGTCTCAGAGATCCATGCAAACCCAAACACCTGTGAGTCTTCTGTCTGTAGTTAATGTATTAGAGAGAAGATTTTGGCCTCTTCTGTAAAAGCACCTCGAGTGGAAACTTTCTGATTTGTTGTCCAGAGACAAATTTTGGAGATCATTTGAGAACTGACAAAAATAAGCAGCTGGTTTTTTTTCTTTTGTAATTCTGAAACTTGCTGTCCAAATATGACACCAGAATTATTCTGATTATGCTGAAAAGAATACAGACTTCTTTGCTTTTATTTTAATAAACAATGGATTGGTTCCTCTGCCTACATGTTAGTAATTATGAGAGTAATCGTGTGTGTCTGTAATTACTCCTGTGCTTAATTTTCATCCTGGTTAAAGGCAGAAGGAAGTTATCAAATAAAAAATGGAAGTGGTTTGTTCCCAGATATGGGATCATGTTCTTGCATTAAAAAAGTTGTCTGACAGATTAGATGAAATGCAGATCTCTTTGGGGAGGCTTTTTGCTATTGTGCACCTAAAAGAAAATGTATTTACAATAAATTATATGTTCCTCTCAAATTTTATTTTGGGTGTATTTTGGAGAAGGTGTCTGTCTCTTTGAGAGACATCACCTGCATGAAAAAACACAAACCCTTGGGAACATGTGTGCCTTCATGTTACAAGAAAATCTGTAAGTGCAAGAGCACAAAGACAGGTCTTCTGTGATTCTTCTAAGTGGGGAATGATGCTTTCTCTGTAACAGTTGTCATTTCCTCAGTAAATGAGAAAATGTGTTTCTGAAACTTTATTTTCTGAAACCCTTAATTGGCAGACTGATTTAATTTCTGATTTAATCTCTGATTTAATCCTTAGTCTGATTTAATTTCTGGATCTCCTTATAAATAAATGCCTAGGTGTCGGCAAGCATCAGCACTAGAATACAGGTGCATTCCTGAATCTCTTCCCTGTTCCTTCTCTTTTGAGTGACTGCAGTCTCTAGGAGGAACACAGACACCACCATTAGCAAGGGACAAAGAGACAGCTGTGCTGCTTTTCAGCAAGTGGGCAAATAGAATCACTTGGAAAGGAGATCTGAGGAAAAAGGAGAATCAAACCCAAGACCTTTGGTTAATCAGGCATCTCCATCCAGCAGTAGTCCCTCTAACAATTTCTGTAGAGTTATTTCCTAGCAATGGCATTGGAGGACATTACACAGCTCTAGTCTTCTCTTTCCCTGTCTGGTTTCTGCACTCGATAAGCAGAAAGCTTTGCTACAAATTGACAGAAATCCCAATGGTTCCATAGCAATCAGGAGCTTCCTGCAGGCTTTGCAGGGTGTCCTGATGTGAAGCCTGGAATGATGAGCAATTCCCTCTGCACCGATGGTTGGGTCCATGGTCACTGCCCAAGTGCTCTGGGAAAATCAGGAAGGTCTCTTGTTGGACCTCTGGTGGGATTTCCCTGTGCAGAGGCTTGCTCCCTGAAGCTTTACTCTTTTAATCTGAAGCTCTCTTTTGTTTATTCTGGGATAGGAGCCTTATAATAAAGGCCCTGCATGTCATATGATTTTAATGAATTAGACCTGTAGGAAGCCATTAACAGAGGCCTGTGCTGTGTTAAAGCATTGTCACTGCATGGCAACAGCCCCATCTGCCTCTCCAGAGCCCTTCTCCAGGGCACCGCCTCCCCCAGGCTGTGACACACAGAGCTGTACTCTTGCAAGCACAGGTTTCTGCAGTCTGCCCCGGTTCCAGCAGTGCTGGTATGATCAGGTGGCCTTTGGCAGGAGTCAAGAGCAGCAGGGTGTCCGGGGAGCCACCGGGATGCTCTTTGGTGTGCCACGAGGGGGAGGCAGATGCTGCTGCATCGTCCCAGAGGATGCACAGGAGATGCAGCCCGAGGGGCAGGTGAGACTGCTGGACAGAGCCGTGGCACTCAGCCCTGTGATGAGCTGAGACCTCGCTCTCCTCTGCTAGTCAGACTCACCGTTTTCAAACATGGGTGCTGTCACTGTGTCACCCATTTCACAGGTGGAAAACCTGCCCTCCACAAGTCCACTGGGAGCTGACAAGGCTCACTGAGAGGAGCTGGGTGACAAGGCAATGGGTGCCTATCTCTGGTCTGTAAAGGACAAAGTTTCCTTCCTCATCTTGTCCTCACACTCCCTTGCTGGACAATACCTGTATTGTTTCAGTGCTGTTGCATTGTGTGCTGCTCTGCTGCTCCCCAATGCCCAAAGGAAGCCTTTTGCAGTCCTTCTGTTTCAGGTGCTACAGGTAATTTTTCAGCTTCCCCCACATGGGAACATGCCCTGGGAACTTGCTCAAGCAGAAGTTTTGCTGTGCTTGCTGAGAGAGCTGTGACCTTTCTTTGGAAGTGCAAGTACTGCCCTTGGTTTTCAGCAAAGAAAAGATGAGCACATATTTACAACTTCACATAATTATATTTTATGATAACCTGATGCTAATGTGAACACCAAATTGAACATAAGAATCTAATTGTGTACTTCCTGTTGAATAATGCAAGACAGTAGCAGTCATTAGCCTTGTACTGTCTGAGAATGCAAGGCTCTTCCCTTTCTGGAAAGCACATAAACAGAAGACAAAGAAACAACATCTTCTCACAAGGTTGTCATTATTCCTTTCTCTCAAATCAGCAGCAGTGTCTCAATGAATCAGATTCCCAGCACTGAGCACTCCCTGGTGTCTGGATGCTTAAAGAACATGTAGCAGCTAGCAAGCCATAGTGGCTTCTTTGCAGCCAGTGGTTGCACCGAATTTCCATCTGGTTTTGAAGTGCTGACCTTGGTCTGACTCTCTGTACATGCTGTTGGCCTCAGCCAGTTCCCCCAGGGCTCTGCTAATGTGGCAAAGTGAAAGGACAGGAAAGAAATGAAAAATTTTATGTTGAGTCTGAAAGATAGAAGGAATGAAAAGTAGCAAATGGACCAGCACTCTCGGCAACACCACCTGTTTCCAGGTAACCACTTTTATAGCCTTCTGCAAAGTGTCAGGGGTCAAATATCTCCAGGTTCACTTGCAGATTCAAGTTCAGGGCTTGGTGTGAGGTCTTGATTTTCAAACCTCTTTTCAGTAAGGAACCTTCCTCATGGAGAGGGTAGGAAGGAAAAGAGGAATTTTGTTTGAAGCAGAGTGCAAGGCAGAAGAACCTGTAGACCTAGCTCATTAATGAAATTTGGAAGTGGGCTGCAATGTTTTGACAAGGCTGTCAAAACCATTGTTTTCAAATAACTGGCCCAAGTTATGGTCACTCAGTGTTTCTGCAAATCCAGGCTTTAGTTTGGGGCTATTCATCAATTTAAAGAACTGAAATGTAACTGTAAAACAAGAGAAACCTACAAAATTGAGTGAAATAACAGATCAAAGGTTTCTTGACTTGTGCCTCAGCCTTCCTTTCTGCCCTGCTGGTGTTCAGCAGGCAAGGGAAGAGAACAGAGGGGATCTTCCCCCTAATACAAACTCCCAGCAAGACAGTACTTTCCTCTTCAAAAGTCAGAAGCCTGGGAGAGGGATTAAAAGAGGCCTGAAGGTTATCCTAATCCCCAGTGGATCATGGAACAAGTGCTGGCACTGGGAAGAGTGTCAGGATTTAATTCTTGGTGTGTTTCCTTTGTCTGTCCTGTGGCAGTCCCATCCCACTTATAAACACTTCTTACACTATTATATTCACCCTGGTGGGATTCAGACTTGCACTGTGGTGGATCCAGGTAGTGTCAAGTATCTGGATATCCTTCCTGTGTTACAGCAGAGCCTGGCGGTGCGTGGATGTTACAAGCCAGCAATGCACAGCCCTGGGTAGGTAAAAGCCATAAAGGAGGAAAGAGTGATTGTCACACACAGCTAAAAGTGCAGAGAGTGTCTTTATGCCTTTTGATTTGCACTGGGAGCACCAGCTGCCAAAGCACAGCAGAGGCAGCTCTGACTCACGATTGTTCCTGTTTCTGGCAATCTCAGTATTTGCAATCACCATTGGGCTAATTGTTATGAGAAGTGCCACTCTGCTTCACACATCTGATGCGTGTTGATTGTAGCTGTATAACAGAACAGTTTGTAACCTACTGCTGCTTGTCTGTATGAAAGGGATGTTTCTTTTCACTCTTATGACAATTGAGAAATTAGAAGTGGTCTCAGCTGGGCCTGTGCACGATCTAAGTCTTGTGCCTGCCTTCCTCTGTTATAGATCTCCTTTTATTCCTTTGGGGAAGCTGTGCAAGTAAGAGCTGGCTTATGTGAACAAGCGTGGGCTATTGTGTCTTCAGATTGCAAGGGGGAATTTCTATGAATTCAGAGTGTACGTATAATTTTCCAGGCTCTGAAAGTGCAAACCACAGCTCCTGAAGTCCATGTGATTTGAGGTAAATATGGGCATAGCAGGAGTGTCAGTCCCTTGACAGGATCACCTGGTCAGACTGGCCTCTGTTGGAAGCACTGTTATCACGAGTGGTGTGTTGAGGTCAAGCTCTCCTTCTGTGGCCCGGCCATAAGAGGACAAGAAGAATGTTCCTGGATAAAATACAACCTTGGTTTTGTAAACATTTCTCTGTGATGTGAACACATGGAAGATAAAAGTACCATGAGTATGGCTGCATTTTCCTTGAGCTGAAGGTTGATGATTTGCTGTTCAGTCTTATGCAGGATATGAGTGGTTTGGGAGAGTTTCTTACGCTTTCCTTTTCCCTCACATCCTTCTACACCTGCATAAATCCTAAATTCAAGCCTGTTTGGCACTGCCAAGTGCATTTCTTAGATGTAAGTCAGGTGGGCTGTGCTTGGGACTCTGGCATTGCTGACATACAACTACTGTCTTTCTCTCTTGTGAGTTACTGGTTACTGCCTGGCTCTGCTGGGATTTTTCTTCCTGATTTTGGTCAAATGCTTATATCTAATAAAGTTTGTGAGTGATGAAGATAACCAGCATTATGAGCTCTCCTTATGTCTGTAAACTGTCTAAAAAAAAGGTCAGTAGGTTTTTTTTAAAGGCAAAAACAAGTATCTCAGTGTTTCCAGGGCTGTATTTCTATCCGTGCTATGTGCAGGTTGCAAGGTGAGGGAGGGATTTCCTCCGGGGCTGTTTCACATTGTACTTACCTTTTCCACCTTCTGGTATAAATGGATTTTTGGATAGATTTGTATCTCCTCTGAGAAGCTAACTCCCTCTTTTGGCAATTTATTCCTCTCTCCCTCTCTTCTTTTTTTGTCTTTTTTTTTTTTTCTCCTAACCTGTGCAAGAAGAATTTTGCCTTGCTCAATGTCAAATCCTTGAAGAGGAACATTTTACTATGGTTATTTGAGGATTTTAAAGCAGCAGTTCTGAGGCATATTTAAAAGGAATATAATTTTCCTACCAAGAGAAGGTAGCAATGTCTGTATTTTTCTGTCAGATTGCTGAACCCTCTGCCTTCCCAGGTTGAGTCTGCTTGTGCCCTTGTCTCATTTTTGTCATTGCAAATGCTTCTCTTACAGACTTATTTATTACTGTTCAGTGTCCCACAATTGCAATGGTTGCCAGGCATTAATCATCCCTAGAAGTGGAGCTGTGCCATTTCATTGCTGGGGATGGTCCCCACAGCTGGTGTGGCACTCTGCATGTGCTGGTGGCCTCAGGCAGCACCTGGCACAAGGTTGTAAGTGTTTCCCTCGAGGCTGTGAGTGTTTCCTTCTGGTGAGCACCTTGCCCACAAACCTGCACTGGGACTGTGTCCACCAGAAATCACTCCTCCAGGTGAGTAGGGGCAATTTTCTTAGAAGGAAAATGATCCTGGCTGGATACTTTACATCTCTCTAGCACAGTTGTGCATGGCACCAAGGTGATTCCCACTTCTGGAGGGAATTGCCTAAAGGGCATGAATAACAAGAATTGACCAAGTGGCCACTGAACTTCAAATAGGAGGCAAGGTACTTTTAGTAATTTTAGCAGATACTTACATACTTCTGTGAATGTAGATTTTAATTGTTTAAGACTATATCTCCTTGAAAGACCCTGGAGCTTAGCTCATTTGCTGTGGCTTTCAAGGGAGTTAAGGCCAGTGCTCTGGTGCCTGTGAAAATTGTACAAATCTACCCTCTCAGAAAAGTGCAACCTACAGATGACAAATGGAATGTGTGCTTCAAAACAAAACAAAAAGAAAAGTACTGCCAAAAAGCAAACTAGGAGATTTAGCAGTTGTATGAAAGGAAAAAATTGTAGAAGAGGATGGATCTAATGTACTACATCACGAGCCGTTTTCTGGGATATGGCTTGAAATGGCATGCAACAACGTTTTCTAATCTTTCAAGAGCAGAGAAAAGGCTTTCAGCTCACTGCTTGTAGCATTATGTGTTGTGGCCTGGCTTTGTACTGAAATACCAATAATTTAATGTTTAGCTGAGAGTAAATGTCTTTGGAAGCAGGAGGGTGAGAATGGCAGCCTGCAGTCTGGAAGGACTGGTGTTTTAGGCCTGATTTTTGTTTATTTTCTGAATATAATGAAAATGGTCTTGATACGTCAATAACCAACAACTTCTCTGAGCTTCTTGGATAAAAAGGATGAGTGGATGTTCTGCAGAGTGAGATCTTGTGCATGCACAGCTTTTCTTGGAAGGTTTTGCCCTTTGTCATTCACTGTGAGCACTGTCATTGTTTTGGAAGATGAAGAATTTTTTTCTTTCCACATTATTCCTGCTAATGCTATCGTATTTTTTCAAACAGATCAGTGTATTGACTTACTGGCTCTAGCCACGAGAAAGCAGGACCAGTCCTGTGAACACCAGAGGATAAATCTGTCAGGCAGAGTAGCAGGGATTTGTGTTACAGAGAAGTCAATATGAGACTGTTGTCCTGAAGTCCATAATCCAATTAAGCTCTTGTCTCAACACACATTAGTATGTACATTTTCCTGTGGAGTAATCAGCATTTACCCTGAGACATGTCCCTGCCTTGGAAGGTAGGGACAGCTGGGGGCAGTGCGTATTTCCAATATGACAAACATACTTAGGAACTATCTATTCATTATTCCACAAAACTTATGAATTGACATTTTTGTTTTCATAATCTCAAGGTATTGAAGAAATTCTGTCTGCATTCCAAACCCATATGAACAAAGAGATCATTCCTTTATGAAAATACAGCATGCACCTGGCAAATTTTCTTGAAAGGATTTTATTTTGTAAATCCTATAAGGGAATGTCAAACCTACCAAACTCTTAGTATATCTTAGTATATCTTCTAGGGTGAAGGATTGTTTCTTTCTCTTGGTTTCTTTTTTGTTTTTGTTTGTTTGTTTGTTTTTTGTTTTTTGTTTCTTTTCCTACCACAACTTTGCACCAGTAGCTTTTGGTATGTTGTCCTCATGAACTAGTGTTACATTCTCAATTCTCCCGTCCACCAAAAATGGAGACTCTAGTTAAAAATCCACTCACTTCTCCCAAAATGTTTCCAGCTGGGAGACAAATCAGGCCTGGATCATTTATATTTGGTAGCTGTCAATGTCATTTTCCTCTGAGGTACTTTTTCTAAACTGTGTCTGTGATTGTTTCGTAGCTATTGCTTTCAGACATGCCATGCTCTTCATCAGTCAGAGCCAGGAAATATGTCTTAGCCTAATTATGGTGTTTGTGAGGAGCAGACTGATCAAGTCAGTTCTAGCTTATTTCCAAAGATAGGTCTGAAATGATGTATATACATAATGTGGTGGCTTTTTGTGTGGTCAGGGGAGATGACAGTGAAACCTGGAGGAAGGAAGTGGCATGTGGATGTTGGAGCTCTTGCTGCTGGTTTGCATCCGGCACTGACCAAAGGAAATGGGTGAAGGATATTGGCTGTTTGGCCCCACTTTACATAACCAGGCATGTTTTGACCTGTGGTTTTTATCAGATGATTAAACTGCAGCACTTGAGGCAGTTCTCTGCACAGGCACAGTTCTTATTGTTGATGTAGTATAGGCACAAATGCTGACCAAGGTTTGTTTTCAGTCTTACCAGCATGTTTCCTTCTGGAATCCTTCTGATTTTCTGGTTTCTCTTTAGAAACTGGCTCCTCATATATCAGGTTTCTCTATGGTCTATGTCCTGCGCAGTGTTTTATTTTACAAGGGAAATAGGTAGAACTACTAAAAAACTTAATATTTGTTTTTTGCGACAGTGGAAGGGTAAGAATAGTGATTGGTGACGTGTGTTATAAGGAAAGCTCCTACTCTGGGATTTGGCATTGCATTCCCTGGTATAATAGAGCCTCCTTTTCTCCTCTCTATATCTTGAGGATGAAGTGGAGGGTCTTGCTTGGGTGACTTTTTCCCCTGCGGGAAAGAATAAATAAAATCCATGAGACTTTTATCAGAGTCCATCTGCTAAGGAGAACTTTAGAACATTGAGAAGTCAGCTGGATTAAAAGATCAAGATAGCTTTCTGAAATCTCAGGGCTGAGAGTTCTTTTCTGACTGTAAATAACCTATTGCAGGCTTATCACAAAGGAATATACCACATAATGGATGGTAGTGAAAATCCAGCCGCCAAATTGTTAACTAAATAAATAATCTCCAGAAAATCCCCAACCTGATACATGTTTTCAATGGGCTATAACTAATAGAAAATGCTTCATCATTTAAATTGGTCTTTCAGTGTGTTCTTTAATGAAATTACCTTTTTGTGGAACTGATGGAATATATGTCTTCATACGCAGTGGAAATTTATTGAGGTAGAGACAAGGTCTTTTCTGGAAATGTTGACACCAGAATGAGTCAACTTCCCAGAAAAGCACCAATGACCTACATAGCTTTGAGTTATGTACTTACAATGGGCATCTTAAAGGCAAGATTGGCACATCTATATACAAGGGAAACCTTATTCTCAGTGTCTGTTCTTACATTGTTGGTATTTCTAGTCTGTTCCATGCCCGAGGATGGGTGAGAACTCTTTGTGAAATTCTTCTGCCTGTATTTGTCTTGTGAAGTTTAATGAGTACTTTTTCACAAGGCTGTGCTAATGGAATGAGCTCAGGGCTCTCACCGTGTCAGGGTGAAGTCCTGAGGGTGGCTGTGAAATGCTGTACCCCTGGTGTCAGAGATGCTCTTTGGAAAAGGAGAACAAACACAATAATTGCACCATTTCCCTTACCCAAGGGAAAATGAAGCTGGCCTATTCAGGAGTAAGAGCTTCTCTTTGCCTGGAACCTCTGTTTCAGAACAAAGTTCCAGTCTGAAATAAAAAGCAGAAATACCAATGCTTCCTGCAGTTTGAAAATGAAAAAAAGTGTCAGATCAATTCTACTGCTTCTTATTAGGACAATATCAGAATGATTACTCAAATGAAATAGTTTGAATTGAAATACTGTTTTAAGCTCACTTTGAATTTGTGATTTAGGTTGTGGTGTTTAACTTTTATGCTTAAATATTAATTTCTGAATCTACAGTGACATATACTGAAATGAATCACATTTTCAGTATTGAAGTGGAGATTCTCAGATAGGCTTGCACAACAAAAGGAAAGTAAAAAAATGAATAGTTTTGATTTTTGTATTCAACTCTTAACCTATATTTCAGACAAAGCTAACTTCACAAGCTCTTCTCTTTATAAATAGAATATGAGGACTGTAGAAAGCTTCTTTCTAAACCCGTGTCCTTGAATCCAGATGAGATGGTTTGCTTGACCCTGAGGTTATTTAGGTGTCATGTGTGTAGAAGTGGTTCTTTCTTTTCACCTTTTGGTAAGTGTCTCTTACCTGACTCGGGTCTGACCCATTTGGATCCAGAGTGTGCAGTGCACGGTGCCTGTAAGTGGAAAAAAGCAACACCTGAACTCTCTGGCACCTCAGCTCTGGGTGATGTGGAGTGATGTCACTCACCATGCAAGAAACCACTGTTGTATTTAATGTGCCACTCAAGCTGTGGACAACTTTTAAGAAATCAGTGATTTTACATTGCTAAATTCTAGTGGTGTTAAGTGGAAATGTGGACACTCAAGTAAAAATGACACTTATTTTTCTCCACCTAGATATTTTTATTTCCCTTTCTTTCTGATTATTTCACCAAATACCTTCCACTAGCTCATCTTGACCTTTCAAGGACTTGGTATTACAGTTCCTTTCCTCCTTAAAAAATCTTCCTGTGGTTTTGAACAATGGGATAGAAGTGGTAGCCAGGACAGCTTGGACCATTAGAGTGATCACCTGCTGTCTTTTATCACTGGTAATTTTTTCTCCAGCCAAGCTGCCTATTGTTATTTGTTCCTTTCTTGTTCCCAGAGCTACAAAAATAATCAGTGAACTGGAAAGTTTTCAGGGGTGGTGGCTGCAATGAGTAGGAACATCCTGGTTGCTTCAGGTCCAAATTTAGGCTACGTGGAGCATCTTCCTGGTTTTGGCAGACTTAGACTTATTTTGTGAATGCAAGGGGATTAAGAGTAAATGGAATCATTATATTTAAAGCTTTTCTGTTGTTTCTCTTCAGAATACCTGTTAACCACAGCTTCACTGTGTTACGTCTGAGATCCTGATTAAACCAAAATTAATTTTCTTTCTTGACTTCAGACTTGTTAGGACACAGAGAGGTGGTACCTGTATACAGACTGTTACTGTACTCTGATATTTGCTTTAGGGATTGCATTTAATGGCATTACTAAAATCCCCCTTCCCCCAGTCATCATCCTAGGACAAGCCTGTGTGAATTCAGACTTTATGAAAAACACTTTATGTCTCACCTGTAACTGGCAGACTTTACATTTTTTTTACTGTGGATGGTAGCTGAAATTTAGAGCCCCAGTTCAGCTGAGTATTTCCTTTAGGAATCTCCATATTCCACCTGACAAACTGCAATTCAAGTTGAAGTGTAACACTTTAAGCATCCAATTTCTACCGCAGCTTACCCTAATGACCTTAAGGGACTTTTTACATGTTGCAAAGTCCTAGAAAACAGCATGAGGCAAAACAGATAGACAATGACATGCATGGTGGCTGATTGTAATCCAATCATATCCTCCTTTTATTTTTATTTCTTAAAGATAATAATACTCTAAGCAGGACATATACAGTGAATCTTCTTTGCTTACTGAACCTGCTCCTCCAAGTCTTATGAGCATAAAACAGCGATTATCAGTGGCAATTTCTTGAGAACTGCTGGGATTGGGGCATGTGTACAAAATTACAAGGCCAATGCAAACAAACCTCAGGGTGGTTCTCAGAGAGCCAGGGAGGCTTCTCTCAAACTGAGTTTACTGCCAGACAATAGTCTGTCCACATCACTGTGTTCAGTCTTGTTATTCTCAATGTTCATTCTGTGGTGCTTAAAAAAATCCAAGCCCAAAAATGTAACTGACATTTTTTTGTCTGTAAGAATGTTTTTGACAAATGCAGTAATTCCAAGGATGTGGCGTCTGGCATGGTTATAACCCCAAGGAGGAAGAACACATGAGTTTGGACTTGTGCCTCCACACATGTGCATTTCAGGAGAATTCAATATGTGTTCCAGGCAGAAGGAGAAGCAGTAACTTCCCAGCCAGCTAAATGCCTGTTTGGCCCATTCCCCATCTTCATTACAGCTGCACTTGCAGCTCGACTCTAATCCATGGTAGCTGCCTGCCAGTACTGGGCATGAAATCTTTGCAAACAACTTGTTTCATGAATAAGTTGGTGTTTGGTACCACTGAAAATAGAAAGTTTCCCTTTGTGATTTTCCTCCATCTCCTTACTCTCTTTCTCTTTAGTCTGAGGAGCCTTGAGTCATGTTCTTGTTTGGCTGTCCTGCTTCCAGCTCTGATGGAATGGGGTTACTGCTTGGCAGTGGGTATTTACTGAATGAGGTTCAAGTAGTTCCACCCTAGGAACTGGGGAAATGTCTGCAGAGAGTGATGCTGTAATTAAAAGACATACAGTGGGCTTGCACAGCAGGAGTGCAAAACTCTGCAACATTAAGAGTGAGCTGAGAGTGAGTTCGGGGATTAAGGGTTTCTGTGTGGGTTCCTGAGTTAAGCACCTAAATTAGTGACCTGCCTTTCAAAACAAATGAGCTTCTGACAGATCTCATTGCCTATAATTCTCCTTTCTCTCAGTTTGCCTGTCACATGAACAGGATGATTTAGCTCACTGCTGGGATAGGGCAGGGCTTGATTTGTTTGTGTTTTTTAACAGTGAAATGACAGTCTAAGGTAAAAGCACTGACATGAAACTGAGGAGACTTGGATTTCATTTCTGACTATATCACAGTGTACACGTGACCTGGGCAGCGCATTTAATCTGTCCGTGCCATGGTTTTCAGTTGTAAAATAGCGCAAATCCTCTCTTTCACAGCTTTTCTCCTTCTAGCTCTAGTTTGGATGATTAGACCTCTCCAAGCCAGAGGATCATTTCTCACTCTGGGCACATTCAGTTCAAGAGTGTGGAACCTAAATATGGTTCTGCTGCTAGCAGGATAAAGAGCAAACCATTCCATAGAATCTCAAGGACTTGGGACTCATTTTATTGCTGTTCCAGTTTGCAGAAGTTTGTTTCCATATTTTCTGAAGTATTCACTACAGTTCACTCAGGCTTTTTCATTAGAATGTGTTTGAGAAGAAGAAAAGATGAGCAAGCTCCAGTGCTGGGTACTAAAATCCTCTGCACCTCCATTTCCCCCCATTAGTCAGAGAGATTTCCATGGCTACTCTGCAACAAGCTCTCAACACAGCTTTAAAATGCCTGCACTTTTTTTTCTATAATTTTCTTTTTTTTTTTAAAGGACTTTCTTAAGTTTGGAGCATTTAATTTAATCAAATAAGACTTGTGTGCTCACAGATGACCTTGTTAAGTATATTTAATTAAAATGACCAGCTTTTATTTTTTCTTTTTTCCCCCCTAGGGAATGACTTTGTGACCATTTCCAACTGAGTGTTCTTATTTTCCTAGACAATATTTTATTTACAGACACCACGTAAGTGATTTGCTTCGCTTTGACATTTTCCAGCTAGCTAGAAGAAAGCCAACTTTTGCTATTTTTTTCAGTGGGGGCCTTGCTATCAGGGGACTCCTTTCTCTTCCTCTGTGTGGTTTATGGTGACTCTTTGTTTAGTCAGAATATTTTGACCTGACTTTTATTGCTGCTCTGAGCCAAACATCACCCATAAATTGAGCATCCTCTTTTATCTGAATGAAATGCTGTAAATTCTATTAAACATTTTACCATTTCTCTCTCTTGCAAGAATGTTGGAGTGTCATCCAACCCAGAGGAATAATTTAATTTTTGTTATTAAATAATCTGGTCCTGTCCTTTATCAATCTCTTTTTTTAAATGAGTTTGGCTAAATTAAATGACTCTTTATTGTGGCTGGCAAGACAGAATGGTTTAGTGCTCCGGCCTTTTATCTCTGGAGACCTGAAGGCCATGCATTTGGTCCAGATAAGGCTGCTTTGCACCTCTGAAGAAGTATAAAGTGACATTCAGCAGCCTCAGAGGACTGTTAGCAGAATCCTTTATGCTGGAGAGCCCTTCACAGAGACTTTTAAGAAAGTTCTTTTCCAACCACTGCCTTGTGCTACTGTAGTGCAAAAAGATGGTTGGAAAACCCTTATGCTCAAGAGCAAAATCTTGTGCTGATTTCCTGCAGGTCCCAGCCAGTCAATTTGTTTGGATTTATTTGAGTCTGGTGGCTCTGGCCACGTCCCAGGGCCGTGCTGCAGTTTGCTCTAAGTCTGAAGTGCTGCTTGCCATCTCCAGTGGTGACCACACCTGCAGTCTTGGGCAATGGCTGCAAGTCCAAGAGCTGTCCTTGCTTTTTATTACTTTGCCCTACTCTAAATCCCCTCAGGAACTCATTTCCCTAGAGGGTAACACATTTATTTGTACATCTTGGGCCCAGCTCAGCATTCTCTGGTGGTGCTGAGAGTTCTGCACATCTGCACAAGCCAAACCAGAGATGGGTTTTGTAGAGTTTATGGGAAGAGCACATGGTTCTGGTGGAACATTACAGCAGGAGTGCTGTACAAAGCTTGGCCCAAATGTTTGTAAAACTAGAGTGGTTGTGAGAACTGCATTGCTCAAATCAGGGTCTATGTGCTGCTGTCTGTCTTGCTGAAAACTTTGGACTTTTGTAGTTATTTTAACAGTCTCCTGTGACTTGATGAAAAAGCAGTGACTTTCAGGATTTTTATTTCTGTAGGTTCCAATGAGGAAGTTATTTTGGTAATGAAGTAGAAAAGCTTTAAGATGTAGTTGCAGAATGAAAGGGAATTGGCTGGCAAGAAAAATAAACCTTCAAGAATCTAAGGGAGATCTATATGTAGTTGGCAGAGATGCATAAAGTGACATTGGCTGCTGTTGTACTCAGGTAAGTGAATCTGCATTTGGTTGCAGGCAGACAGGTATTGATCTGATTCTGAGAACCCTTTCAAACCCATAACTTCGCTTCCTTGGGGATCTGCCTTTACTGTAATGTTCGTGGGATCATTGTTGAAGTTCAGGAGCCTGGGAATTGGATTTTATCAGCCTTAGTTACTCATGAAAAAGTTCTGCAATTTCCCTGTCCCTCCAATAACCCTGCAAAAATTACACAGGAGGAGCAGAACTACCTTAATGACATTGCAGTAGCTGAACATTGGCTGTAAAAGGGCTGTGTGAGGAAGCAATGGGATTTACACCATGCTGATACAGCAGAACATGACAGGGACTGGAGGAACCCCCAGCTTTGCAAACCTGGACTTTTAGACAAGCTCAGATCTTTTGACTTTTTTCCTTTAACTTGCTGTTGGTGCACTTCTCTCTGCTGGACTCTGCTGAACTCAGCTGAGCTAATCTGAGGTGGCACTGTGTGCTTCTCTTCTCAGCTAGAGAACCAAAGCTTTAGTGGCCAATCTCTGATTTGAATAAACAAAACAGAAAAAAAAAAAAAAAGAAGATAAAAGGAAAACAAAAGAACTTGCTTACTTGCTTTTGTGGAATAGTCCCAATGAACTTCCTAGCTGTCATCTATTGCACTAAGTTTCTAACTTCTATTGCATTATGCTTGAAATTTCATTATGCTCTACTCTGGCACTGATTCACCTAGACAGTGAGAGAGTATTAAGACCAGCTTATCAAACAGTTGCAGTAATAAAATATTTCCTGCCTTTCTGTGAAGACCTTTATAGAATTAGGGAAAAGGAAGAAGTACAGCTGACGAGGGCTTCATGATGCTTCATAGCCCAAGTGCTTTTTGCGTGTTTTTCTATTTCACAGTTTGTATTGGATTTCACAGATAAAAGACTAATCTTGTTGCTTTTTTGGCGTAATTTGTTTTGTCTGCTTCATGCAACTAGGTGATTTAAATGGTCCACAAGCGAGAGATACCTTGGGGAAAAAAACTTAGTTTTCTGCTCCATATTATTCAGACTCTAAAGCTCAAAGTAATTGAATCTCTACTCAGAAATGAAGATTGAGTATTTTTGTTTTAAATTTAAGTGTCTATATAAACATGATGCCTCAGGGCTTTGCTGATTTATAATGTATGTGATTTGAAGGGTGCCTTAGTGGCTTCAGCAGAACCCTTTTCATTTTATTAGTCTTTGGGAACAAAATATGCTGTACATAATTCTTTTCTTTCCTGCACTATAATACAGCTAATGCTCTTTTCTGTCATGATCCTGTATAATGCTATTAGCTAAGCAGCTGTTCTGTACCTCAGACACACGAAAAAACACCTCCTAATATTGGTTCCTCCATGCACTAATGATAATCTCCATGCAGTTTTTTCCCTGTTTTTGTGTTTTTCTCCTTTCCCCTGCTGCCTCTCAGCCAGGTGTCTGCAGCCTGATGGCCCTAATAACTGATGAGCTGGTGATTCCAGAGCTTGCTGCTGTCACACCACTGCTCCTTGGGAGCCTCTCTGGTGTCACTGAGCACAGCAGGATGGCTGCCCTCATCCTGGACCCTGTTCCCCTGGAAAGGCACAACCTGGGGGCCTGTGTGGTGTCTCACTGACTTCTGTGTGTCTGCAGGGTGCCAGATCACCTTCCCAGTGTGTGCTGTAGCTGCCTCTTGCCAGAGTGCAGGCTCAGGGTGTGAAGGTCAATGATTTTCCTCAGCCTTTTGCGTGATAGAGCCCCAGGTGACAGAGTTCAGGTGACGTCTCCCATGGGAGGAGTGGCTGAGGCAGCAGCATGGTTTGATATTTCCAGCCAGCTCTGTTACGGCTTAATCTGTGACAGATGTTTCCAGGCACAATCAGTTCAAAATATATTCCTTAAAGTTTAAAAAACAGGACAGGTGGGAGAGAGTCACAGCTGGAGTGACCACTGAAAAGTCCTGGTGGCACCAAAGTGAATACTGCCTCATAATGAACTGTCTAGTTCAGTTTTCATTTGACACTCAAAAATAAAACTGGAATGTTACAGAACTGGCAATTTTGATATGAGAGCCATCTCAGTGTGGCTCTGGTCACTTTTCATGAGCCTCTGTATTTTTCTGTGAGAACCTCTTGCGTCTTTTACTTCATGGACAGCCAGTGGTCAGTGCTTTGCGAGGCAGTCCAGGGCTGAAATTTGGAATGACCACAATCTCATAAATGCAGCAATTTATGTGCTGTAATCTGAAGGTGAGACCATAGTGATGCTTGAAGAACTCTGTTTTCCTCAGGGAGCAACAGTAAATGTGTTTAGTTTGGCTTTTTGGTGACAGTATTCTGTTGATGTGCAGTGAACTGAGGACTTAGACTGGGATAAGTGCTCTTAGTGTTGGTTTCTATTTGGGAGTTTATTCTTGTCAGTCAGGCAAGGACAGTGGAGAGGATTATCTATAGCTTGGTATAAATACCTCAACTTCTGCAGAAATGCAGCCTGTATGAATTGAATTGTTTCTTCTAAATTTTATTTAATTTTTAAGTTTTTGACTTGCTTAATGGCCATTGATATACGAGCTGGCCTCCTTCTGTCTGCGGGAGGCAACAGTCCTTTTGCACAGTAAAAGCTTCATAAGTGTTAAAAACCTGTGGGCTCCGTAGAAGAATGTTCATTCTGCACAGAACTGACAGGAAAATTGGCTTTAAAATTGTTCAAATTATTTGAGAGTGGTGTTTTCCTTGCTTGTACTTAGATACCAGTGTAATAGGTCCTTTAGAAAAACCTAAGACAGTGAGACTTGGCTTTAGCAAGGTGGTGCTGTCACTTCCACTGGCATTTTTTAGCCTGGACTGAAAATGTTTATGCTTAAAGGAGTTATGAATTTGTGTGTCTGCTGATAAACTCTTAGCCAGACCTCTCTTCAAGCTCTGTGTAAGAGTGCACAGGGGTACACACAGAAAGGAACAGGTATTTTTCTCTTTTTTTTTGTTGGAAAAAAGTAGTTGCACTCCACATGTGTGATGTGAGTCTGTTTTGCACCAAAGGAATGTGATGGCATCTGTAAATTCTGATGCTGCAAGGTCTAATCCTGTTTTCCTCCTGTTCATAATAAGCACAGGCTCATTGTGTGCATATACACAGTTTTTCCTGGTCAAAGGGTAATGTTAACATTGGAAAGATGAAGTCTGTAAATCACTTTTTTAAACTAAACTTTTTGTCTGTGTCCTACACATCCCTCAGGCCACTGGCTAGGAATTATCCCATACCCTTCAGCCCTGGGCTTTCCTCATTTTCACATTTATGTAATTGCATGTTACCTAAATACACTGTATACATCAGGAAGAACATCTATTTTTTTTTATTTTGACTGCTGTTTAATTTCCTAGTGTGCTGCTGGTTTCCTCAAGAGCCATAGAGTAACAGCTGGGCACAATATGTACTTCCACAGATCAATAGGGGTATATGTACCTTTAGCCCCTAAGAAAACAAACATTTTGTTTATCTTTTCCTGGAGCAGCCTCTTTTCCACTGAGAACAAACATAATTTGTCAAACTAGGAATATTCTTCTCATGCCCAGCTAAACAAAACAAATTAATTTGTAGTATTTCTTGCTCTGAATGCTTCTGGGAGGCATTTGGACAGCCACTCAGGAGTATTCCCACTTCTGCCAATTTCATAGGAGAAAAGAAAAAGAAAGAAAGGGAATTCTGTCAATTAAAGAATTATTTTTTACTAAAATATGTGAGGTCAATGGATAATTTTAAAAATCCACTTTTACATTAGTTATTTGTGCTTTTTACTTTGCTTTGAGTTCCAGTCCCAGGTTTGAGTTTCAGGAAGATACATCCCCCATTCGACCCTGTCCCTGCTTTGTAGCAGCACAGCTATTATTGAAAGGAGAAATTTGTAGCTAAAATTAGGAGACAAAGGCTTAACTTTTCCATTCTGATGTAGTGATCTGTGGAGCAGACTCACAGAAAGACAGGTGGTATTTCCTACTGAATCCTGGATAGGGGTAACTTCTCTAATTTTCCTTGCCCAAGAATTTTGGTTTCTTTCTGCTGAAAGACAGATTGTGTTGCTAAAAGAATGAGTGCTATCCCTAGAATGTCAAAGTTGGTGAGTTGATGTGATTTGCCCATAGCCATTGAAGGCATCTGTGGCAGAGCAAGGAATTGCTTTGGATCTTGTGAGTTCCAATATTTGGTGGCCTTTTCTGAAGATAACGATTTTTAAAACTTCTTTCCCCCCCTTCTTTTCTTGCTTTTGTTTCTTGACCAATTTTCTTTGGCAGTTTGGCAGCATCCTAGATATATTCTGATAGACATCAGAGAACTGAATAAAAATTAAATTTATACAATGACAAAACCAGTCAACCGTTTCAGTGACAATCCGAAAAGGTGTGGGAGAAATAAAACAACCAAACAAAAAACCTTGAATTGCTTCTAGAGTAAAAGCATCACTATTCATGAGCCATTACTGAACTTTTCATTCTCATATCTGATTTATTTATTAATAGCTTTGAAGAAGGAAGAAAATAGGATCAGAACTGCAATGCAAAATGATAAATGTTTGGTTTGTTATTGGTTCCAGCTAATAAATGTGAACATTGCTGTGGGTCTTTTTCAAACCAGGCATAACAACTGAAATTTCATTCAAGCTAAATGAGGGAGCAGTTAAAAACATCTTTATTTAGTGAGGGATGAAAGAGTAGAGGCTGCCTCTAGAAGCATAGAATGGTAAAACACAGAGAAGTCGTTAGTCTGCTTGGATTCAAGCACTTCCTCAGATTAGTAGAGCTTGCTGAGGGATTGAAGTGCTAGATATGAGGAGCATATTTTTAAGAGAAGACAGCAGGACCTGAAAAACTGAGGAGATGATCAGAATAAGCATTACTACCACTGGGAACATCTCTTTGAGGAAGAAGATGATAGATATTCTTCTTGCAAGAAAATAGAATGTTATTGCTTCCTTATTTAAAAGAAAAGAAGGAGAAGAATAAAAAGTAGAGTAAGATTGCATGGAAAAAAATTGGTTTTATCTCCATCACCTGTTTCTTTTTTGGATGTGGGTGACAGCTTAGTCTTGGCTCAATGCTCAGGTGAAAAGGGAGATAATGAGGTCCATATTTTGGGCTGAGTCTCAGCTAATACAAGTAACACAACTGTCTGCTCTTGACCCTTTGTAAGGACAAGACGTGCAGAAGGAAGTGGGAAGGGTGATTGAGTTCTCTTCTCAGTTTAGGCCAAATTAGATGTCATTCGACACAGGATGGTTTCCAACTCTGACATATTTTACTGTCAAAAAGTAACGCAAGGATGAAAATAGAACTGCTAGAAAGAACTGACGTTCATCCCTCTTCTGACCAAACTGCAGCAAACAGGATAATTATAGGTGTGTGGGGGATGAGGAACCTTCTGAACTTTGCCATTTTCCCTGTAAACACGGAGCTCACTGAGACTCATCCAAGTTCTGTCAGGCAAACAGTGGGAGTCCATTACTGTGGCCTAATGAGAGAGGAGGGTGTTCATGAGTTTTTTGTTTGTTTGTTTGTTTGTTTGTTTGTGGGCTTTTGGTAGCGTTTTTTTCTTAAAATCTTTTTCCTTCTGGATTCTATGCTAGGGTGTATTAAAAAAAACATGCATTAAAATTGCACCTGCGTATCAAAAATTTCCTGCTGTAATATCAGGCTCACAGCTAACCACATCTCACCTCTAGGAATGGTTTGGGTTTCCTCATCTTTTATTGCTTTAGCATGAAGAGAGCAACCATTCTGCTTTTTGTATAATAAAAGCTTTATGTATAATAAATATGACTTGCTGATTATAAATGTATAGTGCCACCACAGTAAATTTCACTCAGACATGGTAAATAAAACAATAGGAAATTACCTTGGCAGTGATTTGCTGATAGATTTTTGTTTGGTGGTTGCTGTTTCAGTGACTATAAATTCCAGACCCACGGTAACTTTCTGCCATTATCATCCCGCAGTCTGCAGTTATTTCGCATGTTTTATGGCGTCAGTGTTGTTTCCTACTCAACTGCATACCAGTTAATTTAACTTAGATGAACGAGCTGAAATAGAAACATAGTGTGACTGAGGCCCTAATGGATTTCTTTTTATTAAAAAAGAGGAAAACATAAAGTTCTAAACCCATGAAGCGTATTTACAGGATATGCAATTAGCTTCAGGCTGTGGAGACACCCTTGAAGAAGGTGCTGTGCAAGTTATCCATCGCTTTTGTCACTTCTCACTCAGTATGTGCCATATGGGAACATTCAGCAGAGATTTGTGTGGAGGTAAACATCATCTTTCTGCAGCAGCTCACCCATGGAGCAAGGTTTGACAGGCAGCACTGCTTAGATTTGCCTGTAGAATTGTACTTTAGTCTGAAACCCTTCCTGCCTACTCAGCCTCCTGCCCTTCATGATTTACTTTGCAGAGTATTTCAGTTTTGTGGAGTGGGGAGATAAAGTGACCTCTGTGCTGAGCTGCCTTTACCTGTTGGAGCTGGTTATAATGTCAGAGCTCCCAAGTTATATTTTGTTAACTTTGTCTGCTTAGAGCAGGAGCTGTGATTTGACAGAGGCACACCTGTGTCACCAGTTCTTGCAAACATCCCAGATTTCTTGGAAGCTTCAACACACTTCAGAGGAATGATAGAGTCTGGAAGATGTATCTGGTGAATAGTTGTTCTGTGTTTGAAGGCCCTCCTTGTACTTTTGTCTCTGAAGATCAGGCAGCAGCTTCCACCCCATATGGGAAAATATTGCTTGCATGGCATAAGGTTGATGTTGGGATGACAAGGAACTGCTGGGGCATGTACAGGGAGAAAAAGTTTGCTAAACCAGCATTGCTGCCAAAGAAATTGCACAAAATATTTTACTCTAATTTATCATAAACAAACGTTCAGGGCATTCATAAGTTAGAAATACACCCTGCTTTAGATACATCTGCTTTTTGAGCATTTCTTAGGTAGCACTGAGAGGCTGTATGCACAAACTCTTCTAATAGATGCTCAACTCCTATTTCATGTGTTATCCATGCTTTGTGTCTGAAGTGCTCCCCTCAAATCCCATTAAATCACAGTCTATGTGCCAACATTCTTCTCAATTTTCTGACCTTTTCAAGCAAGCTAAAAAGGCGCTCATAGGCATCTCTTTAGCCACATTTTTCTGTTGATAAGAATTTTGAGTGCTCATCTAACATTTTTCAACTTCAAAGCTCTTCAGAAGTGAGGGGCCTGATCCAAAGTCCATTGAAATAAATGAACAGTCTTTCTGTTAGCTTCACAGGGACTCAAGCAGTAAATTGTGCTCCTAGTCCTCTCATTTCCCCTCATCTATTCTCTGAATCCCTGCTAGCTTCTGCACCTACTTCAGTTTTAGGCTCTGAGTAGTCTCTCTCCCACTGTGCTCCTATTTGGCAGTGGCATAATGAGACAATCTCTGAGAGTAGCTTTCTGACAGATGCTCAAATTTGGGGTATGTATAAGCCCTTTGTAACTAAACTATGTCTTTAGATGAGACAGCAATGTGGTCTCTGTTTTGATTTTCTTCCTGGTTCCATGATTCTTTCTAAGCCCTTCTCAGTGTTAAAGAACTCCATTTTTCCCGTCAACAATCTGGATGGATAATTCCACTCCATTAAGGACTATAGCAGGCTTTATCCTTGTGAAACTCTTTCAAGGGTCCTAAACCCCTTTGCTGCTCACAGCTTGGTCAGCAAGGATCCTGCATCCTCTGTGCAAGGATGTAGGTGGAGGTTGTTCATGTAACAGCTCTGCTTTGGTTTTAACATTTCCTCCACACGAGTATCCTTTATAACTGCTGGTTTTCTTGCTTTTGCACCATGGCATCTTTCTGGCAGGTTCTGCTTTCTCTGTGCTGCAGAATGCTTCTGCATTAGCTCTCCCCCCATTCATGTTTTCTCTTCCATGTCTGTTGAATGCATTTTTCCCCCCTGTGTTTTATCAGCTTTCCCTTCTGTTTATTTTTTCATTCTCATTGTTTTTCCTCTTCTCCCTACAGGCTACTCTGCTTCTGCAGAGGCGAGGGAACACTGTCAGGTGACAGTGTGTGGGCAGGTGGTCAGTAGGGATTACTGATATCAAAAATAGTCCTTCAGTCTGTTAGCAATTGCTGTTGCTGTTTTCATTGCTGCATTTTCTGCAAGTCAGCTGGAGCCGCTGGAGACCTTTGTGTGACAGTCGGTGAGTGATTCACCGATGCAGGATCTCCTTGGGCACTGGGATTCTGATTTAACTCATTGCTTTTAGTGTTTTTGAGCATTCTCAAACCCACATTTAACAGAGTACACAGGAAGTGCTTTGTGCCTGTGTAACCTTCTGTTCTTATCATTGCAAGGCTTTTCATTACCTCCAATTATGTCTTTTCATTAGGTTGGGGCTTGCATTAAATTAGCACTCAGTTCTTTTTATTCCTGCACATGAATTCCTGGACCCTACTCAATTCACATTTTTCTTCCTCTTTGAATAGCATAACCACTTAAATCTGCTACAACAGAAGTTAGAAAACTGTCCTCATCTAGCTGTTGCAATTAGATAATTCAGCAGCTGATTACCTCGAATTCTCTGTTTTTCTATAACGAAAGTAGATTCTGCCAAAGCAGCCAGATTGCTTTTGGCTTGTTTGCTTTCTTCACAGGTATCTTGGCACTGTCTCCCATGTTCCTTTCTTTGAGCTGGTGTTGAGTCCAGATTTATTACAAGCAAGATGCAGGTTTTATTTAGCAGCCAGTGATTAACCATCAGAGCTGCTGTAGAAGGTGATGGGAATCCTCACCCTGGGAAGTGAATGTGAATCTGGGGTTTAACAGTGCCTGTCTGGGTGAAATCCAGTGTTGGTTGTTCTATGAAACATCAGTGTCAGTGTCTCCTGGAACTTTGATGCACTGTGGGACCTGTTGTTCTGTGTCCAGTGGAAGTGCTGATGTGAGATCTGGGGCTCCTAACTCTGTCAGAGACATGTATTGATGGGCTCCATGAGCTCTGGGGGTTTCCTTAACATACACTTTAATGATCAGCATCTTCCATGTGGTGTGTAAGACAATGTTCCAGGAAAAAAAAATACTCCAAGGAAATTATAAACTGTGAAAATCGTATGTTTGACTTTGTAGACCCCAGTCAAAACCAGCACAAACTATCAAGTGCTTGACTCTAGGGTTGAAAATGATAAGTATTTTGTTCCACATTCTTGCTTTCAGCAATTCTTCCTCATTTGTTAAAGGACTTTTCTATGGGCTGCTAATGTGTTCGAAAATAATTTAATGTTGTATTTTAGTTCTTGCAGCTGCCAGCAGTTTAAGACCTGTGTATAGAGAACTAGATATTGTACATCAGTTCCTTTGGGGCCAAGTTTGGCAGAGAAAGAATCTACATAAAAATAGCGAAGATGACAGTTACTGGTGCAATTATTGGGTAAGAAGTAGTGATAGACTATGAAGGTATTTTATAGCATTCAGTTTTTCTCTCATTCATCTTAATAACCAATCTCAAAAGCTATACATCCCTTTCTTCCACCACCCCTCTCCCTGATACTCTAGTAATGAAATAGGATTTTTCTAAAGGCAATTTTCTCCCAAGAAACAGCACAGACCTTTTCCTTTTGGACTTCGTTGCTCACAGAAAATTTTCACCTAGGTAATTTCTACAGACAATTGAGAAGTTTATACCAGAAAAATGAAACCAATTAGTTTTCTGATTAAATTCACCTTGATATTGAGAAGCAGATAAGTATTTTCTGTTTCTATGTGCATTCAAATGGAACGGACCTGGTAGAACAATGGGAAAGGACTCAGTATAGAAAATAATAAAAAAGTAATTGGCTTTTCTGTGTTTTCAATAACTGTCCTGGGTTACTGTGTCCCTTGGGGAAACAAACACATCTGTCCAATGCACACATCATTGCTATCACAGGGCTCTGTGAGTGAGTGTTAGATATGATTAACCTGTTTTTGCTTACTCTGATTTGATAAGCAGCACAGCATTTATAAACACCCCACAGCTGATGCTGTTGCTAACATTGGTGCTGTAAGGCACTGGGGGTGTGGCACGTGCTCTTCTGCAGCCCTGAGAGAGAATCACCTGGGTCATTCTGAAGGTAAATAGTGCTGGAGTGAACATGTGAATTAAATCATAGCTTGAGCAAGAGGAAACATCATCTACTCCTTGAGGAGCAGCTCCTTGGGCTCTAAGGTACTCCTTTTACTGGAATTTATTTGTTGTCCTTTCTCTCCAGGAGAAGGAGCAGGATGATGAATGTGCTGTCACAGCCCCAAAAGTGGATGTGCTCCTTCACATCCAGTGAAAGAATAAATATATATATAATCCAGGATCTGCATTTCCCCTGCCCCTGTCAACCTCTCCTCCTTAGCTGCTGACCCACGGAAAGGATGTGGAGGAGGGAATTCAGGCTCTCTGTACCTGTGCAGATCTATTATTCATGTTAAAAATCTGGTCTTAAAATGTGGTACCTTAAAGATGGGAAGCAGTATGAAGTTGCAATGGTTTGACCCTGTAACTGCTGGAAGGATGGAGCTTCATCTTGGCAACATCATCATGGTAGGGTGAAGGATGACAAAGCGTATTGCAGTGACTGAGTGAGGAGCACTGATTTAAACTTCAGTCCCTGTTCCTTCTGAGTTTTCTTAGGTTGAATTATTTTTTATCAGGTGTTAGGTTTATGCTGGCATTCCCTTTGATGAAGACACAGTTTTGTCCGACTAAAATAGTTTGTTGTTTCCACAGAGATAATTAGTTGCTGGTCCACAGAATCAGAACTGGATATTGCCCTTGTGTACTGAAATGGAGAGTGATGGTAATTTTCAGAGAAATAATTTAATTTGCATGGCTTTGGTATTTAAAGCAGCCAGGTGTTTGTTGTTAGGCTATTGCCTGAAGGAATGCTCACAATTTCTTGTTCAGTGCTTTAGATGTAAGGGTTTTGTGTGACTCTGGACTTTACTCAGTCTGAAGTATACTTTGGAATGCCTGATGCTCCAAGGCCTAAAAGGGAGTAAAAGTTGGATGGAGGTCTGAACCATTGACAAAGGCTTGTAGCCTGAAACTTGTATGTTTTCTACAAACTGTATTTGTCTAATGAAAATGGAGCACATTCCTACAATTTTTGTCCTATTCCTATTGCAGTTTTCTTTAGTGTAAGGGGAACAGCCATAGGCTGTTCTAGATCTACAGTGATTTAGTAACATTTGGACAAAATGTTCTTTGATTTGAAATTGTTGAGTCCAACTGAGGAAGAAGGACAGGCATTTTCTGTTTTGATGACTCTTCTGATTGCTCTTGTTATTTTGTATATTTTTTTTTACCCTTTATCAAAATAGTGGCGTGCTTGGCTGGGGCGTGAAAAAGGTACCTTGTGTTGTCAGTATTTCTTACTTTGTGGAATTTGGCCCTTCACTTTAATCCCGGCTATACCTGGAGCATACAGCTTCCTGAGAAATCGTCTTATCCATCATTTGACATGTAATTTTGAAGGGTCAGATGTGAAATGACCCCACAAAATGCATCATCAGACCTATTTTGATGTGGTGTGACATAAGTCATAAAAATTGCTACTTTTTCTGCTGCAGATACAGCCATTTTAAGGGTATTTTACCTGCATTACCCATGAAGCAGCAGTTTAGCCTGTTTGCTGACAACACACATTACTTTTAGGATTTTAAGTATATCTCTGGTTTCCACTCTACTTCAGGAAGTTTGAAGGATTCTTAGAGATATTTGCAGTATGGTTTCTAGGGATCTGTTGCACACCTATTTCTGTCAAGGGAAGTTATTTTGTTGTCAGCATGTTCACCTTCTGAAAGTTGAGCCAATATTCACCAGACAATGTTGAAGTTTGGCTTCAGACTCCTTAAAATCATAAAGCAGAGAAGTGAAAGGGGGGGATAAAATCTCCCAGCCTTCATCGCTTTATTTGCAAAATTAATTCTGCTTAGGTACATTTTTTAAAAAATCTTTTTTGTGTTGGGCAAATCACAAAAATGTCTAACAAACCTTTCTAAGGAGAAAAGAGCAAAGAACACCAAGATCTCTGCTTACTCTGGATGTTTTCCACTGCAAATTAAAAAGCCCTGAACACCCTCATATAAGACCCTGATCTGTGCTGAACAGGTTTGCAGTAGCAGTTTCTGACCTAATGGAATTTTTGAAATGCCTGCTTGCTCAACGTCATATATTCTAAAAAGATACCCTGTTCTTGTCAAGTTTAAATTCAAGATTATATGAGACAGGGACTCATGCTGATGCCTTTGCAGTGTCTAAAAAATTAGAATCTTGATCTGTGATCTCCTATGTGACACTGCAGTAAAGATTAAAAAAATTACTTAGCAGGAAAATATGAAAAATACTCATGGCGAGCAATTTACCCAACAATATTCACCTTTCAGGCTATACAGCTCTATAGTTGTGACAATGATATGCACCTCCACATATCAAGTAATTTCACTCCCATCTTTGAACAGTTAAGCCCATACCAATTTAAAATTCACCAAAATTTAGACCAAACTCATCTGCTGGCTCAGAGTCCTGTGAAAGTGGTCCAAATATTTCTGAATAGATTTGGGGTCTCAATGAGTCTTGTCTGAATTATGACTTGGTGAAACTGCAAACCCAGATGAGCTTTGAGGAGGCTTTGGTTCACGGTGAGTGTTTTATTCAAGCCTGAAATCTGATGAGATGAAGCTTAGTGTGAGGGTTTTTTTCCTTCTAAAACTCCTGATGAAAGTTATTTACTTGATCTTTTGGCAAAACCCCCATAGGTTCCACGCTGTAATGTTCCTTTGTTATTACTCATCTCTCACCTGTAACACAACCACAGAGGCTGCAGATTGCCTGGAGACTCCCGGAGTCAGGGATGGTGCCCCAGGCATTGTTACATGACTGGCGTGTTAAAGTCAGATGGTGGAGGGGAAAAAACAAAAAAGAAATCAGGTGTGGCTTTCTCTGTGGGCAGCAATTTTAGCAAGATACTTCAAGGGAATTTGTAAGTGAGAAAGAAGAGTGTGTCTCTGTGTTTTAGCAGTTTGGTTATGTCTGTGTTAATAAAGAATTTCAAGGGGAGTAGGAATGATTGTTACAGTTTAAGGATAGAGTGGGTTGTAGTGCAGAATGGTTGGCCATAAAACCTGCCCAGAGAATTTCACATGGTGATCAGAAAGGGCTCCCTGGAGCAAAGTGCTTTTGTGCTGCTCTGGCCCCTGGGTCAGGGCTGTGGCAGGGTCTCTGGACTGTGGGGACTGTCTCTGCTTTAGCGTCCCTGCTTTGATGGATGCTGCAGTGTATATACTCAACGTGCTTTTCACAAGCGTCAGCCTTCAAAGCCCTGAACTCTGTGCAGTGGGATTTATTCTGGTTCCACTTCCATTTCCATAGCCAGTCAGCTGCTGGGTACTCAGTATCACATAACTCAAGGTACCTGTTTCACTACATCTGCACAGGCAACTGCTGGAAAAGATTAAAATCCCTTTTTCTTTTAATTGCAAACTCTGTACAAGGGTGGTTCTTGCTCTGTAGTACATTGATGGGTGCATTTCTTTTAGTAATGACTTCTGTATCAGAAATAACCTAGATATCACATAAAGGGATGCTGCTTTTGAACTTGGCTCTGACTGAATAGCAGTGTCTTACAAAATTCAATGTGAAATCCTGGAATTTGTATCAGAAGTGACCCTAGGCAACAGTCTTTGAAATACTTCTGCTTTGAAATGTACAATAATGTAGCCTCCTTTTGGGGTAAGTCTGTCCCTTTTTAGCTTTGTTGATATCAAGAAGATGAACAATAGTTGCTGTATGCAGTGAATAATGCAGATTTAATGAACAGGGGAAAAGCAGGTGACACACACTGCGAGAGATCTTTCAATAAAGTCCTTGGAAACCATATGGAAATAAAGGAACTATTTTCTTGAATGGATTTTGAGTCAGCTGCAAAAGTGGACAAAGCTGATGTTTGTATCTTCAAGAGGGAATTTCTTTGAAACAGTCATCCTGTTCCTAGGGGAAGGTGCAGTAATCATGGATAGTAGCTTGGGAGGTCAAACTATTTTGCAGTATGAAAATCAGTAGGGCATTATAGGTGTAAACACTATTTTACAGTAAACTTTCCAGCCTCAACAACTGATTGCTATGGTGCTCCCACATTGTGCTCTGTAATTGTCACCATTAATACTTTGATCTTTGGCTGTGTGCATAAAAAGCAATTTAAATTACCTCCAACCTAAAGTTTTATTGAACAAAACAACCTTTTGTGTTTTATATCCTTGACTATACAGGAGCATTTGGTTTCCCATGAAATTTCTTTTTTATGTAAATTTCACAGCAGATTTTTTTCTTGCTAGAGAAACCATACTAATTTAACCATAGTGTTTACCTGATAAATTATTAATCTGGCAGAAGTTGCTTGCTAAACAATTCTTTGTCATACTAAAAGTGCTGTTCTGCAGTATAGTGGAGAGTTATTTCAAGCTTTGGAGGCAAAGGAGTTCCCACCATATTCCAAGTTAATCCATGTGGCAATACTTACAGCAGTTTGAATGCCACCTCTGCCCACTGACTCATTTCAGTTCATGTTTTTTTGGTAGCTGTTGAAATCAGAGAATGATTACATGAACATACCATGATTTTTGCATCCTTGCCTTCTGTCTGTGATCTTTGACTCTTCAAGTCTTATTTGAAGAGTTTATACTTCTCAGTTAACTGCTCAAACAACCTACTGACATTCATTTGTCTTTGAAAGATTTAGGAGAAGACCTAAAGTGGATTTTGGAGACCTCTGAAGCTATGAGACTAAAGCCAAGCCAGCTGTTAATACCACTGGAGTGAAGTTGGCCCTACAGATGACCAACAGGACTTCAGTGCACAGCAACAGTCTTTGTGTTTTGCCTGAGGTCACTTTAATTACTTCAGCAACATTAATCCTAAATTAGCAAGGCTTATGTATGGCAGATGACTTATCTCTATTAAAGAGGGCATACATTTTCACCCAGCAAAATTATGGTGTTTGAAAGTGATATGCTGTCAATAGAAAGGACAGAGAAAGAAACGATCTTATTATACATTTCCTGCAAATGGACATTTGAAAGTCATCCTTCCTGCTACAAATATAAAACATGTTACAGGATTTTCTTCTAAGCTCTAGTTTGTTTCTTGGCTCTTTGAGCTTTTTTATGCTATTAGTACCACAAAATTCTGCATCCTAGACCAAATGAAATATAGTTGTAGATAAATACAAAAAAATCCCAAGCTGGAAGGAGGAGAGCGTGTCTTGAAATGGGACTTTTTCTCTCTACTCTCTTCTTAGGGTGGGTGCGGAGTACTGACAGGCAAGGACAGCACTGAGCAATGGATTTCAGGGGCATAGATACAGTTCCCTTTATTCTGGGGAGAAGTGAGTGAGGACCTGTGGTTAGTCACCCTCCCACTCTGTCCATAGCACACTGAAAGGTCTTCAACCTGCTTCAATAGGAGCTTAAGTCCAGAGTTAGGTTATAATGATTTCATGGAAGATGGATTAGAGCTCCAAGCAGAGGTCCTCGTGGAGGTTTAACAGGTAACTCAGAGGAGAGTTTGGCTTCTTTAGGCCTGGAAGAGCTGTGATTTGTTTTGAAATGAAGCACATGAACACTAGAGGAGAAGACCTCACTGGCCTAAGAGTGAAGGGTGAGAGTTGTCCAGGAGTGCATTTGGGTTTGTAATTTGAAGTTTTTCTCAGACCAGTGGAGCAGTAGACTTCTGCAACAGCCTGCCATGAGAAGTCGTCAGGGTGAAAATCTAAGCTTTTAAGTTCTGTTAAAGCTGACAAGAGGTAAGAGCAGTTTCCCACTGACACATGGGCTTTAATAAATAATTGAAACACATCTTAGACCATTAAAAATGCAGGGCATCACTTGTAAATTGTTGTCATGCTTATTAGTTATTACTATTGTAGCTGAGTAAGGTCAGCACCTTTTTGAGATATGCTAAAAAGTGAAGAGCACTGCTGTTTCATGTGTCTTTAGTTGGGAAAGACAGACCAAAGGTAGCAGGGAAAATAACAGCAAGGAGAAACAAAGAAGTGCAGTGACTTGCTCAAGGCCACTTGGCATTTCTCATTTCTGTCTCCCAGTGCACACGTTTTTCCTTCCTGGAATAAAATGGGTGAATCCTGCAAGGCACATCTCATTTGTTCTGAGCAGTCAGGTGAGAATTCTTATCTTGAAGTTTCAGGAGGCGCTGGTATTGCTGCCACCTCAGTGAAAGGAACATTTTCCTTAACACATAACCAGAGCTGTAAAATAAAAGATGGAGTGAAAAATGGTTAAGATACTGTAACATTCACAATTAGAAGCCAGCACTGAACAGCAGGAAGTGGAGAAACTTGCTGAAAATGAGGAAATTCCCCTTTTGTGCTTTTGGAACTGAAGTTGGTCCTACTATTGCCAAATAATTAACACAGACAAAAAAGTAAAGAAAGAGTAGTTAAGTTAATGTCTTTAATTTTAGCTGAGAAAAATACCAATCAATTTTTTACCATGAAGAAATTGGCTTCTCTTCTCCTCCCATTGTTAGTGTCCTAAACTGACAAGACAGCCTTCTTTCTTTTCAGTTCTGGACCCTCCTATGTGTGGAGAAAACCCTACAGTCTTTCAAAAATCTTATTTTTCATTAACTGAAATTATATAAGCTTCCTAATATACAATCTTTTTCAAAATTTATTCCTCTACATGAAGGATTTCTGCCACAGTTGCTAAAATGAGATGTAACCCCTGCTGGATACCACAAGTGTTAAAAATCTCTTTTTTTGTGCCCACAAACAAGGTTCTCTCCTGTGCCTGTTCTCTTCCTGCCATATCCTTGAGCTCTGCCAAGCTCCTGAACTTGCCCAGGGTAAAATTAAATGTCAATGTTATGTTCCCAAATAATGTTACAGTGAATGATCCCCCACTCTGCATTCAGTGTCAATCTGTGCTACTGGAGTCAGTAAATGGGGCAGGCAGAATGATAAAACTTGACAGGATTTCTTGATTGTCAGTTCTGGTCTCATGATAGCTGAGTTTCCTTCCCTTTGCTGCACAAGCAATGAATTGATCATAGGTGCTGACATATAATTTATCATCGTTGGACACCTTGCTGAGATAAACAGGACAGTTTGTCTTGGAGTGATATTCCAGATGTGTTCTTGACACCTGTGAATTGTTGCACTCCGCTTTTGTTTACCATCTTTGAAAATCCAAAAGATAGAAATTCACTTTTTAAAATAATAATAAAAAATTAAACTTCGAAGAGCTTGGAGACCAGCTAAAAGAATTGGCCAGTTGAGTTCATTCGTTTTAATGCCAAAGGCAGTCTTTGTAGAATCGAGGTCAGAAGTTCCTTTTTTATCTCTATATTGTTTTATACATCTGGCCTCCTCTTATGTTCTGTTACTTGGGTTTGCAGTTCAGAATTTATTTGAAAATAGGTTCTCTGATGTGCAACTTAATGAAATCAAAGCCTTCATTTTTTGGCAATGGGTATTTCAAGCATTCCTTGGCTTGGATAATGCACCAATATCAGCCACTCTTTTTGTTAGATTGATACTTACTATAATGTATATAAGAATTAATCAGCAAATAGAGAAAAATGCCTGGCTTCCTCCTTTAATTGCATCATGAGCATTTGCTCCACATTTCCCTTGGAGGAAAAGTAATGCATATGAGCCAAATGGTGGTTAAATTTTTGGTGGCTTGGTTTGGGAACGTGCTGGGGCTCCTTGGTCTTTGCTTGCTGTTACATTGATCCTTAAGGTAGAAAACCCATGAGCAAAGCCCCGCTAAATTGAAAAAGAGATTTTCTTTTATGAATAAGCCACTCTGTGCAAGTTAACTCTTATCTGTGTGTAGGGGAGAGCCTCTCAGCAATCTGCTTATTGTGCACAAGTTCCTCTTGATTTAACAAGATGAATCAATTAGAAAGGCAGCCAGAAGTACCACCGCGTGTCATATTAATTTAAAAATTGTTTTCTGCAGCTGAAAACTTTATATTCAGTAACTTGTTTGATTTATTCCCATCCCCCATTCTCTCAGTCTCTGATGCACAAAATTATTAAACTTAATTGGGTTTCTCTGGACACTACTCATTTCTCAAAATTTATTGCAATTATACAATGCCCATAGCTCATTTATTTTTTGTTTCCTAGTGATTAAAACTTAAGACACTGAAAAATGTTATGTGTGTTTTCCTTTTCATCACTAATCCCTTTCTCTCCTCTGCATTCAAGACACATTCTGTAGTCATGAATCATTAAAGTAGCAAAATCCACAGGCAGACTTAGCTTTTATCTAAGTATAGTAAAACCAGAATGTAGGTCAGAAATCTTGAGACAATTTTATAAGATATTTTGGTTTTGTTTCAGAGGATGTTTTTCTAAACAGTGGAAACATTCCTGTATTTCTTATCTCTTATAGAAGAAAAATTAGTTTTTCTAAGTTGATGGCTATTAGCAAAATTTTTTTTGAACTGTAGTTATTAAACAAAAATATTGTGTGACCAGCACTGAGTGATGCAGTTACACCCAAGCAAGGTAGAGGGAGATGAAAGGAGAGGAGGTAAAAGTGGTTGGGAATCTTTGGGTTTCATGAGCTGCTGCTGGTCCTCATAATTTCTACAATTTCTGTGGAGGGCTGGTTCTGTGTGGCTTTGCCCAGGAAGGGGAGGCTTTGCTTCTCCCAGGGCTCCTTTAGCCCTGCTGTGCTGCCCGTAGCTGCTGCGGCAGCATCCCAGTGATGGTGTTGTTTTCTGGGACAAGGAGCACTCAGCAATGGCTGGATGTTGGGGTGGGGTCCCAATCCTGCAGTGTGTGAATTTCCCAACTCGGCCACCTCCATCTCCAGCCTTGGCTCCAAGAAATGCCTGAGCTCAGGTGCTCCTGAGGGCTCTCTATCACCTTTCCCCCACTGACTGGGCAGGGAACTGAGCTAGGTGGGCTTTTGGTGTGATCCATGTTAGCTGTTCTGATGTTTCCATGCCAGGAGGTGTTTGGAGGACCTGCATGGCTCCCATTTTGCACAGGCAAAAATATGTTCCACGCTGGGATGCTGCTTTGTCATGCTGGTAGGTGACTGATGAAGTGAATAGGGAATAATTAATGTCCTTATAACAAATAGGAGTGTTTTTAGCATTAGCTAAAGTAGGAGGCACAAACATTTCTTCAGGCAGAAACACTCTCTGGATAATGCAGCAGAACACTGCGTGTGCCAGGGCAGTGCTATCTGTACAGGACAATGCGGAGTATGTTAGCTTGATATAAACACAAATCATGAAGAGTCTCTCCCAGCTGAAACAGCAGCAAAGTTATTCAAAGCAAATATATGCAGGGGCTGAACTTCCTCTAGCACTTTGTGAATGGAGTTCAAGTGATGAGAGTTTGGCCTGTTTCCAGAAAGCCGGGCTTCTGTTTCCAGTGCTGGCAGAATAATGTTTGGGAAATAAGCTTACATCTGAAATGTAAACATGTCCCTTAGTTCACCAGCCTTTTGAAATCAGCTAAAGGGAGTGGAAACAATTAAATACTGTGGGGTGGAAATATGGTGGTTGGAGATACTGTAGAGAGAAGTGATTTGAAGCGTTCATTTCTTTGGAGGCGAGGAGCCGCTTTGCAGGCAGAGATGGGCCTGCAGAGTGTTGTCTTTTTGAGGAGCCCACAAAATTCACTCCATGAAATTACCAATGGTTCTTGCTCTTAGTGTAAACAGAGGACAGTAAGTTAGCATGCAAACATTTATGTCTGGACAGGCTCATCGCCTTCTTCCTCTTCTTTTCTTCATGCTGAAAGATGGGTGAAAGCCCAGGCAAACAGCAGCCATCTATTTGTAAGCTTTTTTAGGGACCTTATTTGTGAGGAATTGTTACAGGTGTTTTTGCTCAAATCTTGCTCACATGGCAGCCAGAGAAAAACTCTTTTGACCTGAATGGGAAGCGAGTCAGGCTTCTGATATTTTTATAAGTTATATTAAATATTGCCTTTCCTCTTAGATATTTCTTTGAGCGAGTGAGAAAAATAAAAAAGTGTTTCATTTCTGTTATGCTTTCCAGCTGAAGTCCTCTAAGTGCTTTAGACTTAGTGTGGATTTGGCCTCACAACATCCCTTTAATTCTGGCAGCACTCGTTTCAGCATTATGGATGGAGAGGTGAGAGAAGCTATTTGACATTCTCAGGCCAGAGCTGTACGAGCACCAATCTCCTCTTCTGGCACTGTTCCCACAATGCTATTTTTTCTCCTTGGCTTTAATGTGTCTCTACCTGCAAGCTGGATTTTTTTCCTCCAGTATGAGCTCTCAAAACAGCCGAGTAAAGCATCTCAAAATCATAACTAGGCCTGAGCTGCACAGTCTTCAGCACTCCATGGCCTTTAAGTCCTGTCAAGGGGTCTTACAGAGAAAGCTGATCTGTTCACCTGTGAGGCCAGTTTGCAGCAGGAAATAAAACAGGTGCATTTTGGTGAGTATTGGACATGCCACACTCTCCCCAGATTCTAAAGAGCACCCTATTGCACATGCTTATTCAATCTGTCATCTGCCTGGAAACTCCTTATTCAGATAAAAAAATCTCTTCAGCTTTAAACATAAAACAATACCCTTTACTAGTGTAAAAGGAAAATCAAGCCTCCCATAACTAATGTCTCCTTGATTTCAAATGTTTTTTTCACGTACCAGTGAATCATTGAAGTGTCCCATGTTTTCATTGTTCTCTTGCTCTCTGATGGGAGTTTTTCTTTATTTAAACATAAGAAATAACTTTTTTTCTTAAGTCATGTTTTTTGGTGTAATTAGATGATAGTCTGATGACAAACACTTCAAGGGTCAAACCGAATCATGGTCTTTTAGTCAATGGAAACGTAAATAACAATTGTGATGAATTAGGCAGTGTAGGAATATCTGGCTGAAAACATGGATTTTTAGGCTGTGAACCAGTTATGGATGTGACATTACTACGGTAATGTCTAAAGCTGACTACTCAATTTACTAGTTGTCTTGTCTTACCCAAATTTATCCCATGAACCAATGAAGTTAATGGGCTTGAACTCCTCATCTTTCATTTGCCTGACAGGATTCTGTAATCTCAGATTTTATTATCACTACTTCCTGATACCAAAAGAGAAGTCCAGCTACATTTTGTATTAGTCAGCTGGAAAACTTCATGTGGAGTTGCCCACACCTTGGACTCCATCCCCTCTGAGATGGAGTTTCCAACCCTGAGTGTTCATCCAGTGTCAAAACACCAAACACTCTCTGTGAAGTGGCATCATCTTCTCCCTGTGCATTGCTGAGCAAACTTTCACTGAAGCAAACGTGGGATCTGCAGTTTGAGAGCAGAGGAGCTGAGATCACAGGGCAGAAAACAACCACCTTATAAAAGGACCAGTTATTAGAAGGTGAGTGACATATGAAATACATGATCATGGGCACCCTAGCATTTAATTTCCTGAAAGAAACTAGAATTTGATAACACATAATTGATTACAGCTTGCAAAAGACTGCTGGAATTTACACTAGCTTTTTGTTTTCATTTTAAGCTGGTGACCTACTTGTTATCAGTCATTTCATTTTGATTGAGCCTGTGTGTTCCACAGTCCTGGGATTCTTGTAGAAAACATTTTGGATGCCTTTCATCAAGACATCCCACTTATGTTTAGGTCATGGATAAATAAATGCACTTTCTGCACCTGCTTAAACATACAGAAGAAGTGGTGTTTCACAGGGGATGAGAAACACCATTGTCAAGTTCTGGAAAAAATGCTGGCATCCTGGAAGAGATGTTTTCTGTAAACAGGATAAAACCTCCACAACCTGGAGGTTTTGTTGTTGTGGTTCTTAAACTGAAAATAGTGATGAAGCAATTGCTTCTGGTTAACTGAATGTTTTGTTTCCATTTCAAGATTTTATTGTTAAGTCGAGTTGTTTTTGTTTTGTGGGGTTTTGTTTGTTTTGTTTTTGTTTTTCTGCTATAATTGACAATTTTCTAAATACATTTCATATCAAAAGAAAGAAAGTAACACAGACTTTCAAATATGTCAGTTACTACTATTGTCATATACTGAGCCTCTGGCAGCATGAGCCACCTTGAGCAGAAATTTTTTCAGCTGAAAGTGGCACATCTGTAAACAGGCAAATGATGAAGCCGCATGAAAAGCGTTAAGTAGGAGGGGAGGGAAAGAGAAGGAAATTTTGACTTGGCTTATGTTTATGTAGTAGTAAAACCCTGTGAGAAGTTTAAGTCCTTCAGCACAGACCTTTAAAGTCATACAATGACATTGATTTCCATGTGGGGAGAGCTGCATGGAGGAGATGGACACATGCTTCACAGCACTGAAGAAAGTGAGAGGATAACTGGCAAATTTAATTCTGCTCTGAACTTGATCCTGCTGTGACACAGTGGGGGTGCCCTGTCACTGGTTCTCTTGCTGAACAATGAGAACGCACACAGATTAAGGGAGGAAAATATCTAGAGCAGTGGGTGGTGTAATTACATGTGCAAACCTGTTGTGGTTTAACCCAACAGCTGAACACCCAGAGCCTCTCACCCACTCCTCCTGCCCCCAGTGGGATTGGGGAAAGAACTGGGGAAAAAAACCTTAAAGTTCATGGCTAGAGATACAGATTAATAGGACCAAACCAAGAAGGAAAAGAATGATAGAAATGATGAAAGAATTAGAACATGCAAACAGAGTGGTGCCTAACTCAGCTGCTGACTGATCCTGGCCAGCTGTCCCCTGTCTGGGTGCTGGGCAGGATGCTGTGCGACACCCATGGGGTCCCTTCCAACCCAAACCATCCCATAATTCCATGAGTCTGTTCTGCCTCTCCCTGAGGCCACTGTGCCCAGCAATGGAACCAGCCCCTCAGTGACATCACTGATGTTCCGTGGGGCTCCGTGTTGCTGTGCTGGAGGTGACAAACGCTCACTCCTCACAGTGACACGTGCCACTGGCAGCGGTGACTCTGTTGTGCCTCCCTCTGTGGGACACCTGTGGGTGAGTGGGAGCTCTGGGAGCTCCTCATTGCTGGAGTGGGGTGAGGAGGAAGGCCTTAAGTACTGCTCAGCAACAACTAAAATTGGTGTTCTGTTAACGTTTTTCTCATCCCAAATACGAAACGCAGCACTATGCCTGATACTAGGAAGAAAAGTCACTCTATCCCAGGTGAAACTAGAACAAAAGTTCAGGCAAAATTTTAAAAAAGAAAAGGAGGAGATATTGATTCACTGCTGTGCACCCACAGTTTGCAGTGAAACTTTTCCATAAAAAGTATAACTCAGTCATGGCCTGTGGCTGCTCTGTTTTGCTGCCACTGGTGAAGCAATGGGATAAGCAGAGAGGTTCATATTTGTTTTCCTTCTGTTAAAATGAGATTTGTCCTTAAGAAAAGACTACAATACTAGATTAAAAGAGCATCTTGAAAATGATGAAAGTGAAGCACCTTGTGAGATAATATTCAGCTCTCTCTCACTGGTGTTGCTGCTACAGTTAAAGTCAATCCCTCGGTCCTTGTTGCAGTGTGTTTGAACAACAGATTGCCCTGGGATAGTAATGAAAATGTTTCCAGTACTGCTGTGTTTGGGGAAAACTGTTTCAACAGTGCTACAGAAAATCCCCAGCAATTCTCAGTGGTCTCCAGTGGCTGAGGCACACGGGTGTTATACATGGAGTGTTAGTCTAAGTTTGCTCTTTGGTGTGTCCTTAAGGAAATAAGAGATGAGATTACAACCACACTCTGTGTGTGTGTGAGTCTAACACCCTACCCCATAAATTGTGAACCTAGGGTTTGATTTAAGCCATATTTGATGGAAAGTGGACAAGTCCAAAGTATTTAAGTTCATCCATCATCCTTCAGGAGGGTAGATGCTGATGGGAGGGCAAGACCTTAGAAATACTCTTTGCATGCTTCCCAACCACAGGAAATGGTTTACTTGCAGGTTATTAAACATGCTTAAAAGTCCCACAGAAAAAGGTGACCTACATCACCTCTAGCCACATATATCTTAGCAAGTGATCTGCTAAAAAAGAAAAAAAAAAAAGTGTAGCTGTGATTTAAATATCTTATTCCATAGAGCTGGATGAAAAATAGTGAGAATGTTACCCAAAAAAATCAAATCAAAACAATTTATCTGGTCTTTTTTTTTTTTTTGAAATGCAGAATGGTAATAGGATATTGAAAACCAGCCAGTCGTTGTTATTCATATAATTAATTCAACTTTCTTGGCCAAGTTAAATCAAATCCTTTTTCCTTTATGAATCCATTTTTTGATTCTCCAGATTCACTGCTTGAAGATGATCTCATGCCATTGTATGAATAAGACAAACTTGTCATCTGTCTAGGGCTGATCCCTGCCTCACCCTTTTCTCTGAATATTGATTTCTCCAGGTATTTTATTTCTGTAGCAGGTAATAAGATAGTGATCTGATTAGGGGTGATGAGAAAGTTAAATACTTTGATATACAATACGTTCAAAAAAACCTGATTGAGAAATGAAAGTATAGAAGTGAGGTCTTCTCAACCTTGACATATAAAGAGAAAAATACAGAAAATCTTCTAAATCCCTCTAAATCTTGTTAGCTAACAGAGGTCAGATTAGTCACTTTAGATGTAAGGTTGTAGCCATTTGACTTTTTTCCCATTGCACTTTGAAGTTATTAAAGCGCCTGTTGGTAAGTGAAAGCAGTTGATTTATAGTTTTTTTTTAGTGTATTGGGTATTTCTGAAGGAATTTTCGTTTAAAATTCCAGTACCTTTTAAGTCTAGGTCTAAATATATTTTAGAATGCTACAGAATGTGCAATTCATTTTTGTGCCTTCATAAAAATGATGCTGAAGTGACAAGCAGGGCCACTCTTCCGTGTGTACAGGCTTCCCTAAACCTACTGGCGTCAGAAAGGTGCTGGTGAATAACTCTGTCTTTAAAGCTTTAAATAATTAAATTCCTTGGGCTAGAAAATAACCTTCTTAAAACTTGGTAATGCTTGAACCTTTTAGCAAACCTGATATGAGAATCTGAACTTAACTCCTCATGGCTTGATGGGCAGTTCTGGTTAAAAAATGTTAAGCCAAAATATTTTCTCTGTTGTCAAGTGCTTGATTTTTTTGGACTTTCAATGCCATTGCAAGAAATAAAGCACAAAAGTAACCCCAAATCTTTGGGAAATGCTTAGAAAAAAAATCAGTTGCACTCCCTGCTCACACTAATGTATTGCTGCCAAATCCTTGAGAGAGCAAACAGACTCCATTGAACAAGTCAAGGCACTGGGAAAACAGTGCTTGTCCATGTGATATGAGATGTTTGAAGGAGCACAATAGTGCCATGAAACTGTGGACAATGCCCCAAGTCACTGAGAACCTGCTTAGATTTCTTTAGCAAACAGGTAGGCAGTGAATCTTCTAAGCAGTGAGATGCTGCTAGTTAGCTTTGCAGGAATAGTACATTTTCCTGTGTTTAATTATTTAAAGGAAGCTGTATAATGGGTCTTTGGAATTGTGTGATCCACTAATCAATCCATCCACTTTTGCGTAATGCATGTGGCATCAATGTTATTCCATTTCAAGATCACTCAGGAGAAGTTTTGCCAATCTGCTCATTGCTCCTTTGCAGTGCAAGCACCAACGCAGAGCTTGCAATGCCATTTGCCTGCTGTGCTTGTTTAGAGCCAGCTGTAAATGTTTTCAACGATCAGCCTTTAGAAAAGAAGCAGGAACTCTGTAAATACCTACAAATCACTCAAGGTGCCTGGCCTTTGGACCTGGGGAGGTCCCTTCCCAGTGCCCAGAACATCCTTGCTGTGAGATCCTAAATGTGAGGGGGTGCTTGTGAGCCTTGCTCTGCAGGGTGGCCTGGCTGTCCAACTGGAGTTTTTCTCCCAAAACCTCTTCCTCATTATATGTCTGAAAAAAAGCCCTTTTGGACACCGGAGCTGGACCTACTGCACTAACTCTTGCCTTTCTAATCTCATGCCGTAATATCAAGGAAGGTGCTGCCCATACTTACTGTCCCTAATAGCCTAGCAGAGCTCAAATCCTCTTCTTTCACCCTTAGGGAAGCACCCTGTTGTACCTCCAGAAGGAGGAAGCTTAGCTTTGGAGGGTGAGCACAGGATCTTGGACAGGATATTGCTTTCCATAAACTCCAGGAAATTGTGTAGGGACTGAGAGGAGGATATGAGAAACATTAATTATAGCAATATCTTGAATAGATGCCTTTTAGTTCTTTAGTCTGTTTCTGTCCTTCTTGTCTTGTTTTTATTGTAGGTAAAGGAAGGAGGAGGTTGCCTCAGTCCATGGCAGTCCTGCCAGAGACCAAGGGCTGTTAATGACTACTTCTAGGAGTTTATGATTATTAAACATCACGTGGCCCAGCAAAGAGGGAGTCTAAAAGCTCTTTGTCCTGTGGCTTCTTTGGATCTGCCTTCATGAGCCCCAGTATTGTCCCCTGAAAATGAAAGAAAATTATTCCCTCCAGTTAGAGCAATTTATAATTGGCTGATTAAAAAGTGCTATATTTCAGGCAGACCTACTTTCCATAGAAGTGTGTCTAGGATTATTCAATGAATCCATATAATAGGATCCTTTACCTATGATTGCTGATATCCAGTCTGGACTGGATAAATAGGTTGAGAGAGCCTGCCCTGTGCTGTGGGGATGAATTCAAGGATTGCAAGAAGGTTTGTCATGCCAAGATACCTGTGCTGTGTCATGGGTAATCATACATCCGCTGGTCCTTTTTACAGCTGTAGGCACAATGATTATTAATGAGCTGCATCTCTTCAGAGTTTGAAGTATTTGAATGTATAATTTAATTTAAGATTATCTGTGCTGGGTAGGTTTTTTAGGTGAAATCTTGGTCTCCACTGAAGGAGAAGTGAAATTTTGTCATTGACTTTTTAGGGACTAAGACTTTACCCATTATATCTACTGGTAATGATAGGTAAGTTAACATGAGCTTTTTCACAAAAAATGCCCTGCAGTGCTTCTGAAATGCACAACACACAGAGAAATATATTTTAGATTTAATGATTTATTCAATGAATGTAAAAGCTGGTTGCATAAAGGAGATTTAAGTGATTATTACCATCTGTCACTAGATTTCACTGCGCTGCAATAAAAGTGTGTTTCAGATTATCAGCAGTTCGGTCATATAAAAACCCAAAATGACCAGTTTCTTGTGATGGCATTCTCCAGCTCTGCCCTTAGAATTGCCTCTCCAGATGGCTGGTGTCTGAGGACAGAAATACACAAAATATAGATGAAGCTCAGCTAAAAGCTTCCAGAGTGCAAACTACGAAACTATTCAGGGCAAAAGGGTTGACCTGGATTTCAGAAAGTTGGTACATTCCATATCTAACTTCTACAGTTCCCTAATCCTCTTCCATCCTATGAAGGGATACCTTTCTCTATGTCCACCTTTTTTCTTCTTTTGGTTTTGTTGCATCACTTATCATTTTAACTTTTTTTTTTTCTTCTTCCCTGGCTTTCTGAATCTTTTTTCCCAGACATAAATACAGTTCTGGGTAGGAGCTGCTCCACCAGCCCCCTTAAGACCTTCTTTCCTCCTTGCTGCCATGAAAATATAGAACAGAGAGAAAATGGAGGGAAAGGGAACAAGATCACTGGCAGGAACAAGACTGTGGTGCATTCCTTCCTCTAATCTAGCTGGGTTTTCTTTTCCCCCTTCTGTGGTACCCTGTAGTGATCAACAGAAGTTCAACTGTCTTGATATATAGGTAGAACATGGGCTAGGTTGTTTTGGTTTTTTTTAATGAACTAGCACTTTCTTTCATATCTACTTTCTTCCTCTGATTTGTAATCTGAAATAGGAAACTTAAAATTAATATAACAATACAGAAGAGGAGAGGAAATAGTTAATGATTTTTGGTTTTTCATCCCAGATCAAAATTAGCAATCCAGAAGGTTAGTATTTTGCTATAAGCAAGGGATGAGGACATCAATCATGTTCTCTGTTTGTGCCCTGGGTAAACCAAAGGAAGAGAGTCTGATTCTGAATCTTACCAAAGATTATGAATGTGTAACAAGCCAGGGAAACCTGAAAAAGGAAATCAACAACAAAAAAATGCTATTACTGTTATATAGTTTTTGTCTGACTTCTACAGAATAATTTTCTTGGTACTTTTTGGCAATTTCCTAGAACTGGGCATTTGGTATTTTCTCATTTTACTAATGCCTAATTATTGCTTTCTTTCAATGGCTGTTGCAATCCATGGATTTCTGTCTCTACTGAAGGACAGTGATTTTAGAGGGTGAAAGGATCAATATTATACATATAAATAATATTTACTATTCTTATTGTTCGGACACAGGTTTTTCAGCCACAACATGGGCTGATTCTTGGGTGAGGTATTCTGCTCTACATGTGCCTATCCCAGTCGATATTTTTTCCCTGTAGGGTGTTTATTGATCCACTTTGTTTCCTTGTGCTTGTGCTTTGCTCCTCTCACTGTCTCCACTCATCCCCCACTGTCCTTCCTGAAGACAAAGATGTAGGAGAGATACATCCTCTCTTCATCTGTCTACATGAATGGAAGTGCTGAATAACTCTTTGACAGTCTAAAAAAGATCCAGTTTTGATTCTGTTGTGAAAGCCTGGAACCCTGAGCAAAGCTGTCAGTCAGTCTCTGTACGAAGACCTGATTATCTCTGTTTCGGATCAGCTCTTTGTGGTTTGCACAGTGAATGTTGTTATTGAAAATTCTTCCCTTAGCTATGGCTCTAAGTGCTGGGCTTGGACTATTGTCACTCACTTCCTTTGATCAGTGCTGCAAGTACCAAACAGCTCCCACCCACGTGGTTTGATGGTCTGATTGGAAGGTCTTGATCCCACAAGGCTCTGGGAACATCTCTTTGCTAAAGAAAATTTTTACAGCTGTGGGATTGAAATGCTTCATGCTTTCTGAGGCTGCAGAAAGATGGTGTCTGCCTGAATTTAATGTCCAGGCTCTCTCTCAAAAAGCTGCAGCAAATTATTGACAGCAGAATCAAATGCAAACCTTCACACTTCTGAAATATATTTTTCACTTATCTTTTTAGAAGTATCAGCACAATGATGATGCTATTTCCTTGAATCAAAGGAATGAGGTCAGAAAATTTTGAAGAGGGAGGGGATATTTCTCAGTAGCTGGGTTTGTTATTTATTGGTTTTCATGAGGATGTACTGGAAATGTGTTCATGAATGGATTTATCCAGATGTACTCTGCTTGATGCTTGTGTAGTACTGTACAAATTTTCTGTACCTTCTAGTTAGTTTGAAATAGTCAAAATCAAATCTAGAGTGTCTGAAATATAGAACAGCTTCCCCAAGCTAAATTTCCTTGACTTGGAAATATTTTTTGAAAGGATCTTAATATCTTATAATCTTAAGTTTCTGTGGATAGCTGTGTCCCTGCTGTACCCCAGAGGGTGCTTGGGAACACTCTGAGCCCCTTCTCACCAATTCTTGCAGCCTGTGGTATGAGAGTGCTGGCAACAGCCCCTGAGACTTCTGCTCCTGTGAGTGCCTCATTGCATAGTGAGTATTTAACACCATCTCACAGATTCATAGACAGGGGTTTGTTGTTTTGAATGAGCCTTTGTGGGGATCCCTGCTTCTGTTTGGAAGGACGGTATTTTGTAATTGAATTGGTTTTGTCTGAGTTACAGTACCTGCACAATATTGATAAAAATGTTATTCTCCCATGGTATATTTAGACCTCAGGTGTCTGTATAATATTTTGTATACCTTTGTTCATGAAGAAGTTAGGCAAGAGTCTAAAAATACACAGTAGGGGAAATGGTGAGCTGCATTTTTTATTTTTTGTCACAATATTTGTGCTGTAGTTTAATAACTTTCCTCTTGTGCTGCAAATTTCCCTCATTGGTGAGAGAGCAAAAACTGAAAAAGCAGCTTGTTAGTAATATGCTTTGCTTATCCCCTACAAGAGCAGCATTATTCTTCCAGATATAATCTTGAAATGGTCTCTCATTTTGGGATATATATTTAGGATTGGGCCACAGGTAGTTTTCTGTCAGCTCTATGAAATTAATACTTCCCTATGACAGTGTTTTGCTACTTGCTGTATGTAATTGTTTCTTTCATTGGCACTTATGTCCTTTGCAGGGAAAGAAATTTGCCTCTATGACATTACACTTTGAATGTCATTGGCTTTCATATTGTCTATTAAAAAAAGGTAATTGTGAGGAGCAGATCAGACCTCAACGAGGCCTTCTGAACTGAACCCATTTCAAGGGGGAAAGCCAGAACTGTCAAGACTTTGACTTCCTAATTCCTGAAGAGATGTTAATTCGCTCGGCTGCCTGATCTTCAGGGAGTAGAAATGAAACTCCACTTGCATGACCTTTGGTGTCAATCATTATGGGAGGCATCTGCATTTATATTGTCAATGCACAAACTTTCTTTACTTCCTGAAGCATGAAATCACCTTTCAGATGAAGAAAGAAATATAACCTTGCATTCTCGGGAGATGTAGCAGTTCCATCTAAGGCTTGTGTTGCACAGAGAAATGTTTAAACACAATATTCTGACTTCAACGTCAACCAGTCTCTTGGAAGTTGTCGTTTTTCAAGTGAAAGTTACACTGTATTTTTTAGAGAGATCTATTATTACTTCATATTATTTTAGGACTTCTAATGCTCCAGCTCGAAGCCAACGGGAGGTTTGTCACTAACTTTGTTACTGTCAGCAAAACTTGGCCCAGAGTGTCTCACATTAAGTTCTCAGTTAAGCCTGTGCTCCTCTGGCACAGGAAAAAAGGAGGAACTATATATTTTAATGAAATTTTACAGACTGGAATAACAGGGCTAGTTGGTAACCTGCAGCAGCAGGATATACAGCCTGTGCCTGAGATACATAGTCCTTTAATGCATTGAATTCACTGGGATATTTTATGGTGTTTGGTACCAGGTCTTTGTGATGTCTGCTGACATTCATTTAATTGAAGGACTCACACAGAGAATTTTGGGGTATCCCATTGAATTCTTTCACTACAAAGTCAGCAAAATGACACATATTCATACATTTAATCACAGTATTTGGGCAGAGATCATCAATTGGTTGTTAGGGCTTGTTTCTTGCCGGTTTTGCTAATGCTCATGACAAAGTTTTTGTCCATCACCTGGATGGGTCAGAGACTTCCTAAATGCCCTGAGTTTACTTGCAGCTTTAAAGTTCCGACTCTAAAGAAAACAGCATGCTTTTAATAAAATTCTGAAAAGGCTAACTTTTAGTTCCAGGGCTGAAGAGATCACACAACAGACATGCCAACTTTCTCATTCTTTGAAGTACAGAATACTTTTCTTCACTCTAAATGTGCCAATTGGAACTTTGTTTGTGTTGGTACAGCTTATCCTAACCACCTCTGCATGACTGTGGCTGCACAGCCTTCTAGGTATAGCCTTAGTCATAAGGTGTGCTTCAAACTGTGTCAGCCCTGTAAAAGCTGTCCCATTCTGAAGTGAATGGGAGAGAAATTGGCTTCATTTTCTATTTTGTTTTCTTTGTAAGCTGTGACATATTTCAGTGTTCTTTTGTTACCTGAATCATGTGGTAGAAAGGCTCAGCATCAAGCGAGGTAAAATAACCCTCAGGGGTCACTGGAGATGCAGCCAGCAAGTTTGGGCAGTAGAAGTTGTAGCCTCAGTGAAAGGAATGGAGTGAAAACTTAGCAAGACCTTCACTGCACAAATGTCTCAGAGCTTTCCTCTCAGAAGGGCAGATGTGCTGAGGAAGATGACTGGGCTGAGTTGTTTCCCATCACAGACCTCTCTTGAGCCTGTTTAGTATAGCTGCCATCTAGATCAGTGACAGAGCTTTCAGGGCGGGCTTGGAATTTGAGGAAATGTGTAAGCTTTAAAAATGAACCTGTGATTTCAAAACCTGAACTTTCTGTCAGAGCTCACAGATGAGCTTGCTGTGCTTGTTAAAATGTGGCTATGGAAAGACAAATTACTTTAAAATTTACTCAACAGAAATGACACTTCAGGAATCAGTCAGGATTGTTTTAATGCCTATACTACTCCTGATCTTTGCTGCCACTGGAGGGTATAACTCTCTTGTTCCTTCTTTCCAGCTCCTCTATTGCCAGATTGCCTATGGGACACTCCCAGGCTTTTCACAAAAGATGGCAATTGATAAAGGAGAGAAGGTCGTGTTTCCATGACAGCAGCAGCATAGCAGGGAGCACAGAGCAAAGAGCTGTACCCAGCTGGGATGCTTCCTTGTAATCCACAGGACCTGTGTCCAAGGAAAGGATCCTGGGAGCATTCCACCAGAGCAGTCTCCAGAGAACAGCCCAGAGGGGATGGTAGCCTACTCTGAAGGGCTTTGGGAGGGTGTTGGAAGGGAATGTCTTAGGATTCCCTGCCTGGATCATCCGAATAGCTTCCATGGATTGTGCCTCTGCATCTTGATGAATCCTTCACATGGCAAGACTGAAAATTAAACAGGGGGAAAAAATAATTAAAGAAAAAACAGTGCAGAAGGTATTTTTGGAAGTAAGGAGAGTCAGCTTTCCTTACTCTCTTCTAGGTCATGATGCACAGGGATCATGAGTCAGCCAGGAACTGGGAGTATGATGGGATTTGAAAGCAGGTTGTTTTGTCTCTGTCAGCAGGCTGCAAGTTTGTTTATGAAAGGCACAAGTTGAACTGAAGATCAAATCTGCCTGATTTTTTTGATCTCCATCTGTTGATAAGGACTGGCACAAGCCCAGTGGCATTATGGCATGAAGCTCTTTACAAGGCCAATATCTCAAAGAAGCCTGAATTTCTCTCTATCCCTAGCAACTCTCTCTCTACTAGAACCTAGAAAGAATAGGTATATATTTTTAGAAGTTGAAACCTTAAAAAAAATTTTCCTTATTCTTCAAACCAGAAACCAGTTGGCATGACCTACTTTCCGATTTCTGATATCAATAGGGTATGAACGTAGGTAGGCATGAGCCTTTGTTTGCAAAGATAGCATGGCAAACTACAAGAGAAAAAATAATCTATGTTGCAGAATTAACTTCTCTTTTTCACTATGAATATGATTTCTTTCTGTGACAGTTTTGTAGGGAATTTTTCATATTGCATTGCAGTTCAAGGACCAGTTTTTTACCTGGTGTAAGATGCCCTGCATCTCACATGACACATATTTTGGCAGCTCTTGCCACGTTTCTGTATTACAAGGACAACTTCTGATGTCTCCTTGGCATAATGAAGATGCAGTCTACCCAACAGTCCTTAGGTAATTCTGTATCTCAGCCTAATATCTGTCAAGTTTAGTGTGACTCTGTGTTATACATCTTTTTTACAAAAGACCTATTGTTCGTAGTCAAATAGTCTGGGTTTCATGCTTATTAGCACATTAAATAACCTGCTTAAAATGTCACCTGAAGCGCTGCAGAAAATCATCAATACCAACTGTGAGTTTAGCCCAGATGCTTTGAACTTGTATCTGATATGCCTCATGTCTAATATGTTCCACAGAAAAATTCAGGAAAGCATCAAAGTAGTGCTTTCCCAAGAGCCCTCACATCCTGCAGAGCCAAGGCAATGGAAAGCAGCCAAGTAAGTTCACACTGCAGAGCCGTAACTCACTTTTCATTGAGTGATGAGTCCGTCATCTCTCGCAGCTCGCAGTTTCAAGAAGCAGGAATCCTTCAACCAGACCCCAGGAGTGCAAGCTAGTGACCCTGTTAATCTCTTCTCTACTTCAGTGGCATCTGTCCTTTTTTTTTCCTCTCTCTCTCCTTTTTTTTTTTTTTTTTTTTTTGAAACCCATCTGTACATCCTGGCCAGTAGGAAATCAAAAGAGCAAAAGTAACCTGTCTTCTCAGTAAGTAGGGCACCCTCCATCATCATCTGAAGCAAAGCAGTTTTTTTAAAACTAGTGCCTGAACTGCAAACCTGAACATATTGTGTAGAGCCTTTATCTGTGCACAGCCCTTCTGATCACCCCAAATGCTCACCAAACTGTGAGAAAAGCTGCCCTTCGTGCTGGGGCTCATTCTGGTGGAGGAGCTGGGATAGAGGAGGAACGAAGGTGGAATGACCTTTCTGAGTTAGAAAAGCATAGAAATACTTGTGCATAAATTAATATATGCCTCTAACTTGCAATTATACACATCCTCTTCTGTCTGCACACTGGGAAATATGGGTCTGCCCTTCAGAATTCCTGTTCTGTCTGAGATCCTTTGCTGGAAGACAAAACTGTAGCCACCATTGAGATAGTTTTATGTGCTCCCAGAACTGTCTGTGCTGCATCTCTTTTGTAGTGCTGCTGCATCCAGGAGAGGGAACAAAGATAACTCTGGATTCAGACCACGCTCAGCCCACTGTGATTTGTTCTTTTTAAAGCTGGCCCTTGGCTTGGGAGAGAAACACTGCTGTGTAACATGTTCCAGTGTAGTTACTACTCTGAGGAGTAACTCTGTGAGCACACAATGTGTGTTGTACATGCACGCCTGTAGGAGGATCTGGATGCACAGAGAGTCTAAGCAGTGAGAAAATCTCAAGGGCTTTCAGTAACACTGTGAATTTTCTATTGTAAAAAGAATATATGGTCCCTTTTGTACCATGATTATACTTCTTCATCTTCTATTGAGTTTAGGAAGTCTTTTGACATTTGGAAGAGAGAGCAAACCAAAGTCAGCTTTTAAAATTAGTGACTTCTAAACCCTGTATTTTCTGTAATCATGTCTCATATCAGTATAGAATACAGGTTTGTGGTCTTCTGGTGCAGTCAGTTTCAGATTGACTTCTTGAGCCTGTATTATGTTTCCATGCTGGAGAACCTGCTGATTAAAGACAGACTAAATATGAATTTCTTGTTCTGGTCATGGCTGAGCTAGTGACAGCTTTGGGACATGGAAAAATAGTTGCTCTAGCCCATGCTGTTTTAAAAATACTTCAGCTGGAAAAGTACATAACTTTTGAGGCTCTTGGAGGTACATGTATTGTAGAGGAGAGTAGGAAACTGAATGGAAAGTAAATATTAAAGGTTTTTTCGTTAAGAAAGGAAACATTTGTCTAGGAAAGTTATGATAAGAAGCTTGTCTGAAGAGCATGAAAAGTACTCATAAGCTTAGCATCAGCCAAAAGAGCAAAGGTACTGGCCTGGTTCTTTGTGTACATTTTTATGAAGATGATTGCTCATACTGAAAGCTCTAAATGTAACACACCAAGCATGTTTATGCAGGATTAGGCAGTTCTGGAAATTCTATTCCTGATCAGGAGTTAAATATAAAACTTTAGCATTATCAGTAAAAACAGAAGCCAGATTTCCCACTCAGGTATAAATAAAAGTGTGCAGTTTTTTTCTTTCTTTCTAAATGAAAATGGAAAATAATTTGATAGATTTTTTTAAGGTGTTGTTTTTTTGGGTTTTTATTAGTTTTTTTTTTTTTTTTTTTGTTTGTTTTTTTTTTTTTTGGGGGTTTTTTTTTTTTAACTCTTCAGTACCTTTCTCTCTGGGTATCCTTTATGCAGAGAACAACAATCTCCTTTTGTCCTTGCATTATTTAGAAATCACAGGGATTGAGAATCTCAGGATGATGTCAGAATTTCCAGCTGATTTTCTGTGGTATTTGGTTTTCATGATGCCATGTAGAAGGTTCCTGAAACTGGCAATAAAACAACAACAGAGCAAGGACAGAATTCACACTTCTTAGTGCTCATTGGTTTGGACTTGTTCTTGATACTGGATGTGAATAAGGGAAATCAAGGTCCCTGTGTCAGTTTCCTGTAGCCCCAGTGGTTTAAAGATGAGATTATGGAGATCACAATTATGAAAGTTAAAGCATGTATGGGAAATAATCGCTGGAGAGAGGGAGAATGCTTAGTTGTAGCTTTTTTAATTGGCAGCCTATATTGTCTGTTTATAACAAAGCCTTACTGACAATACCAGAAACATTTCTTGAGCTCCAGATGGCTGCTTTTCTTTATGACTTGCTGTAGGGTACAGACTTTGATTTTATATATTTTGATAATCTATCCTGATTATTCTACTAATACTCATTGTTCTCCCTGTGCTGCAGCAATACCCTTTGAGAAACTGCAGCATATGGCTTGGTGAGGGAAATCTCAAGGTTAAGAAAATCTTTATCTATGTTGCTTATTTTTTTGTTTCCTTTTACTTAGACCTAGGTCCTGTAACTTTGATAATATCTGTTTAAATGTTTCCCAAAGCCAAGATTCTCATTCTGGGAGGTTCCTTTCAATGGATGGGGAGAGGTCTCAAAATATTTGCTCATCTTCAGAAGTCTCTTCTAAGGGCACCTAATATGTGAGATAAAGTCCCAATCCAAACCAAACTAACGGCAAAAATAACAACAGATTCTGATTTTCATAAATCAATATTTGCCTGTGTGTCCCAAATATGGATGCAGTTTTCCTAAGAGCTTCAAAATACAGCTGCTTCCCAGTAAAAGTCTTTCTTTCTGCAGTTGGGTTGCAATGTTCAAACTGTCTCCCGATTAAAAGCACTGGTCTAACTCTTGACAAATTGGGAAAACCAAAATTGGTGGACAGAGATTCAAGAGAAGGCACTCAGTATAAATTTTTGTGTGGCTTTTTTGGAAAATGGAATTGAGCCAATTGAGCAAAATATTTCTTTTCCTTAAACTCTACACTGTTGTTGTCAAGTTTGCTGTCAAAGCAATCCAAAATAATGATTATCATTAGCTGATGAAATGGGTCTTTGATTTATGTGCCATATAAATATTTTGGCATTAGTTCTTTATTCATACCATGGAATAAACTTGCTGAACCTCTGCACTAGAACAAATGTGAGAGGGAACATAAGGAATGTTTTAATGGATATTGTTTCTCTTAGGGAAAATAATAAATTAATATTCATTGAGGAAACAGAAAAGTGGATTTGATCAATCTTAAAAAGTTCTGCTTAGTTCTTGAGTATTTTCTGTGGCACCCTGCAGTTGTGCCAACTATGAGAAAGCTGAACCCAAATATGTAGACTTTGACTAAAATTGTCTCTTCATGTTGACCTTGCTGATGTTGCTCTTTATTTACATTCCTGTGGGTGAAAGGACAAACTGTGTATGATTCACAAATAGGGAACACTGGATGTGGACTTATCCCAAATGTTTTTTCAGAGATAGTTGTGACTTCAGGAAAGAGCTTATAAACAAAGTGTAAATGAGAATGCAGTTTATTTGACTCATCTATGTGTACAGCTTAATGCTGAGGCTTTTCAGTTAGTATTCACTTCACAAATGAGAGATGTAAAATGTTTAAATTAAATGAAGCAGAAAAAAAATTGATTCTCTCCTTTCCCTCCATCTTTCTTACTGAAAGTTTTTGGCTCTGTCACATTAGTGGCTATGCTATATATTGGCATTTACGCTAATGAAGAGCCTAAATGTTCCACAACAAGGACCTTGTTAATAGCTTCCATTTATCCAGCAAAATAAAAGCTGCTTGCAATCTCAAACCCTTTGTGCAATAAGCCAAGGACATAGAAGGGACATGAAACTGGACCCTGTCCTTAGCTGTGCCATCCTTTATTCCAGTATGGCCAGCTGCTTTGCTCAGGGAGCCAAAACCTGGGCCTGCAGGTTAAAAGAAGCTTTCCCAGGGATTTGTATTTGTTCCTCTGCAGTGACAGAGAGACAAAAATTGAAATGTCAGCGTGGCCCCGTGGCTGGTCTCACATTGGTTACTGTGAATCTCAGTGATCCATGTGGTGCTGATAATTTACCTAATACAAGGTTGGGGCACTGATATTGGCAATTGCTTCCTTGCCTCACCAATCACCTTCATTCCAGAAACTGTGAAGCACAGACTCTGTGGCTCATCTTGGAGGTTTTGATTCAGGTGACCTTGGACAAATCCAGTGAGGTGACAGCAGCATTGCCAAGGGTATGAACCAGGTGTGGTTCATGTCCCAGCCTGTGCTCTAATAGCTGTTAAAATCAAGAGTAAAGATTCTTTTCATACTCTAAATGTGATATTTAGTCACAAAGAACAAGACTAATTATTTTATCTATCTTTTAACAATTAGTCTTGACACGTCATAATGGGTTCTGTAGTCTTCATCTAATCAGCAACTTTAAAATGATCATTTAAAGACTGTGACTGATAAAGATAAAAAATTACAAATACTAATAACTTCCTATGATTAAAAAAAATCAATTGGATAGAAAACTAGTTTCATCTCAGTGAAATTGAATTGTATATGAGAAGTCATAAAGATATAGAAATGTAGAGTAATCAGTGCCAAAATTTAAAACATCCTAAGGGGACTTTAATAATATTTGCATGTATTTTGGCTAATTTGTCTTTATTATGCTGCTGAATGCAGTCTTTTAAGATCCTCCAAATAATTTAAAGGTTTTCACTGAGGCTGCCGTTTTATAAATATTTGTGTTTTCTCTTTGAATATAGAAGTATTTAGGAATTTGTATTCTTGGTTACTGTGTTAGCATCTATTTTCCTAGGACCAGGCAAAAAAAATTAAATACTCTCTAAGCTGATTTTTTTTCATTTTCTCTTCTGAACACAGCAAAGTTCATTTTTGGAGAGTGTTTTTTGCTTGTTATTTATTTCTCTCAGCTTTAGATAGTAGGACAAATCTCTGTGAGTTCAAATTAGTCCTTCATGAAAAATGAAAATCTCATATATTTCACTGTGACTTCCACATCCTCTCTGGTTTTGCTGGGCATCACTGTAAGGTGTGAAAGCATAGCAAGAATGCACAACTTCATTGTTTTATACTGACCTGAGACAACCCTCTGGCTCTTTTTTATTAATCCACAGAAAATTTCATTTCCCTCTGTTTTGAAATTAAATGGAAGCCATGGAGTTTTTTGTGGACAGGATTGGACTTTGCTGTGCTCAGAAAGGAGACAACTTCGGGATTGAAGAAAGGGACACTGGTTGCAATGTATAAAAAAGTTTATTCATAATGTAGTAGTAATTAGCACAGAGCTTTTTTACAATGAATCAGTAATGGAAATAAATCCTACAGTGCACTTAATACAGGAGAAAATGAAAAAACTGCTATATCATAGTTTAGGAAGAACAGGAACAATTTCTGGAAGCACTTCCAGATATCCTCAAAGGCTTCAGCTACCTTTGCTACATGCTAGAGACACTAATTTGAAAATAGAACTGATGCTTCCTGCATTCTAACTCTCACTTTTGCAGAACTGTGTAAAGGTTCCAGTTTTGCTGTGTATCAAACACAACACAGCTCTGTTGAGGCTGTGACGCTGTTTTCTCAAATCTACAGTCAGTGCTTCAGGTAATTTGAGCTGAATGTTTGAGCAGAGAATTCTCTGAAAGCAAACAGAACCCAAACAAAATGAAAGAGATCATGTCCTTCGATGTTTTCAGTGACTGACAATCTGCTTTTCTTTGGTCAAAATTCTTGAAGACCAAAAACCACAATGACTTGTGGAGACAACCTCTTCATTTTCTACCTGCAGGAGCTCTTTAACATCAGATTTTCTGTATTAGTCATTCTGGAATGTTGCTGAAACCTGCTGGTGTAACAAATAAACAGATAAAAAGAAAAAACTACAACAACAAAAAAAGAGTTTGACACTGACTCAGCTGAATGCTTTCATAACCTCCTTCAGCATCATCTTGGTCTCTTAGTGGAAGCAAAACTCCATAACCACTCTTGTCTGTGAACACATTCCAGACTTGAGCTGTGTTAGGGAATTCACTCTAGAATATTGGCATCTTTTTCCAAAGGCCTAAGTGCCACCAATGATCTAAAATTTATCTTGTGATCTAAGGAGTGACTTCCAGTCCTGTGTCTGTACAAGTGTAAGGAAACACTGTCCCTGTAGAGATACTTCCACACTTGGTCTTCTATAAGTGAATTAAAGCAAAATAAGCTGAAAGTAAATTTCAGCTGGAAGTAAATGAGCTGACTCCATTTTTGACCAAGTTAAATCTAAATCAATCCTACATAAGCCACAATTAGCCAGATCTTGTTCAGCTAATGAGGCCAATTCCCACGTTTGTTTTTATCTGTTGATTAAGGAGTTGCTGTTAGTTTGGTGACCAGGCTTGGATGGTTCTCAGGACGTTTGTTAGCAGCTGCAAAGCCCAGTGTGAGCTCTGGCTGATGCCCACCCTGATTATCTCTAATGTTCCATTGCTAAACTGATGGGCAAGCTTTTGTTATCAATTCAGTTGCCTTTCCTACAGCCTTTTGCTGCTTCTCAGATAGCCTTGAACCACAGCTCTCTGGAAGGAACAGATGATTTATTTTTGCTGCAGGTAGCTGCTAAAGTTGCTCGTTAACTGTTATTGATACTGTATCACTTTTTGCTATAACAGACTTTTTTTTTTGATTATTAGATCTCTAGGAGTTTCAGGATTATTAGGGTTCTGAAGAGCTTACTCATTTTTTTTTGGTGTCTCTAATATTTGGGGGGTTTTTTAATAATTTGTCCCATTTTTCTTCATTTACTAAAATGTCTTTTGGAATACAAAGAACTTCTATCTCATTTTATCCTTCTGAGGAAGATTTTTTCAGAAGTTCCAGTGACTCTGTAATAACTAGATATATGAGGTTCTGTGTGTGGTCTGCTTCTAGGATACCTACTTGAAATTCTCAAAATGCTTGAAAGATATTATATATACTGTTCTCAAGTAAATCATGTGCAAATAATGCGTGGGGATGAGCCAAACCTCTGGTAATAGATAAAATTGACTTGGAAAATCGGGTTTTTATTCAAAATCCTGAAATCTAAACAAAACTAATTTTAAAATGAAAACATGGCATTCAGCACAGCAGGTTTTCCTCGCCAAGCACTAAGCTCATCAGTAATAATTTTTATGTTATTTTTATTTGTGTTTTATCTGACTTCTGATTTTAAAAGAAGTGATTAGACTTTTTCAGTTCATTTAAATGGGAACAGGATTGGACTAATAGCAAGAGTTTTTTAAAATAAGTTTGCATGAAACTAATCCAGAGGAACTGTTAGTGCTACAAATTATTCCAATTGTTTGCTTTGCCTTGTTATTGCAAAATCCATAATTACATGTTTTCAACTATGTTTTTTGTTAGAATGTTGTTTCTTATAATTCTTAAAACGCTTTTTCATAGCAAGGCATTTCTCTTGGGTTTGTCACTGTACAAAGCAATGCAAAGCCATTCTTTCCCAAAGTTTTCTGGAATTTGTGCTACCCCTCTCTATTATATGTGCAGAGTAACAGGTGGGTTCTTTTCTGTTGCTTCAGGCCTCTTGCAGGAGGGGGGAGGTTTTTATCTTTTGTTATTTAAGGAAGATCAAAGTAGACTTGAATTGGCTCTTTCCAGTCATAAAACTGCCCATAGTTTATTTGGCAACACAGGAGTAAGAACTGACATGCCAGGAAGGAATATTTCTCTGTACATCCACCTAGATTTACCCCCCACTCATTTTAAGAATCTGTCTTTGCCCTTCAGTTCAGATAAGAAGCAGGCATCAGATTTTTGTATCAGTAACAGAGAAATCTGATTAAATAAATCACACTGAGCAGTTTTATGGTTGATCTATTCAAATTCAAAGCACGCCCTGAGACTGTAACAAAATCAGAGAATGGCCAAGCACAAGCTTGAGCAGGTTAGAGCAGGTGCTCATGTAGCCATCAGCAACTTGAGCACCCAGTATTGCTGTCTTAAAACTTGTTATTATATTTTCTCTTTTTATATTTAATTGTGGATACCTGTCTGTACAAGTTATTCCAAACTTATATCTTTCTAGCACATGAGATAAGAAAATATTTTTGGGGGTGAATGTCTGTAGTACAGCCTGGGAGACTTGACACTGTATTTTCCCAGGCTACAAATGAGAGATTTTTGTTCCAAGCTGCAGTATGATAATGGCAATATGTCTATTTATACACACACACAAAATGTGTACCTGTCCCGTGGTGTAAGATTAATGGTCCCATATTTTTAGAAACTCTTTGACGTTGAACTTGGTTCTCCTTTGTTTGTACCTGGTGAAACACAACTGATTTAATCTAGAAAAGTGCTGATGTGTAGGTGTGTTCGTGGTAGAGTCTGACTGTGGATGATGGTTGGTAAAGGATTGCCAAGGTGCCATAATATTTAGGGGTTTTGTTTGCATGATCCTCACAGTTATGTGTAGTGGATACGTGGAGGGACGTGGAACATGTGAAATGTGTGAAACGTGAAACATCTCCAGTGTTTTCACCACTTGGCAGATGTCTGAGTTAGGTTTCTTTTTGTACCCTTCCAGTGGATTGAACCATTGTTTTAAGGTGTATTTGCAACTATTCCAAACTTAGGGGAAAATTTTGGTTTTCAGCCAGTGTGGCAATCAGAAGACATAAAGATGGCTTAAAAATACCTTTGCTCATCAGACTCACAGTTTTACTCTTTACTCTGTGACTGGAGGTGAAAACTCAATCCTTTTAATTCTATCAGACAACAAACCCTGTTTTATTAATCAGACTTAGGTTCTCTATCAGAGCACGATGATGGTCTGGGATGAATATTTGAAATCCTAATAAGACTGAATGAGTTCAACATTGTTGTTCAGTATTTGAGCAAGAAGATTTTTTTTCCTCATGGAAACATTAAAAACTCTGTAAGGAATCCATTGAATCTTTACTTCTCTAAGGTTCTCCTGGACAATATTTCCCTTTGCAATATCCCCACTACATAGTTTGGGTTTTTTTTTTTTCCATAAAAGAAACATTATCTTTCTTTTGAGCAAAAATTAGTTCATTGCAAGGGCAGAGGGAGTGTTGTTTTTTCTTTTTAAAGACTCTTAGAGGATTCCATCTATCCCTTAGATTTCTCAAGTTGATAATAGGATGCTTTTCCCAATCTGCAGTGCTGTTTGCTTAAGCATTTCTAGAGAATTACTCAAATAGGGTCTGAAACAGGTGGATTTTCTTATCAATCTAAACATACATCTTCTTTAGGATTTAGGGTTTGTTTTTTTTTTAGCAGCAGTGATGCAGATAGGAATTCAAAACCCAATGCACCTCAAGGACAAGTGTATCTGTCTGGACTCTGAAAATTACACCTTTAATGGGAGAACAAGGCATGTGAGATGCAACTTTTGAGACAAGACTGACTGTTTATTTTATGAAAAGCCTCTTTTTATAATTTCCATTAATTTCTGCCACCAGGGAAAGCTACTGATCCTAAGGTATTGTGCAGATGATTTGACTTTCTGAGAACTGAACTTGGTTTGTGTGTCAAGATTGTGACATATTTCTCTGAAATTTTTAGTGGGAATGACTTGCTGGCTGACAACAAGCAGGTCTATTGCAGAGAAAAGATGAGAACAGAATTGTTCTGCCTCATGGTCCGGGCTTTTAACTACCTCAGAAAGCAGCAATCTTCCTCATTCTGTAAAGCTGTTATAAAAAATCGTTGTGTTTTTTTGTTTTTGTTCCACAGCTGTCAAAATGGTACTTAGTATGTTTATTCAACAGACTGTGAACTGGCGGTGTACTCACTGAGCTGATCCTGTTTCAATCATTGACCTTAAGAGGAAAGAAGGGAAAGATCAAACAAATATTTTTTTTCTGATCTTTGAAAAGTTGCCAAAACTAACGAAGTTGAATTCATTTGGGACAAACGAGATGCTTTTGTTTTTCTACTTCTTTCAGCTTAGTTGTGTTTTGGATGGCACTCAGCTGTTGCACTTGGAATATAAAACAACTGCATCAAACCCCTCTGAAAGCCAGGTCTGTCTTCTGTAATTGCAGTGCGGCCCAGGAAACACTTGTTTGTGTACCTTCAGTGTGTATTATTCTTATCTTCTTGGTAAATAGCCCAAATTCACGCAGTGGGCTTGGTTTTGTTTTGTTGTTGTTTTGTTTTTTTTTTTTACATAGGGGAAAGAATTGGAGAAATATTTTGTCTTTCCTGCACTTCTTTAGCTTTCCCACAAGAGATCCACCTAAATTAAGGGCTAACCCAAATACCTCTACTTTTGAAAATGATAGAGTTGAATTTTTAAGTATGAATATCTCCTTTATTTTAGTATCAGAGAGACTGCTGATATGAAACCCTCCCGAACTGTTACTTGTGTCCTTATGCTCAGTGCTCTGAGGTACACACACAGTTTAGCAGCCTCTTATCCATCCACATAGCACAGCCTGTCCAATATTTACATGTTCTCCAGGTTCCATATGCTGGGAATAAACCTTAAAGCAAAGCCATGTTTCTCAAAAGGTCGTTAAAGCTTTCCAGAGACAAAATTGTTCAGTGAGGTTCGCGTAGAGAGTGAAGTGGTGCCATGCTGGTGATGAATGTAATTTAGATAATGTGGGCTGATCTTACATGGCCCAAAACAATCCCATCCCCCATTGTCTGCTCTTGGGCTGCTGCAGCTTTGGTTCTGGCTGTGGGCTCCTGGCTCTCCGTGAGCTAGGGTGATGTATTATGGAGGTCACTGCTAAGACTGGGGGTGGGTTGTTCATTACTGGAGAGGTCATTAACCTATTGTTTGTGCAGGAATCAATGTGGCCCAGAATATTTTATTCACTGAATTACAACTGAAACAAGCCCACAAGAACAAAAACCGAGCTCAGCTGCACCAGCCTTGTTCTTAGGTGCATTACTCTGTATTCTGGCCCTATGATAGAATAATTTGCTTTCCCAGGAGTGCAACCATTTGTAGGTGTAAATAAATACAACCAATATTAACACTGATACATGAAAAGCATTTAACTCCCTGAAAGTTTCATGGATTTTAAACCAAGTCATCCTACAGAGAACTTGAACTCTGGAAAGTTAATTTTATTATGGAAAGTTTATAGCAGGCCTTTTCTTCCACTGAACTTCAGTACTTCAGTACTGTGTTGAAGAATAAGATTAATACAGTTTGGAAATCAGTCACTTTCACCTTGAAATATAACAGTGTTTGCCAGCAGGAAGCAATTTTCACACACCAAGAACAGAACTCATACACAGAAAAGAAAAATTTGAAAAGATAATACTTCAGAAATCTGATAAAATGTGTATTTTCAACTGGAATTTAGAAAGCTATTACGTGCTTGTAAAATTTTTATATTATGAATGTTTTGCAAACAGGGTTATTTTTTTCTCTCTTCTGACCTCCTTCATTTTTATTTTTATCTCTCTTCATTGCACTTGAAGTCCAGACAGGCTATTGTCTGTAATAGGTTTTTTTGCGAATTCAAAGACCTTTCAGTTGTATTGAAACCAACATGACTGGTTTATGGACATGTCTGTTCCTTCCAGTCATATTTTATCATTTATTCATCAGAAAAAGCAGCTCGGGAGAAAACAAAAATTATTTCAAAATGGTTTTGGGTGAGTTGCCAAATGTAGGAAAACATCTTTTAAAGCTTTAAGGCTTTTCATTAAAAGCAGCACTTCAGTTTTGTGAATCTATGAACTTATAGGAACATGGCTCAAAATTCCAGTATTTGTTGAAACAAAGGTCTAATTTTTGCACACATTTCTGGAGTCAAAATATTTTCTCCAATTGCTGATATTGGTTTTTCTGAATGTTCTTTCTAGACGATCCTCTTATTTTCAGCCTAAATATTGCAACATTGATTTATTAGTTCAGTTAGAACCAACAAAATAGATTGGGATGCAACAGACTTGAGTAGAAAGTTCTTTGTAAATACCTTGGCTTGTGTGAACTTGGCCAAGCCATTGCATTTCCCTTCAAATAATGACTTACCTCTGTGCTCTCATGTGCTCCCAGGCACAGGAGATGCTGTGACCCTGTACAGCAGCAATCCAGTCCTGTCTGTCAAAAAGAGACAAAGTTCTTAAGATCTGGCACAAGACAAAAAGGCTTCAGTTGCAATCAATGTCAGGGCTCACTGTAAGGTTGGATTCCTTTGAAAATCCAGCCATGGTCATCCCTGTAATTTGTGATGAACACCAAAATGGAACAGTGGGATCAGATCAAGGGCTTCACAGCAACTGAGAGAATTGTTTAGGAAGAACTCTAAGAAACTTTAGTTTCTAATGCAGTCCTGGCTCTTTCATTCCCATTTCTTTGATATCAGGTCCAAGCTCCTTCGAGTCCGAATTTCAGCTCAGTCTTGTCCCTCTGTGGACCTATGGCAGATGTGCAACCTTTAACCATATTGAGGCTGATAAGTCTTGTGATTTTAATATGAACTTCACCAGGAAGAGTGGAAAATGATACTCATTCATTAATGAGGATTTATGATGTGTAAGTCCTCTGTGCAGGATTTTAGGTTAGAGATTCACTGTATTTTTATTCAATTTGACATTAATATGGCTTGTATATGTTTTCCTGAAGGTTTATAATGAAATATTTTAGTGTACAGCCATATAACAAAGCCTGTGCTACAGGAAGGCAGAGCAGTGTGGGATGTTTCTCAGGCCAAGTATCATTTTGCTCTGCATGGAATCTCAACTCCCAGGGCTCAGTAGCAGTGAAATGATTCCAAACAGCAGCTAAACCTAACCCCAGATAAATAAGTGCTTTTGTGTTCCAAACTGACAAACAAGGGGTTATTTTTTCCTTATCAAGGTAGAAAATGAATGGTGGGAAAGAGATGCAATGTTCTTAAAGCGCTGTGGAAGCACTGCTTTGGTCTTAGTAACAGCTGTGATACGTTTACCTCATTGCTATTGCTCTATTACTGTTGAGAGGTCATTCAATGCTACAGGAAAATGAAGATTGATTTCTGAGGAATGCAGGGAAAATTTCCAGTGTTTCTAGATGCTAAATTTTGAAAAAAAAAGTATTGAAAGCAGTAGGTGCTGTGCTTTCCCACTTTATTTTCCCTTTAAAATGTTACAATTCCATTGCAGTTTAGTTTTGTTTTTTTATTCCTGTTTTCTGTTCTTTTCTGCAACTAGTTAATATGCAGGATATCTTCACAATACTGCTGGTTAAAATCTCTGTGTTGAAAGCTTATTTCATGGTGCAGATTCTTCTGTTTGTACCAGTGGGGGTGTTTTTGACACTCTTGCTTTTTAATTATGGTGACTTTAGGACAAATGACCATGTCACAAGAAACATATTCTATATGAGTGCTGCTTATTTTTGGTATAAATTTCACTACCTTATAAGAGTCAAAGGATAGAAGTTGCCTTTGTGTGATCCAAAGGAAATGGGTTTAAAAGAGGATTAATTTAAGATTTGATAGAAATTCTCTTAGGGCAGTAGGAAAACTTCTCTTGTTTTCAGTAAATTTACTCAGTCCAACAGATAATTAACTCAGTAACCAGACCCAAGTTTTATGGTATTTACTAAATGATCATATTTGTAGTTGCTGTGGATTCAGAGACACTGTGTTCGTTACCCTTCACTGACTTTCCTTTTCTCAGGTCTATCTGGTTCTTTGCTTTTCAAAGTTGAAGGGTGAACAAGAAGATCAGGAATTTGATCATGAAAGCTGCACAATATAAAAGAACTGACACCTAGAAAAACACGCAGAGTTAAACAGGATTTGACAGGTTGCAGAAAAGAGAGTGAACAGGATGGGAACAATGAGCAGCAACTAATTATTATTTCACTGGTCACCACAACACATTAAAAACTTCCGAAGGCTATGAAATTAATTGCATGCAGAACAGCACTCAAGGTGCTTCATATTTTGTCTCTCTGGGACAATTTGCTAGAGACATCGTTTGAACTACAAATACAAAGCAGGGAAGATGGGCCTCTCTCTGGCTGTGTCATTCTTCATTTTAATGAGGAAAAAATGTCACACAGAGCAGTGTGAATTTGAAATATAAAATGCTTCAGTTTTATGTCGGAGTAAGTATGTTTCTTAAAAGAGCCCTAATGATTCTAAATTCTAGACCTTGTTGACAAGACATCTGCTTACTTGGCCTGTGGTTTGTGTCTCATCTAGAAGCTCATTAACATATATATTAAAAGAAACCTATTAAAATATTTGCATTTTAAAATTAATCATAAGCCCCCCTCTTTCCCTCCCCCCCATCTTTTAGAAACTTGTTTTGGCCTTGCAAAACATTCCACTAGGGAGACAGAAATATTTCAGTTATTTTTGAACCATTTAACATTTGGGTAATTCTTATAATTACTTTTCTCCTTAATTGTTAAAGCTGGAAGGCTTATATAATATTACTTTCAAAATTCATTGTTCAATGTAAATAATCTTTTCTGTACCCACAGACCTCTCAGCTGGATGCTGACTTGAGCCCTAAGGGTGCTCATTCTTTCTTTTGGTCTTATTTATTATTTTCTTCTCTTCTCATCAGTTTTCTATTATTCTCTTTCCTGCCTCTTCATCTGTCTAGAGGCACACGTATTGGGTGAAATGGCACTTGAAGCCATGCTGGTTGTTTATTTAAACAAATCATATTGAGATGAAAAGAGCAGATGATTGCAAAGCTATAACAAATCTGATCGAGAAGCTCATCAGGCTCTGGAGAGGTCTTGTCATTTCAAGGGAATCTCCCACCTGGACTTGTGGCTCAGAGATATTTCATGCCAGCACTCCTGGTCTAGCACAGAGTGCAGGAAGTTCATTTTCTGTTGCCTGTCTGTGTCTAATGTTCTGAGTCTCCTGCTGTGGTAGGGCTGGCAAATGTGAGAAAAGCAGTAGAATACAGCCACCAGCAAAGGGGCTGCCTGCTGTCCAGGCTGTGTCCTCCTTGTCAGGAAAATTCTGCACAAAGGATGCTACAAGTGAAACAGGAAAATCTCAGCTGAGGTGATTCAGCTGTTTTCTAGAACCTTCACAGCACAAAACGTCTTCAGAACAAGATGTTTTCCAGCAAGCTCAGCTAGGAAACTAAATAAACAGAAATATTTGCTTCACCTGCCAAACCAGAAAGGTGATCTCTGAAGGTGAACAGGAGGCTCTGCCACCTCTGCTGGAAGGGGAGCTTGGCCTGGGTGCTGTTGGTCTATTAATGTGCTCACTGTGAGTACCACCCACTGTCACTAAGCTGACATTTTTATTGCAGGAAATAGATTGTCTAGAAGGAAAATCTGTGGCAAAGATGAGATTTATATACCTTGGAGTACCACAGGCTACCCTGGGAAGAGTATTTCTTGGTGGAAAGACTAGCAAAGGACAATTTTGGCAACGGAGGTTCTCATACCTAGGAAGGAGATATTTTTTTGGCCAGATACTCCTCTTCCAGTTTCCTCTTAAAAAGCTTTTACAGTATCAGTTTCTTAAAAGATTCTTAATGCCTTCTCAGGCTTTTAAACCATTTTCTTGCATATTGAAAGCAGCTGTATGGGGAAAGGAGAACTCCTGCTGCTTCTCAAAAGCAGTATGTGTAACATCACAGTGGGAAATAACATGTTTCATGAACTTGATTTATCCCCTCTGCTGTGCGGTATAAATCCTGCCTCCTCACTGCAGGGCCTGCACAGGACCTTATCCTGCCTGGTCCTCAACTAAGTGCAGAGGAAGGATTTAATTAAAAGCAAATATTTATTTTTGGGAACTGTTAACTCCTACATGTACTTTGCTGCCTAGCAGGGGGAAGCACTAAAATCACAGGAAACAGTAAAAATATTTCCTACCCACTGGAATTATTAATTATTTGCAGTACCTAATGCATTATTTCAAAATCACAATTATAACCCATGCAAAGCAGTGCAAGATAATATCTTACTTAAGACAGCATGGTTTGTTTGTTCTGTTTCATAAAAACTAGTGGAGGAAAACCTTCCATGGCTTCCATTTTATGTAGTTTGTTTTTTTTTTCCTCTTAGGCAATGCATTTTGATGCCAATTTTAATGGCTGCCANTTTTGTTGGTTTGTTTTTTTTAATGGGCAGCTGCTCCATCCCTGTTCTTAGAATACCTGAGTCTCTTGCAGTACTTAGCTTGCTTTTTGTCTCCAGTTTTTGTGTTGATAATTTTCACAGATAACTGAGGCAGAGAAAAAAATCATAATGTATGTGAGAAGGTTAAATTAAAAAAATCTGTGGGAGTTAAATGTTTTCATGGAGTGAGTCACTTGCTGTCATGCAGGACTAGAAGTAAGTAATCCCCAGATGTAGCAATGTTCCTACCTCCTGGTCCAGGCTGCAATTTCAGTCCTACTGCTGCTGCTGGCTGTCTTTGGATGTGATGTAGCTCATTGAATATTAAAAGCCAGGGAGGCTGTTTGCTGTTTCTCACCTTAGAAAATCTGGTTGTTGATTTAGATGCCTAACATCTTGTCCTGCAATGGACATTAAATATTGAGTTACCAAACCCTGGCTGTCTCTCTGTCCTAGCTGTGTGCAGTCTGTGTAGGGTCGTTGTGTTTATTCAGGCAGCACTCAGGCCATGATCAGAAGCCCATCATGGTTGTTACTGTACAGACCCAAAGAATGATGTTCCTGTCCTGGAATTTGAAATCTCTTAGATATTAAAGGGGTGAGAAGCTTTGTTTGAACCTTGGGGAGTTGAAAGATACTCGTTAACCATTTCACCCATCCCACGGGCAGTGTGTGGTGGGGCTGGGAAACACTTCTGTCTGCAGTCTTAGGCCTGTGTCTGAGCAGCAAAGCTCCTGCCAGCCTGTGTACAAACCTTATTGATTTATACCCAGTGACAGTCACTGATTTAAAAAAAATAACCTGTTATGCTCTATGAAGTGTTGGAGTATTTTCTTTCTTTATGTCTGCTGTGGTGTCCTTCTCTCTCAGCATGAGAGAAAGGAAGCAAGATCATGCAGATAACACTGTCCTTATTAATGAGAATTTCAGCCAAACATGTGCTGGTTTTTCTGTCATTGGGCTGTGCTTATCTGCAGAACAGGAATAGAAGACGAATATCTACCTTTGCCCTGCCCAGCTAAGCTCTCCTTAAATCCTAAAGGGATCTAAATGTCTGTGTTTGGATGTTAGTGTACCATCCTGAAACGGTCCAAAGCAGTGAGTGGAAACTAGCTGGTGAGAGAGACTTTCACATAAAAGCAGAGGTGGAAAGAGTTGCCTTTTACACTTTCTTTTTTTGTGTGTTTTTCTTTTTCCTAACAAAGAAAAGTGGAACTGTGCATGTTGGAACAAACCAGTGGGAGTGAGTGGAGGTCAAATGAGGAGGATTATTCCTTGAATGTTAACCAGAAATGCTAACCCCTAATTCAGTGTGGGCTGAATTCTTTCCCCATGTCATTATGACGTCATGGACTACAAAACAATTATTTGGATCTTGATTTTCAGTGAACCTTTTAAGAAATTAAGAGTAAATAAACCTTTGGCATCTACAGGGATTCTGCCTAGATCAGCGTCAGCCTTAATTAGTCTTGCTGCTGGAACATGTTCAATTCTGGTCTCCTAAGACAATCTTGTTCCTTCAAGAGTGTCCTGACAATATGACCTGACTTTGGGGCTGAGATTGTATAACTTTGTGGCACTGGCTTGTGCATATTTTCTGGCATTGCTTTTAAAGCATGGAAGTTGCTGTATGGGAGAGAGATGATGTAAAAGGCCACATTCCAGAAGAGAGTGAGTGCTCTTCTCTACCACTGTGGGAAGAGAGCAGGCTAAGCTTATGCAGTTGGAGGTTTGTTCTTTAACCTCAATGTCTGTTAGGAAAGAAATGGTTGATTTATGACTATATTTATTAGATTTAAATTCAATACTAATTTCCCTACATTTTCCTTCAGTCTGGACTGTGTTCTCACACAGAGCAGGTACACCTTCAAGAATACACCCTCTGCCCTCCCACAGCGGTAAGAACAATCCTGGAGTGGACTGTGCAACAGTGGCCAATTGTAATGTTTCAGGATATTTCAGTGAGATTTATCTCAAGTGAACACAAAGTGCCTCTGGCAGCTCCACTTCATGAGCTCTCTACCCACAGTCTGGGTGCTATTCTGAATGGCTCAGGCTTGATGTAACAGAGACTTGATTTGCTTTCAAGTCTGTACTTTTGGATTCAAAGCACTGTCTTTCCTCTTCCCCAAACAAAGGCAGAGCAATGAAAATAACTGCAAGTTAGCAGGTGTACACTGGAGATTGGGAATAGCTTTAGCAGCTCTCCCATCACACCCCTGCCCTTGGGACACAGGGGCTGAGGAGTGCCTGCCATCACTCACAGAGCCTCAACTGCTCCATAGCACCAGAGGAGTCAAAGGCACTTAATTCTTTACATGAGGTGTTTATGGCATCAGTCTCCAGGGCAGTGTGTGAATTAGAAAAAGGATCATTTGTGTACCTGTCCTTGCTGTTAATTACCTTGCCATTGAATAAAACAGAGCAACATAAAATGGCCGTAGGAAATATTTAGAGTGGCTGGAACATTAGGTTAAAGGTTTCTAATCTGCTTTATGATGGATGGTCTCACTAGTGCTGAGCGGTGGGAGGCAGTTCTTTCTCTTTTTGGTTATAATACAGCTCAAAAATTTTCAGAGTGCAAATTTCCAGCACCTCCCCATCTGCAGTGCAGCACCAGTCCCTCTCCCTGATGTTTGCACAATATTGCAGCAGTCTCTTGCTGCTGCAAGAGCAGAAGTAAGAATTCCTAGGGAAGCAGGACCATGTATTGTCCCTCTACATATTTTCCTGAGATGTATAAATGGCAGCTGCTTTTTTTCTTTATCCATCCATGAAGTTTAGCTATTCACAACCAATTACACTCTATAGAGTTCTCATGTATGTTTCAAAAATAGCACATCTTTAAATCAAAGCGAAACCTCGTTTTTAATTTATACAAAGTTTAGTGCTTCTCCTAAGAGTTGTCTTTGAATTGCTGTGAGAAGGTTACCCTGTTCCTTCTAACATGCACCTAATATCTGACAGCTGGTCCCCCTCAAAGAAACTTTCCAGCTCAGTAATTTCAGTATATGAATAATATGCTGTGAAAATATAGTCTTTTTTTTAAAGACCTTTAAAAAAAACAACTTAGGTCTCTATGTGAAGAAATTTCTGTATGTATAGACAAGAACTTCAGTAGTGGAATAATATTCCCCATCACATTTAACTTCTCCAGAGTCCTTGTAGATCATAACAACATAATTCCAAATTCTAAAATAGATTAGGCATAACTATGCGAAGGACCAGAGCTCTGATTTTGAAAAAATCCAAGGTCAGAGGGGAAGGGTCTTCTGAGTGATACAAGGCAGCATTTTCCTGCTCAGAACTGCTTGAACATTCACAGTGCAGAATGTCAGTCAATCCCTTTCCCCCCTCCACTCTCTCCTCTTTCTCTTTTTCCATCAGCAGCTTTTAACTAATAATCTTCAGAGCTCAGTGATTAAAAAGTCTTTCTTGTGAGCAGCATGAAGACACTACCATCCTTCACGTTATGCTGTGAACATTGGCAGTGATCATCTCTATAAAAATGTGCACATTTTGTTAAATGCTGTCATCTATTTCAATGCATTTATTGCCATAAAACTTCAATGACAGTTTAATTAAGAGCATAAATATTTTATACTACAAAGTAGAAATATTTATGAAGGAGCTTGTCAGAGGCAAAATATTAAAAGAAAACAGGTGCTTCTGCAGACACACAAATAAACTGTCTAACAGTAAACATTAAAAAAATCCATTATTAATCATGGTTCTTTTCATTACTATTGAATTGCCTTATGAAGAGTTTGTGTCTGACAGAGTCAGTGGATGTGCAATACTGTCTTATCCGACCACTTGGTCTTCCAATTTGTATCCTGTGGTGTGGCTGGACTGATTATTTTCTTCAGGAAAACATGCTGGCACTAAACTAAGGTGCAGGCTGTAAATTAATGTTGTGAAGGGAGGGAATGAGAACCAGAAGAGCCAACCAGACACTTGCAGGCCTGTGTAAAAAGCTCTGAGAAGGCACCTGAGTTGCCAGGGGGTGCTTTCGTTGCCGTAGGTGGATCTGTGGGTTTGGCAAGAGGTACTGAACTGCCATAAGACCTGGTACAACTAAAAAAGCCTTTCTGAGTAGGGAAACCCTGCAAAGAGAAAAGGGATGAGGGCTGATAGTTTAAGGACTGAGGCTGAACACTGGAGAAAGGGAAGTTTGCTCACACCTTGGCATGTGCTTGTGGAATGGTGCTGCCCTTGAGGATGATCCCTGACTTTATCTGGAGCTGTTTTCTTTGCCTTCTGCCCTTTATATAAAGCTAAAAACACAGAGAAGAAATGCTTATCTGAAGGCTTTACTCTCACAGTTAAACTCTGATTTTTCCTGCCAAATGTTTTCTGAAACAGAAACTAACCTTTACTGTACCTTCACACTGACGGCAGAGTTATTTTTCCGAAACATCCTATGCCAGGTAAATGTTCTCTGTTTCACTGATGTATCATCCTGTTCCACTATAACCAACTGCCAAGAGACTTTGTTTTCTCACTCCAAACTCCTAATGGAGCCATTAACATTTTTTCCAACAACTATTGTTGAACTCAGTGGGTGCACTCAGCTGGCAGAAATCCCATTGGCTGCACTGGAGGCCAGATTCCACGTATTGCTGTTTCTCTGTTAATTAGTGGATTTATGTTTTTTCCCTTTCCAGTCTTCACAAACAATTGAAGGAGCTGCAGTGTGTGCTTCTCATGCTGTCTGCTGCTTAAGAGAGTGAGGGAAGGAATTAAACTGTTTAAAACACATTTATTCTTTGTGATGTAAATTCAATGACTTAATTCTAGGTACAAAACAGCCTGGGAGTTGCTCTGCCAGCCTTGCCAATGTCTCAGTGCATGAAATAATGAGTGCCTGAAATACAGAGGCCAGTAACTGAAATAGGGGAAACAAATTAAGTGTAGCTCATTACTAGGGGCTCAAAACTCTGTATCCAGTGCTGGCTGTAATATCAATCCTGTCTCTTAATCTTGAATTAACAAAGGAATTGGACTATTGGTTAAGAATCTTGCTGTTTTGAGCATATTCTCCTCTTAATTCCTTTTGCTAAGCAGTCCTTAACTTTCAAAAATACAAAAAGACTCATCTTTCTCCTGCTTTAGTGTCCAAAATCTTTACTGCTAGAAGCCACAGAGAATAAGTGGTCTGACTCAAAACAAAGGGCAAAGTTGTGTCTTCACTGATGGGAAAAGGAGGAGAAAAATAGCTCTTGTCAGAGCAGCCACTGGTTGGTTAGAAATAGAATGCTGCATAGTCTCACCTGGAGAGTTCCTTCTTACAACTATTTATTTTAGTCATCTACTCTAAGACAGCCAGTAAAATAAGGTGGGAGAGTCTTGTGCCAGTTCAGAATCATTTATCCTATGGATAATGTGCTCAAAACTCCCTCAGGATGGCATTAACCTTTGCTTGATTCAATCAAAGAGCCTCACGTGATTCCCAGGTTGCTGTGTGCTCTATGTGTGAAGGGAGTGCAGTTGAACATTATTCATCTGGTAGCAGCGTAATTAATTAGACAATGTTTTAGCTAAGAGTAGTATAGTGAAGATGTTCACTCATAAATTATAGCTTTATAATTACAGTGCATCAGATTTTTCTTTCATCTTGCCTCTACCTTTCAAGCTTAGAAGCCATTAAATGTAAACTTGCTTCCCTCCCCACTCACCTGCTGTTTCAAATGCAGCTGTACTTTTAATTACCCATCACTGCTTGCTTGACCAGCCCAAAACTATTCTTTCTTGTGTTGGTATGTTTTGGGTCATACCTCGCTAAATAACCAAGGAAAGGAAAATCTGTTTTGCAATGAAAAGTGTTGAAGTTGTTTCGCTGAACCCCAGCAACAGAATAGTAAAGTTAGAGTAATGCTGGAGGGTAAAATGTTCACTGATCTGAGTGGGAAGAGGGGGCTGACATCAGTAGCTGGTCAGTACCTGCCTTTACAGCACTGCTGCTGCTCCTTCACACCTTTGTTTCTAACCCAAAGAACTTTACTAGTTGCTTTAGGGTGCAGAGTGAAGCAGCTTCCTTCCAGAGTACTGTCATTAAAGGGGTTCATTCAAGTCCCTGCTTTGCAAGGGTGGGATGTGGCCCCAAGCTGTGCTGCAGGTGAGCAGCTACAAGTTGCTGGAAATCTGTCCCCTTGCTTCTGTCAATTGTGAGTTGTTTTGTTTTTTTTTTTTTCATTTCAGTCCTCCTTAGTCTGCCTGTGTTGTCCTAAAACCAAAGTATGTTCATAGCCCGGGGAATATTTAGCTGTTGTCAGTGGAGTGTGTTCATCAAACTTGGTGGGTTTTTTTAATGAGGACTTTTTAGAGGAAAAAAAAAAAAAAAACAAACCGCCTTTGCTATTGTGTATGATTTACACATTGTGTCAGAGGAGCTAATTAAAAATAATAGGGAGGAAACTGCCCAGAAGAATATAATTGGAATTGAATTCAAATGGAAATCTGTTTCAGCCTCTTATACATTCTCCTGAATTTTAGAACTCTTATTTGAGCATTATGGAATGAAATTTATTTTATAATATACCTAAAGTAGAACAAAGAATCCAAAGTCATCTGAGTGTAAACTGAGTATGGAACTTTTGTGGGTTTTGTAGCTGCACCATTGCAATCTTTTCAATGTGGTTTTTTAACTCTTTAAATACTTTTTTTAAAATTGCATATTTAAAGGATACAGTTTTACAGTAGTTTATGCATTTTATAAGAACAGTTTAGATGTTACCTTAGGAAAACTTTCTATTCCTATCTCATTAGCACTAGCTGCTCTTGACGTTCCTTGTGCAATTTCTGTCTAATTTCACTGTTTATTTTCATTGTAAACCTCTTGTGCTCCTCCACGTAAAGAGCAAATGAGTGCCTTGTGGGCTGGAAAGATGACAAAGTTCTACCCTCTTAACTTATATTTCTGAGAATCTATTTTAGATGTTTTATGAACAGAGAAAACTGTATTTAACAATGCCAGTAAAACAAACTGAGAAGTTCCCAGGCACGTAGACAGTGTGCCACAGGTTATAAATATCTGCCTAAGACTTATTTCAGAAGAGGGAACAGTGTGGACTCCTTTGCAGTTAAGCAAGAAAATTCTTGTGTCCAGTGGTAATTGATCCAGCTGGAATTGGGATTAGCTGTAGATGAGAAAATTGCATTCACGGTTTTTATTGTCATTCTACAAGCTGTCCAAGTGTTTATGCCACATCCCCATGGAAAACAAAAGATGATATATATGCAGTTTGGTTTTGGTGTTTTTGCTGCTACAATGAATGCATGTGCTGGCTTAAAATGAGAAAAAACCATTGAATGGTTTGGGCTTAAAATGTTACTTAATAGAAATAACCTATTTTTATCAGTAACCAATTCTACCAGGCTTTATCAGTACAGCACAAGGTGATAGAGGTTTTTACAGTCTGTGTGTAGGGTTGTGGCAGCCCAGAGCTAATCCCCCAGAAGGAGAAGATGTGCAGTTGAGTCCAGCTTGGGCACACAGAGGGAACTCCCTCGAGCCTGCAGGAGATGACATGGATGAGTTGTTGGAAACCACAGGACACTGTGTGCACATCAGAGTAATTACTCCAGTCAATTAAAGGGCTTTTGGGCATAAGGATCATAGACTGGCCCACTTCCATGGGGCTTTGAGAGAGTCTGGAAAACCACTGCAGGTTCTGTTTCTGAGCAGTTGGCTTTGAGGAACTCGCTCGGTAGGGTACTGTGTGCGAGGCTGCTGTGCATAACAACCACTGATCTGAATCAATTTTAGTGTCAGCATTAGGAAATTGTTCCCTTTGACTTGGTGTGTGCATGGCACTAGGGGATCCCTCTCCTTTGCTTGAAGATGAAGAAGAGGGTTCAATTCCTAGCTTGTCACAAGATGGTTCTTCATCAAGTGCTGCTGTGTAGTCTGGAGGTGTGTGCCAGAACACTATCAGTTATCTGCTCTAACCCTCTTTCACATCAGAGGGTGACTATCTTGTGGCAGTCACAACTGTTACACGTATTTCCCCAAATATATAGAAACATGAGGTTAAATACTGTCTTGAAATATTTATTTCTGTTTTTCAGAATTGGGTATGAGCTGGTATATAAAAACTGTTCATTTTTTTTTTTTATTTTTTTTCTTTAATAGCTCCAAAGTCTCCAGCAGTGTGTTCAGAATGCAAATTAATCAAGGGTCCTGTGGATAAAATATTGTAGGATCATGTAATTAGAACCATTCATATATACAGTGGGGCCAAATTGAAGTTGCATGGGCAGTTCTAATTCTGGCAATTCTTAATTTTGGAGTGCTTGGCTTAGCAATAAAATGCTGTTTTATTGTAGTTCTTGGATGTAATTGAAAATATACTGGGAGATGAACAAGTGAAGTAGGAAACAACACTGAAGATAATTACAAGCAGATCTTCATTTCAAGCAGAGAAGTTAATCTTCCTTTGGACTCTTGGGTCTGTTTTAACAGGGTAATTAGCCATGGACCCTGTGGCTTTTGACTCCCAGTCCCATCTCAAACCTCTGTGTCCTAATAAATGAGGACACACAGTTCTGTGACTGGGAGAAGCTGTCAGAGGCACATGTATTATGCATGTTTGAACCATAGGGAGAGCAGTGGGAGTGAGCTGGGCTCTGCTTGCTTCAGCAAGGATGTGAGTCCAACTGGTTTCAATGAAGTGAAGAACTGAAGCAATTTAATTCATGTGCATGGATGAATTATTTTAGCCCTCTTTCTTGTCCTTTACATTGTCTTTTTTTTTGTAAAAGTACACAGTTATGGCTGCATTCAGCCTGGCAGAGCTGTAAACCGAATTGATTTGGTTTCTACTTTAACTTTTTGCACACTTTGTTTTTGGGCTCTCATATTCAGCTTGTTTCCTTTACTTAGATAGGCGTTGCCAGAGGTGAGTCACACCTGAACATCCTTTTGTTATGAATCTGGTGCAAATGATTTTTTTCTGTCCCCCTCTTGTTAAAAAGCAGTTCCTGTCTTCCAGATCAGGCCCTTGATGTTTTTTCGTTTGATCATTTCCTTTGCCTTTTCAGCCTCCAAGGCCCTTCCAGTAGGGTTTCCTTCAGAAGATGTTTGGGAGGAGACAGGCTCTGACCGCCATTGCTGCTGTAGGAAGGGAGTGTGGATTTGCAGTAGGAGGGAGGAGTGCTTGTCTCTGACTATAGCTGGCAGGCCCATTTCAAATGGTCAAATCTAGCTTTTTTTAAAACCAAATGGGCCTAAATTATGGGGAGATTTGGGTGCAGTGCTCCTCAGCTGGATTGTATGATTAGTGGGCTTGATAGCTGCAGCCTGTGCTGACAAGCCCAGCTGGATCATTCTGCAAAATCTATTAACCCCAGAGTCCTGGTTTTGGTTTTTTTGGTTTATTTTTCCTTTTTCTTTTCAATAATACTTACAATAGGAATGGGTAAAGATGGAGCGGGGGAAAGAAGGTAAGGATAATTTGTGACATGTATTTCTTCCAGGCAACTGGAAAGGAAGGCTTTGGCCGAGCCAGAAAGATAAACAGTGAATACAAATTCTGAAAGTTGAAAGGGCAACTTAATAGGGTAGAAAAAACAAACATTACTCTCGGCTTCCTATGAATGTTAACATTTTTCTCAGGTTTACACAGTGATCAGTATTTAACACTGGCTGATCCTTATTTTAAAACTGTTGACACGAGCAAGCAATGTGGGGCTTACCATTAACGTCAGTGGGAACAGGCTCAAACAGCCATCATTGCTCCAGCTTTGCTCTGCTTCTTGGAGGGGGAAGAAGTCAATGTTAAAAGCCTCCCAATGGGGCTATTGAAGTGAAAACCAAAAGAGCTGTTGGTTCTATGGGAAGATTATTCCCTGTGGCAAAATGTGTGTGTTGAATAATCTGCAATCCAGCCTTATTCTGCTTCCAGTTTCCTAACACACTTGCAGAGAACTCGCTGAGCTTTAATGCTTTCCCTTTTCCACTTCCCCGTTTTGAGGGATGCTGCTCTGAGTCCTACAGCTGAACCAATGTGATATCAAAAGGTGATCAGCAGAAACACAGAAGCCAGTGCCTCATCTGTCCCAGTCTCTCTCTCTCGGGAATTTCTTACCCTTCTGTTTCTTAGACGTGTCAAATGTACTGTTCTGTAGGTAGCAAACTCTAGCACATCCTTTTCCTGAGGAAGCTCTGTTGCACAGATTTGTGCTCACTCTTTAAGGCTGTAGCAATGCCAACTAATAGACAGTTTGCAGCTAAAGAAATGTTAAGCTGCTTGGCTTTTCTTGTCTGTGTGCTATAAATGGAGGAGGAAGGATTAAAACTTTACACAGTCTGGGGGTAGCTAAATCTACTAAATATTGTATGACTGTCTTTGTCATCAATAATTCAAAGAACTTGAGTCCAAAATGATGAAAATCTCCCTTGGACAGCTGTAGCTGCAGGCACAACAGAAAGATTTTCAGCCAATTGTGGACTTGGTGCTTTGTTGGCTCTAAAGGTTGAAGAACACCTGATGTCCCTGCAGTCATTAAAAGAGAGAAGGGTAAAGCAGAATATTGCTGCAGAAAAAGCAAAGTACACTTTGGCATTTGCTACAATTGTACTGATAATGTGAGGGTGCTGAATATCTGCAGCAGCACAAGGAATGCTACCCCGAAACGCCAAATTAATTTAGGAAGCTACTGAGCCCAATTATATTTTTTTGTGTTGTGAGATCACCTGGTCCCTGCTCTCCTTTAATCAGTGGGTTGGATGCAGAGACGGGAAGGTAGAATGGGGATTTGTGTCACCTGTAGGATGCAGGTATTGATCCACGCGCACACAGTGCCAGCAGGAGGATGGAAGGGGCGAGGGCTACGATGTTATTCCAGCCCTGCGGGACTGGCTCAGGGCGTGCACAGAGATTTTGGGCTGTGCTCTCCTCCCCAGCCCTTGCTGGAAGATGGAATGTTACAACATGACTGTCTCAACACCTGTGGACCTCAGCCTTGATGGCAAGGGTCTGTTCTGTCTGTTATCAGAGATACATCTCTTGTCTGTGCACTCCATTTTACTGAGTGCAACTACAGCTGAGAGCTTGAAAACACACCAGGGGGACTGGAATGAATTGTAGGAAGAGGAAGAAATTGCTAACTAGCTAGGAAACTTGGAGTTTTACTGTTAAGAACCTGATCAGGCTTCAGTCCTCCTTGGCTCAAAAGTTATTTAACTGAGAACTAATTCCATGTTCTGAAACTTGGTTATTGACAGATGCAAATTTAACTTCCATCTGGAATGGGTTCATGAGTTGGCCCTAAAAAATCCTGAGGTGATAATTCCAAGAATATCTTCCTTTTAATTTCCTCTATTTCTAGAATTTCAAATGAACCTTGTGCCCAAAAGAGCAGAATATTGAGTTTACAGCTCTAGCCTTCATCATCAGAAATTGTTCTTGCAATATTTCTGGCTAAAGTGAGCCTCTTCTCATGAAATTTTCAGCCCAATTTCATGTTACTGCACAGCCTGGAGCAAAAATTTTTCTTTTCTAACGTTCTTATCTGAACTTCATTGATAAAAGTTTGGATTTTATTTTTTTTTTACTGACTACTAACTTGCAAACCTCCAATGTATATGTGAGCAATTCCATTAAATTTAAACATCAATGAAATTACTCAAGTGAATAACTTGAAAGGATCACTCCCTTTAAAGCATGTAGATAAAATTCTGATCATTTCACAGAGCTCTGTTTGAACTCAATGACACTCCTGAGAGCAGAGAATGAAATCTTGGTTGAACATGATTGACATTTTGATGCTGTGTATTGTCTGGCTTCCTCCATAGGAAAAGCCATAGAAATAATGGGATCAGCTCTTCAGTGAGTGGAGCAAGTTCTCTGTCCCCTTCAGGGAGGTGGCTTCAAATAGTTCTCCTTCTTCGGGGTCCTGGACTGAGTGCTGCGAAGTCCCTTGGACTTTAAGAAGGATGTACTGTCTGTGTAAATCACAGAACATCCTGAACTGGAACGGGACCCATGAGGATCATAGAGTCCAACACCTGGCCCTGCACAGGCAACCAAACAATCCCACCCTGTCCCCGGAGCTTTGCCCAAGCGCTTCTTGAGCTCTGTCAGGCTGGCGCTGTGACCACTGGCCCGGGGAGCCTGTTCCAGTGACAAACACTATCTGGGGGAGGATCTTCCTGCTCTCCAGGCTGACCTTCCCCCGGCACAGCCCCAGCCCTTCCCTCGGGTCCTGTCATGGGGAGCAGAGATTGGAGCTGCAGGACAGGTCTGACCTCAGGCTGCTCCAGACTGGACAGACCAAGTGTCCTCAGCTGCTCCTTGCCTGACCTCCCCACAAGGGAAGGATTTTGCCAGGATGTCATCCAGTATACCCTGAAGCCAGGGACTGACTTTGGAACAGGCCCTTGAAGGTTTTTATGTTAGATTGAAAAGTAATATGCTTAAAACTCAAATTGTCAAAACTTCCCCTTTAATATTCTTTAGATTAAGGCCTTTACTCCTGTTGGCATATTGCTGGCTTTTAAGTAAGTCTGTGTTACACGAGTAGCTGATGCAAAGAGCTACTTTAATATGAAGCATTTTCCTCTAAGCAGCATGGCTAAGGATATGAGCAGTATATTTCCTTTAATGTAGCTACATTATATATTTCAGTTACATTTTAATATAATTATAGGTACAAATTGTTCACATTTGGTTTTATGAAGCCCTGGAAAGTTATGTCTTATGAGTCAACATGTAATTTCCTTCTGCACAAATTGAAGAATTGTGCATTGAAGCTAAGTACTTTGAATAATGATAATTTACAATTGAATTCCTATGGATTTACATATTACAATCACATTAATGCTAAAGGAATCTGCAATATTGCCAGATAGGTTAATAATGGTTACTGTTAGCACTGAGAATACCAATGGATTTAATAATGATTAACCACTTACCTTAGATGTATGCAAAATTATGCAGCTACCTTGAAATTACAAAATGGCAAAAATGTCATGGAAAGTAAAGGCTGGAAAGCGGATTAAATGTGTGTTAATGAAGGGTTACCCAAACACAACTCTGGGCTTTCCTAGGGAGTTCTGTTCATATCTGAAAGCTACTAAAAATTTGACTCACTTGAAACTGTGGAAGGAATTTTTCCTTCTTTCCAATGTATTTCTTGTAAGTTAGAGCTGCAGTTCTGCTGTCTGCTCCGTTCATCTTTCTCATGCGTTTCTTGCAACACACAGCGCCAGGCTGACAGAATTATGCTACTTATCCATGTGGAGCATCCTAAAAATCCCTTTGCACTACGTCTTTGCTGTTAAAACCATGAAGTCCAGTAAGAGACTCCGAGTGACTTTGAACTGGTGCATAAATAACCCATCTTTCTTCATTCTAATCTTTCCCAAAACAATTTGTCCAATTTGTCCATGGGAAGCTTTTGAGATAAGCAACCAAAAATAGGTGTTGAGAAATTGGTGCTACTTGGAGATTGAGCCTTAAATCTGGACACAACATTTTTTTGTGCACTGTGGTGTCAGACAGGAACTCTCTGTGCTGGGGAACTCTCTGTGCAGGCTCCTCTCAGGCATTGATAGAAATAGACTTTTCCCCTGTGGACTGGGATGAGGCTACAAAAGTCTTCAAGCAGAGGTGGTGGAGCCTCAGTTCCTCAACTAAAGGCTGTTTTTCCAGCTGGTGCATGGCCGTGTCCAGCCTTGACAGGACAGTGAGGAGGGCAGTGAGGATCTCTCCCCTGGGAGCTGTGTCCAGACAGAGTCTGAGCAAGGAACAGGAGCTCCCATATCAGGGAAACTAACACTGATGTGCCAATCTGCAGGTGTGTGCAGATTCCTTTCACACAGCTCTGATGCAGTGCTGGCTTGCAGCCCCTCGTGCCTGAGTGTTCACGGGTACGTCAATGGAGAGACATTGTGAAAAACTGGGTTGTAGTGAACTATTTTATGAGTTGGGATGGAAAGCCTTACTTAGGTCTCCTCTAAGAAAAAAATGCAAATACATTTAGGAGAGCATGGAAGAGGGAAATAAATGGCACTCCGAATGAATGAGGCCTGTTATTTGTACAGGCATTAATATTTAACTGTCCTTTTTCACAGGCTATTACCACTTGAATTTGTAGGATGTCAAAGTTTTTCTGCTTTGGATGAAACATAGATTTGATCTTGGCAGACTTTGAGCGGTGCTCAGCTTTTATTTTCTTGATCACAATACATCCAGTGTATTTGAGATGTGTTTAAAGCTGCAATGCATTCAGCCCTGGGCCTTGGCAGCATCGCTCTGCATTTCATCCTGCTTGATTAGCTGGGAAAAAACAGCCTCCTAGAAAAGATGGGGGGGATTTTGGTCGGCTTTTGTTTTACCCTCCTGCTCAGCATGAGTCAATGGTATGTGAGGAGTATCTATTAATGCTTCAGTCAAAGCAGGAAGTGATTTTTGCTAATTGTTTCACCCCTTTTGAAGTGGATGACCACATCCATAAAACAAGGAGGTTGAACAAAACATTGAGAATTTTCCCCACTTTTAAAAAAAGAGGGGAAAGGATGAAATAGGAAATGTTTGTTTCTTCCTCCTTTATTTGGAGTGAATGATTGCCGTCAGTACAAAAAGGGGTTATTGAGAATTTCTTACTGCCAAAAGTCGGTCTTAAAAAAATAAGACCACAAAAATCAAAATGATGATTTTGTGTAAAAGAATGAATCCATGACACTACCTGGTCTCTGTATAAGCAAATGGCTAATAAGCCACTTCCAGAAAACAGCTGGTTTGCTTTCTTTAGCAGAAAAACAAAAACATACTTAAGCTTGGATTTAGGACAACCTTTTGGTGAACAGGAACAGTATAAGGAAAAATATACTTCTAGTCAATTTGCACATTTTATGTGGATCTGTCTAGAAGGTGGCTGTTACAGGAAGATAAGGATTCTAATTTTGTAATTGAGTGCATTCTGAAAAGACAATTAAGAGCTAACGTGATAAGTAATTGTAAATTATAACAGCAGAAGGAACCTGATTCACAGTTCTCTGTGGAAACTGTATTTGTGTATTCAAATGATGCATCTGTACTTTTATTTTCCCTGCACGTACATTTGATTTAATAAAGCTATAAAAAGATTTTTGTATGGTTTGGTTCTAAAAAAGAGGAATTAAAAAAATGCAGATGCATCTCACTCATGCTAATCTCAGAGCAGTGCTGGAACTGTGCTAGGTAGGGTTTGGCAGCTCTGGCACTTGTGAAGAATTATATGGGTATGGTGCCTGCTGTCCATAGTCTTATGGGTTTTACAGGATTTTGATGTATGTCTCTTTGTCTGGGATAAACACCCGAGTCAGTGAGAGCAGGAGCAAGTTTTAGTGCCTTTGTTATGGCAAGAGAACCACGCTGGGGTGAGTCTGTGTAAATCCTTCTGGTGCAGGTTACAGCAGCAGCTCCAGCACCGTGGGGCTCAGGCTGCAGGCTGAGGGAAGACGATTCTCTGGTTAGGGTGCTGCCTTATTGCCTGGCACAAACGTGCAGCTCTGCTTTTGCCTCGCAGTCAGCTTTCCACATGGTGTTGCTTCTATTTCTGATCGTTAAAGTAGTGACAATAACTTTATTTCAGCAGGGAAACGCTGTGGTTTTTAGGGAGACAAGTACTCCGTGCCCATGGGCAAGGTGTCCCAGCTGCTCTAAAGCTGTTCTCCTCTCACCGGGTCTGCACTGGAACCCTGCAGATGGTTCTGCTGTAAAAGGGTGTTGCTAACACCTACCTCATTACCCTTGCTGCTCCAGGCAGATTCAAAAACTCCCAGAACCCTCCGTCAAACACACCTGGAGCAGTCACTATTTGAGATAAATGTTTGTCAGATCTTTTCTCCACTCTGTTTTTTTGGTTTTGTACTTTTATTTTTTTTTAATTCTTCTTGTATCTATAAATTAACTACTTGAAGTGTCTTCTCCTGAGGGTTTTAGTGGAAGTAGTAAAATGGTCTCAAGGAGCTGAAAGTTTATTATGAAAAAAACCAAGGGTCCTGCTTTCTCACCCTCCTAAACCTTCTCAGGAGTCTGCTCCAAAGGTCCCGTGCTCAATAACCGACTGAGGAATGATCTGGAATGTTTGGGTGGGAGTGGGGAGACTGTAAGACCCAGCTGAACCCGATTTCTGCTGCTGCATGGGCTGGGCTGAGCACCTGCCCCAATCCGGGGAGGGTGTGCTGGTCCTGCACACGAAGGTTTTTTATGGGCAGCCCCCATGGTGATCACCCTGCTGGGAAGACTTTGAACTCTTTCCTGCAAAAGTAGCTGCGTGCCAGTCCTTAAAGCATTTTTTCACCTTCTTAGAGCTCTTTTCCTAGGGATAATTCCTGGATCTTTTTTATGGTGCTGCTAACCTCATTTAATGGAAATTCAGCTTCTAAAAGGGATATTTCAATGCTTTATTATGCTGATTTAATCAGTTCAATGTGGGTCCATTTTGAGATCATATCATTATTCAGGACTTTTTTTTTATTTTCTTGGAATTTATTCTAACTGAAGTGTTGATCTGATTTTCAAGAAGTAAAGCTCTTGGATTTTTTTTAAAGTTTAGAAATAACAAATATTTTGAATTCTTGGTCTACAAGGACATTTTTTGAAAGCTTATACCCTGTTTCCCACATGTTGCTGTAACTGCAGTTGATATGTAACTGCAGTTTTTGTATGCAATCACAAAATCTCTAAAAGTAGCTGGTTATATGTAGTTTCTTGAAATATCTTTTATTTTATCCTTATGATGAAAATGGTTCTCTAAGAATCCAGTGGCGCAATAATTATTAAATTAATGAAAGTGTAACTTTTTCTCTTGTCTCTGTAAATGTCATGGCCTTTTTCAGGGCATATTAATAAAAATACTTTTTGAAGTGTCTGATTTATGAAACTGTCAAAACAATAAATTTACTGAAAGGGAAAAACCATGTAAACAAAATTAAATACTTGCGTGAATGACCTGATGTTAGGTTTAGGAAAGGGCCCATAAGAAGTGATGCTTGACTGTTGACAAGAAACAAAGAGTAAAATTGCCCTGGAATTCTCATGTTTGCAGCCAAGTTAAAGTCTGAAAGCCATTTTAGAAAACAAAACCATTCTTGGGTAGGGAAGAGGGAAACTATGATCAGTTTATCACTGCTGAAATCAGCCTAGTGCTTAAATCAATCAAACCTGTCATATTACTACTCTCAATTTCCCCAGTCTATAGACTCAGATCTGCTTCAGATACAGCAGTGCCAATTTAGCAGGTGCTAAACCTACAGTAATTCTGTGTATCAGCACTTTTTTCACTTGATAATAAAACTTCCACACTAGTGGAAGCTGCTGGTACATGGAGACTTTAGTGCCACCATAAAAGCAGCATTGTAGGAAAAGTGCCTTAAGGTGAGAATGGATGAGTAGTTTCAAAGTTGTTATACAGTACCTCTAAAGAGAGCCAGCATGGGAGTTCTGAACAGAATCCCAAATGTTATCCTCCTCTGGAGTTCTGTTGATATAGTGTGAAGGACCATGGTGTGAGTTAGTTGAGAATATGCTGCTGTGTTGCAATTTGTCACATAAAGCCAAACTTTCTGTGTACTGCATATAGTTCTCAGTTCAAAGCTCACTAAACTGGTATTTACTGGCAGTAACTGTCCTCATACCAGGCAGTGTTCTCTGAGCTTGCATGATTTGTCCTCGTGCCTACGGGATCTCTTCTGGTGAATATTCACTGCAAGGAAAATAAGGTAAAGCAAGACTGGAGAGCTGCTTTTGCTAAAACAAATGAACAGTTACAGGCAGACTTGGCTACAAGAAATTGATACTTAGGTAGGCTTCAGAAATCCCAAAATGGTTTCTCAAGCTGGGGACTGTTAACCCTGATTTTGGTTATCTCTTGAGCTGACCTCAAAATATTTCAACTAGCTTACGTTATTTTGTGGTCTAGTAGACTTGTTCCTGTAACTATTGTTGGACTCCATCCATACAGATAAGAATTCAGTAGGAACACTTATGCAGGCTTTGCAGCCTGTCCTGGTTCTCTGGAAAGGAATAAATACATCTATTCCAAATGTGCAGTTAGTAGGATAGATATATGCAAAGCAGATAAAAAGCCAATGTCATCTTTCAAAGAGCAGTGGTATTAAACAACATAAATGCTGTGTTGCTCTGGAAATCAGGTTGAAGTTTAGATTACTGAAATTGGAGTCTACCTTATTTCTGTACAAATGCTCACATTTTTCTGTTGAATGTCACTGATTCCATCAAATATAAGTCCTGACCTCAAACAACATCCAATCAGGCACCAAGTGGAGATGTGTTAACATATATGAATCCATAGCAGATTAAGGTCTTGCATATCTCCTTTAAAAACTAGGGACAGATTTGTGCCTGTTAAATTCCTATTGAGTTAATGTAATGAAAATTACACGAGTCTTCTGGTGACTATTACTAAGTATCAAAGTACAAGTCAAGACTCTTCTGTAGCTGAAATCAGAATAAAAGAGGTTGCAAGGGTGCTGTTCATAAATACGTGCAGTAATGTTAGTCAGAAGAATTTTTAAATATATATCAGTCTCATTTGACCTAGACAGACAAAGTAAATCCCAACAAAAACCAAATCTATCAAAATGTTGTTCATGATTATCATCTAAATTCCTGCTGGTGAGGAAATTGCCATGTGTACCTAAGAGCTGCGGCCATTGCTTTCCTCATATGCTTTTCACTAACGCTACTTTAAGAAACTCATCCAGGAACACTTTGGTGTTAAAACCTGTGTTGATTGTAGAGTGATTTAATTATATCCAATTAAATAACTCTTGCTTAAAATGAAAAAAAAAATCATTCATGAGAAGAATTGCAAATCTCATCTAAAAATGATGCTGACTCCGCTTCCTCTGGGATATTCAATTCATTCAGTGGAGTTATCTGGGGTACCAGCATATTGTTTATTAAACAATAATAGCTCTATTAGTTCCTTTTCAAGCAGGTAAAAGCCTTTTGGTAGTTTCACACTGCTGAAATTCCTGTCACGTTCAGAACCTCTCACAGGAAACTAAAATGTCTGTATGAAATTAAGCATTAAAATTTAAAAGGTTTGTCAAGATACTGCACACTCAGATTCTTGTGAAAATTATATATACTATCACACTCACATAAATATATGTATTTTAAAGGAATGCCTAAATTCTCTTGTGAAGAGCTAGAAATAGAAATGTATGCACAGATAATAAAATAATCATGATAGGGAGTTCACTGATTCCCATACTTTTTTTTAGACTCTCAAATTCCTAAACCTGGCTGCCTAATTACTAAGAAACTTCTATTATTTTCTACAAAGATAATTGCTGGAAACTTACACTAAGGATTTGAAGCAGCACAAATTATCCTGAGTCTTTGATGTAGTGTTTGTTTGGAGCTGGTGCTCACTAGAGGGATGTGATGTTGTGGGTAAGGCACAGATGAATTCCCCTCTGCAGAGCAGCCACCAGCTGCCTCTCTTACAACTTCAAAAAACAATCACTCACTGCCAAGCCAAGGAAACTCATTAGTATGCTCATTACCTAAACCAGGAGCTAATAAAGAGGGGGGTTGACTTCTGGTTATAAAAAATTTCAACCCACTATCACCCTCCCCCTGAAAAAACCACCCCAAACCCAAAAAACCCAACACTGTCCAAACAAAAACCAGCAACCAACAACAAACAACTCAGAGCCCAGACAAGCCCTTTTCCCATAGAATTCAAAGAAGGGATTTATGTTTCTAATGGCTTTAATTAGGAAGTTTCTCTGTGTGTTTAACAGGTTCTATCAATCTCCCACCCAATAATTAGCTGTCTGTTATGCCTCAGACAGGACACTTTTTCTCACTGTTCACCTGTTCTTAGAAACCTGTCCAATTGAAACCAAAAGCCCAGGAGCCCAGCCACCCGGGCTCCATGTGGGGCTCCTCTGCTGCCTGTCAGTTGTCACCAGATACGAGCACCAGGTATGTCTGAGGAGGTGGCACTGGGACTGCTGAGCTGGGTGTGAGTGTGTGGTGCTTTGTCCTGGCTAAAAATATTAATTTGTGTATGTGTCATGATCCTGCTGTGAGAATAGAAAGCATATGTGATAAAAAATCCTTGCCAGTTTGAAAGCTGCTTATGAAAATCAATAGTAGACATTTTGGATGTATCTTTGGAAATTAATCTCTTATGTTTGTCTTTTGTTTTCTGCTTTAAATTTCACTTGTAGAAATCATCTCTGGATTTTAATAGATGTCCTTAAAGAGAGGTTTATTGAACTAATTACATTTCCTTTCAAATGACCTACTAATTTATTTTTTCTAAATCAACATTACATGTTAAGACACTGTAGTTGCTCATTTTGTGGTTGAATCTGCTATTGCTTTGATACATAGGCAAGCTCCTGATGCTGTAGGCCTCTATTTTATACCTGAAAACATATGAATCTCATTAACAGAACCCATTATTGTAATTGTGATTCCCTTAAAGAGAGAATTATGAGCCCAGTCATTGCTGCCCTTGATTTATCTAAGAACAGTGCTCATCCTGAGGGTTGAGATAGCTTTAAAGAGTGAAAAAAGTTTTCCCTAAACTATGAAAGAAAAAGTGGTAAGTTTTTTTTGTGTGTTTATTTCTTTTTTTAATAGAGCAGAAAGAAGAAAATTTCTCTAGAAACTATCACAAAAATACTCTTAAGCGTGGTGAATGATGTAAGCAAGAGTTAAATAATGAGATTGGCACTGGTAGCAGTTTATGGCCTGGGTATGGGTTGGAAGCAGGGTGAGACAGGAAAGTTCTGCAGCCTCTTACTTTTTAGGCCACACAGATAAAGTTTCATGGAAAAATATTTTCAGTGCCGTGTGAATTTCAGTGTTGTGTGGTTCCTGTGGCCACTCTCAGAGCTTCTGTGTAAGTTGGCTCGAGCTATTGTTTGATATGTTTTTCCATTCACACTGAGCAAGGAGGAGAGTCACCAAGGGTCAGAATGAGATGGGGACGTAGCAGCCATGTCCCAGTACCACCTTGTCACTCACAAAATGAGTACGTGGAATTTTTCAGGCAAAGATTTTCTCCCAGCAATCACTTGGGTGATAAAGGTCAGACTGTGTCACGGAAATTATGTCTGGGTAATGAGTGGATGAAACTGGTTGTGTTGGAAAAGAAACTAAAAATCAGTTCTAGAGAGGCCAACAATATGACAAGATTTTTCCAAACACTGACTCTCTTGGGTGGCTGAATTTTCAGACCAGAGTGAAAAGCAGAGGGAAGTGGAAGAGAAACAGTGTTCTAGGTGACAACTGGTTATTCCCTGCTAACAACAGGTTTATGTTAACATATTTTAGTTTAATAGGGTTTTTAAATGCCAGCCAATTACTCCTTGGTATTATTAGTGTTTTAGCACTCCAAACATAAATTAGGGTATATTAAAATTTGAAGCTCTTGTATGGCTATGCAGGTTATTTGTTCAGGGTTTCACAAGCATCATTTTGGCTCACACGTTAATTATGATCATCATATCAAGAGTGTATGGAACGTCCCAGCGTATGAATCTCTAATATTGAGTAATTCCTTATAAAAATGAGGCAGCCCATATGGGTGAACAGATGAAATGCTGATAAACACTGTGGAATAGAGCAGATGCATGAGTTATACCAAAGGTTCCTCACTCCTAATATTTACTGTCCGTGAGGAGAAAGAATGAATTTATTGCACCCATCTTAAATTCTCTGCACTAAATACAACAATGGCATTACCAACCGGGATTACCCAAGGTATTTCTAGAGAGGGTGATACTGTTTGAAGGTTTTTTTGTGGGTGATGGTGTAATGTTGGTTAGAACAATAATGAAGGGAGTGTTAGACTGCCATCCTGGTGAATGTCATCTAAATAATGGAGCAGAATGTTACTTGGACAGTGCTCTCTGTAATGACTTTGTTTCTATTCTTCAGAATAATTGATGTAAATTGAACGATTTTGTTTAATGTGTATTGCAGCTGGAGAAAACCAGTTGATTATTACAGCCTAAGCATATGCATTTTGGTGTTTATGAATGACTTTATTCATTTGTTATGAGTTGCTTACGGCAAATATAGTGGATGGGTACATAGTCTCTCTTGGCTTGTGTGTAAAGAATAAAATGTTCATGTGTTTGAAGTGTTTGTAAAACTTAGGGTTTGCATTATTTGGTTTTGTAATAAGGCCCAGTACCTTACAAGATGATACATAATTTTAAGAGATTTTTGGTGGCAGCAGCATTGTGATTTAGGAGCAGCTATTGCTCCCCCTTCTCTGGCTCCTGACTTTGTTGGGCTTTGTGCTCTGCCACGCTGAGTGAATATTTCTGTTCACTTGCAGTTGCTGCCTGTGCAGCCAGGGCTGAGATGCACTTTAGGGCAAAGCAGAGCTGCATCTTTTATTCTTTGCTACAGTGAGAAAAGGCTTAATTAGTGAAGCCCAGTACCTTTGTTTGGACCTCAGTTGTCACACACCTAGATCCACAGATAATTGCATGTTGTTTTAAGGTTAGATTAAGCTTCTATATATTTCCTTTTAACAATAATACTGTAACATCTTGTGGTTTGACACATGCAGGTGTTAAGACTACAGGTAACAGAGATGGAATCTGTTGCTAATTCTGCTCTTTTAGAGTCAGAAGAAACTCAGGCTGCCTTCCAGCAGACACAGACTTCTTAATGCAATAATCTGATTGACTGAATCTGATATTGTTCATGAAGGCTTCTTTGCCACAAAATTGGAAAGGGTGTTTTGGGATGTAGATATTAGAAGTGTCTCACAGCACACCCAGATAGTGTTTCTATAAGCATTAGAGTCAGCAAGATTTATTTCAAAGATACAGTTTATTGGAGAAAGCCAGCCTATTAAATGTCTGTTACCAGTGATGGCATTCTGGAAATGAAATTGGTTTTGCTCAGCAAAGAAATGAAACCCAGATTGTTATATACAGGCTACGATAGGCACTGATTTCTTAGCATAAAGACTGCTTGGTTGTTCAGGATTTATTACTGTTTAGTTAAAATATGTTCATTGTAAAGGTTGGTCTGTCCAAATGATTTGCAAGGGAAAGAGATGAAAGTGTGTTTTATCAAAGTTAATGAAATGCAATGGGGAGATAACTTGTGAATAATTTATTCATGAAACTTCATTTTTGTTCATAAATTTCTTGCATACAGGTGGCAATAGTCTGATTCATTTGAATTTCTTTTTATAACTTATTTGACTAATTCTTCATCAGGGGCTCACTGCTAAATTGGATGAATTTTGTATAATTTGAGCAATGCTGATTGGCTCACCTGAGTCATGATAAGTGAGAGACATGAAATTCTTGGTGCAGAGCTCTCCATTCAAACCCTGGCTCATTCCCTGCGGTATTTTCCCAACTTACGGTACAGAGATGATGCTTTTATCTGGGGGCCAGGCAGGGATCAGCAGAGCAAAAGTAATTAAACTTGATGTGCAGAAGAGGGAATGTCTTTATTTCCAGTCTTTCCGGCTTTCTCTGAAGGTGAAAGCAGCTGAGTGGCACCAGGGCTCAGGCTCCCTGCCTGCCCTGCTGCTGGACTGGGGAAGCACCAAGGACCAGGTTCTCAGTGCAGAGAGATGGGGAGAGGGCCTTGGAAAGAGTAGTGCTCCATAAATTCGTCAAATTGCAGGGTCTCAAAGCCTTGCAAACCACACCAATCTGCAAATGCTGCTCCTACTACACAGGTATCAGCTTCTCTTGGTCTAAATTTTGCAGGGAGTCAAAAATTGGCAGTTTTTTCCTCACACTCTGAATAGCAAAGTGGCTCTCAGAGCTGGGCTGGGAGAGGCAGCTCTCAATACCTCTCTCCTACTCAATTCTGAAGGCAGTGGGACCTGGAAAATGCTGCCTCACACAGATTGGAGGGCTGTAGACAAAATCACTGGCAACACTTGGACATTTTTAAAGAAATATTTCCCAAAGCCCACTGGTTTTCTGCTTAATCTACTCCCTGCAAAATAAGACCATAATCTGGCACATCTTCCCGGGAGCCTTGCTGCTCCTTATGCCAGTCAGTGCAAGGGGGAAGGATATTCAAGTGCCTTTTCTGACCTCCTCAGGTGTGACAGCACCCTGCTCCATCACTGTGTGCCTGGCAGCCACGGGGTCCTGGCAGTGTGTTAACCATGCAATGGAATGTGGGCTTAAATGCTTTGTGAGATCAATGAGGCCAATTTTTTCATTAAGGGACAAAAAAGAGCAGATGATGTTGGAATACTCCTTCAATTGGTTTGGTTTTTTGTTGGTTCCCCCCCCTCCCCCAGTAATGTCTGCAAAATCTTTTACGTAGAGCACACTCTGTCATACCAGGTTGTTTACAGCTACTTCCATATAATATTTAATAATAACTCTGTCAATATTGCTGGAGAGATGTATGTTTTGTTTTCCTGGAGACATTTAGGAAGTGTTCAGGAGTAAGTAATATTTCCATAATCTAAATTCATGCTCTACCCAAGAGGGCCATGTCTCAGGTACATGGAATTATGTCTCACAAAATATGTTTATTGCTATAAAGATATTGCTATATCTTTTTTTATAGTTCAGTTGTTAAGCTAAGTAATGATGTATAGCTGCTTACACCAGCATAATAACAGTTCTTTCACATTCTTCATTCTTACAATCTCTTCCTCTCCCCTTTAAATATACTCATTGAGGGCTCTGTTAAATGAATTCTCTGTGACATATTGGTAACAGTTTCTCTTTTAAAACAAACAAAATCAAACCAAGAGAAAAACAACTCTCTAGTTACTCTAACTGTTGCCGAAAGAGATGAGACAGCATAAAACAAAAGCCTCTCCTGAACAGAATTTTTTTATAAAATTCAGACCTTTGGGAAACAATACTGATATAGGAAGAAATGGTTTGGACCGTAAACAGTTGTGATTTCCCTTTGTTTCAGTGCTGCTGGTGCTCCTTTGGCTGCTCTTGTGAGGGGTGACTTCGGGGTCCTTCAGGTGTCCCCAGCTGAGTGTCACCCAGGAAGTGAGTTCTCAGCAGCTGATCCTTTCAGAACAGCGATAAATATGCGCTCACTTCTGAGGCAGCTCCTGGAAATGGAAGAGCTTTAACTGAGTGTTTTCAGTAGCACAGGCCCTAGGGAGTTTCAGACAAAGGAAATATTCCATGAGACTTTAGGAAACAGAGTCCTATTCAATTAATCATATTTTCACTCAGTTTTCATTTCTTGAGAATTGCATAAATTGTTTGACACAGGCTCAGTTTAGTTTTGAGGATTGTTGTATGATTTCTTTTGTTTAAAGAATGTTAGAAATGCTGTTTGAAATGGTAACTCTGCTGTGAATTTCAGAGGGGTTGGGGACTGCCTGGAAGTCAGACAGAGCTGGGAACTCACACCCTCAGGCAAACTCTTAGTTCTCATGTCCATCATTAAAATTGACCTGTAAATAGCTTAAGGGCAAACAGAAGGCAATTTTTTTTCCCCTTATTTGCTGGAATATGCACATGTAATTCAGGAGAGTGATACATAGAGTGAAAAGGAGAAGCCATGTATCACAGGATACTAAAATCCTTTAGGGAAAAAGAAGTGAGGGGAGATGATGCTGTTATCAATTCCCAGGGCTCTGGTATAGGTGCAAAGCACCCTGAATATTGCATCACCATCTATTTGTTTTGTAACTTTCTTCATGGTTTTGACAAAACCACCAGTTTCATCCTTCTGAAAACGACGTTTTCTTGGCTTTCCGGTGCTTGATGTCTGTATTTAAAAAGCATAATCTGTAACATAGAGCCATCGTGCTTTTCTGTTTTGTGTTCTCATTGTCAGAAGAAGAAAGTTTTGGAAATTGACACTTTTTAGTGTAGGCATGAGGAACATGAATGGTTCTGGTACAACTGTGGTGATAGCTGAGCACAGCTAGGGAATACCTTGTTGGCCAAGGTAATGCTCATTTACTGTAGGAACATGTGAGTTTACTTCAAGGGGGTTTCCTGACAGGTAGGATGGGGAAAAAAGAGGAATGCTTGAGATGGCAAGTGCTTGTTGTGGAACAAAGAGAGGCCTCGAGTTTCCAGACTGACTTCCTCTTGAATTTATTCCACGTGTTTGGTTAAGGAGGAGGAAACCCTGAGCAGTCACAGTTGTGAGAGGGGTCAGGCCCTCTCCTGTGGGAGATAGTTAAGAGGATTTTCTTTCCCAACACAAGGGAGTCCTGGAGGAAGGTGTCCTAGATGTGCACACACTTCCTTGGGTTGTTTGGAAAATTAAGGCTGCCTCAGCTATCCCCAGGAGACAGCAGTCTCCAAGTAAGAGACATATGTTAACACTGTCTATTTTAATATTGTCTTTCTGTTATGTCTTGTTCCTACTGGGAGAATAAACTATTTTGAGTAAGAGCAGATTCTTTGTTTATGGCACACAGCAGGAGGAGCAGCCTGTCTCCAACAGACATGGAATACACAGGGAGCTTGTAGGACATGGTATGGAGTGGTGGAAGGATCAAATGTTGGCACAGCATAATGGGAAGGGAGAAACAGGCATAGAGAAGAGCAAATAACTTTGAAAACAATTGCAACCCAGACTTGTTTACACGTCCCAGTTCTGAGGCCTCACAGAGGACTCACCAGGTGAGATGGATTTTTTTATCCATGGAGGCAGCATGGAAATATGTATCCCCTCTGCTCCCAACAGTCAAGTAGTTTTTGTCTTGTTGATTTTGAAACTGAGTTTCTCTATTTTATGAAGGACAAGTTTTAAAATAGAATGGGGCAAATGTATTTATTACTGTAGAACAAATGCAAATATCATGCCTTAAAATGCTGCTGCTTCTTTATGTGTTATGATCTAATTATTTAAGAAACTGCATCTGTTATTGCAGTGTGTTGAGGCTTCCTAGTGGAAGCCATAAACATTCTTATGATCCCCCCTACATTTTTCTAACACAGCAGTGTCTATTCCTGAGGTAATTTGGAAGTTATTAGTAATTCCTAGAGTTTTTTACTTTGCTTTCTGGTGGATGGTAGAGCTGTGCAAAAATCATCAAAGTTTGCCTTGCCTTTTTTGTTCTGGTAAATTAGAATCCTGGTATTCCAGCCATGGAATGACAAAATGTTTGGGATGGCTTAGCAAGTATTTTCACAACAATATCGCTTAGTCTGTAAACTAGTTACTGTGCAAAAGGCATCTTCCCACCCACTTTGGGCAAGAGCTATGTAGGTTAGGATTGGTTTAGTTCCTGTGGTCTGACATGAGTGCAGGATAAACCAGAAGACTCTTGGATGTTGCAAACTGCACACCAACACTTGCACAATGTACATTTTTTCCTGGATGGTTTGGATGTTTTTCATAGGCCAGCACAGGAGGCATCTCCCACCAACTACATTGTAACAGGAGGGGGATGAATAGCAATAAAAGAGGAGTTCCTGTAAGTCATATAAAAGCATTTGAGAAACAAATCATCTTGGATTTTGGCTGAAATATTTGTGACTTCTCACAATTTAAAGAAAATCCTTTCCTAGTATGAAACTCAAAATTTTCAGAAGATATATTCCAGGAAAGGTATAGTTGTATTCAAATAGGATTTGACTGCCATGGAAATCATGGAGACAGGATACATATTTTCTCCTTTGTTATGGCACTTTAAATTGTACTTCTTTTTGATCTTAACACCAGAGAGAGCATAGAAAATTAAAAAGGAAATCTCTGTGCAAAGCAATGTGTAGATTTGTTATATTTCCAAGTTAGGGTTGTCTCAGGAGTGAGAAATCAGCTTACAGCAGCACAGAGTACTCTTAATGAAATTGCAAGAGTCAACCTCAACACACTGATTTCTAATGGCTGAACTGTTGTCAAAAGGTTAGAGCAGGAAAAGAGAGAGAAAAGCCAAAGGAGAGACAACAAGATGGAGGAGAATAGAGAAAAAAGAGAAGGATGAGGCAAAATAGAAGAGGTTTAGTAGTAGTATTAAAAAATTTCTGGGTGAGCATCCTAAGATGTTGCTGAAAATGTAGTTAATAATTTATTGTGAAGTTATTCCTGAGAAGAATGGAAGCTGAAGAGTGTATGGTGCCCTGAATTAATACTTGAGCATAGAGGACATAATTAAATGTGGAATCTGGCCCTCATCCAAACAAGTCTGGTAGCTGTGCCCTAAGCACCAACATCTATGGAACTGATCAAATGCAATACCATTGTCATACTTCTGTGCCAGGCAGTGATGAGAAATGATGCATTGTTTTTCTTGAGGTACTTGTGTGGCTGGTACTTACTTTTTACATACAGACAGCATCATAATCAACTTTCATTAAGAGTAATGCTGACTGTTGATTTACTACAAAGAGTATTTCGATTAAGTTTAGCATTTTAGATAGGACATGATAATTATCTGGTGTTGACATTCAATTTTGTAGGTCTGAAGTTTACAAACAAATCCCACATCTTTGTTAGGCATGTTAGCAATTGAAATACCCTCCTAAATCACTGTCTGTATAAATGGTTAATCTCTGCAATCAATCCTTCTTTTCTTTGAAAATAATTTTTGGAGGAATTTACATAATTGGCCGTGCTTGATACAAGTCTGATGTATAATGTTGTCTTTTAAATGCACTGTTACCTGAAATCATGATGAAGTATCAACATGCAGGAGGTAAATATAAAACAAGCATTTAGTAAAGGATGCAGCTGATCTCATGAGGTGTGAAATGGCATCTAGTGGTGTAATTTGAAGTGTCTTGATGTGGGTATTTTGCTATGAAGGATGTGAGAGAAAAGGACAGAACTCAATCACATCAAGAAGCTTTGATTTGCACTGAACTTTGAAGTGAAATTTATGCTGAAAGGTGCTTTTAAAATACAGTGAGGCGTGCAAATGCATGTCTTCACTTCTGATGTAAATGAAGAGCTCACTGTATAAAGTCTGGGCTAGTGCCTGAGCTGAGGCCTGGGTTTCTCTGGAGCTTGGTGCTGTCCAGCTGCTGCCCTGCCCTGCCACAGTTGAGTTAGGCAGCAGGATTGCACCTGCGTGTCCTCTGGTAGGTTATGTTGGAGTCGTGTTCTGTTGCTATTTCCATTCTGTGTGGCGTGGGCAGCACTGTCCCCTTCTCCAGTCCCTGAAGCTGTCACTATGAGCTCACCCACACCACTGTGGCCAATCCCAGGTTCCTCACCAGGACAGGCCTGAGAGCAAAGCTTTTGTGAGGCACCAAGAGCTCCGTGTCCAAGTGCTGCTCCTGCCATCTGACATGGTGTGTGCTTCATGCCAGGCAAACACCCACCATGACCCCACCCGTTGGTGGGGAAGGGCAGCCTGGGGATGCAGAGAGGCTGTGCCAGGAACTGACCCAGAACAACAGCAGGAGAGATGGATGTGCCTGGTGCTTGTCTCTCCTTTCCCTGGGAGTTTGGAAATAGATGTAATGAGGCATATCTGCTTTCCAGTATCTTCTGTGCTCTGTGTGATGGATGTCTTACGACCTCGTCTCTGCAGGTGCTATGATGTGGTTACTGTAATATGCTTTGGGTTTTATGGTAAAAAAAACCTGTTTAGGAATATATATTTATCCTCTTTAAATAGTGACATCTGCTACGCTGAACGCTGCTCTTATTCCAGCAGTTGCTTTTGAAAAGTTAACATGAGTATCTTCTAGCACCCTGGCCATTTCTGAAGACAAGACTGCTGGGTCAGAACTGACTAATGGAATGTGAGTGATGATAGGTAATGCTCTCAGCTGGGGATTGTTAAGTAAAGGAGCTCAAATAGCGCTGCAAGTGTGATTAGAGGTTTGATAACGCTGACAGGGAATTGTGTGCTGCATGTGGTATCAGTGTGGGGATCTTAAATTACAGAAGTAGCACGAGGCACTTAATTTCCATTCTTCTGCACTTGCCAAGGAATCTTTGACTTCTTGTGAATGGTGCTCACACTCTGGACAGGCACTTCTCTACTACAGTATAAAAAATTGCCTACTGGAACCCAGGAATTATCACACAACATTATACACAGGCAGCTTTGGGATTCTTTTTTTCTTTTTGTTTTATATTTGAACCATTTTGGTACTATTAAAGAGAAAATTATCTTTTTTAAAATTATTATTATTATTTATTTGAAGGAGTTAGCCATGCGTGTTTTGTATTCTAATCCCAGTTCTTTGTTTTCAATATCCTGGGGTTTGGATGTGCACAGCACATCGAAGGATCGAGTTGCTGGGATTTCTGTCACTTTTCTAACACAATGCGTTGAAAGACAAAAACAGTTTCTGCATTGTTTACAATATTTTGTGAAACATCATTGTCATCCTGCCATAGTAAATGCTGACATATTGTCACAGAATTGCACAGGAGTGTATAAACTCCACAGTATGCACTGGTGTTTTGGGGAGGAATGACAGAAATTGTGGTGTGTAGGCAGGTGGGGGACAAAGCCCACTAGAGCAACAGCTGCTATTTTTGGGGTGGCTTTTCACAGCCCATTCATATGTGTGTACTGATGAATCAGGAAGGCTTGGGAGCCTTTGGGGATTCTCTAAAGCCTTAGCTAAGGATTTTTTTCAAGCCCTCTCATTCTGTTCCCATGAGAACAAGATGATCCACAAAAAGCATACTAGTTTTTAAAATGTAGTAGGTGATTTTTTTTGTTTGTTTCTGCTGAGACCATAGGCAAAAACTTCTTGACTTGAATGCATGCAGCTTATTTTCCTTTTATTTTTCTCTTAAAATCAGTAGCTGAGTAGACTGGTAATGTCAACAGGTTTAGCTGTGAGAGAGGTGGAGGTCAGCAGCACTGCTCTGCACAGCTTTGTGCTCTCAGGTTCATTTTGCAGCTCTGTCACTTTGCCACCTGGGTGAGTAGGACCAGAGTACAGAGAAGGGATGGGAGTTGGGGGACAGACATTATACAGCCTTATTGATCAGCAATTTCATTAGTTCTGCAGATAGAAGCACTGATGGCTTCTCTTAAGAATCCATTTCACTTTCTGTGGCTGCTAACATAATGGATTTGGGGGAAAGAGTTATGGAAATGAGAAGTAATTGGTAGTATTGACAGAGATGCCAACTTTCATTATTTTTTAAACTCTCCTATTGACTCTGACTGGCTGTCCAGGCTAACCTCCCAATTAATGCTCTGCTTTTTCTGACCATTTCTTATTTCTGTAGGCAGGCTACAGGAATCTGCCTTCTCCTCTGGTGAAGGCAGAGCGTGTAAAGGAAGGCACATGAATATCTCTGAAGCATTAATTGTGCTTTTCATGTTTTAAATGTGTGGGTTGGGTTAAGTGATTTCATGCCAGAAATATATTTTCTGTCATCATGTGTGCAGTCTAAGCCGCAGAGGGAATTCATTATCCCCTTACAATTAAAGTGGTGCTGAAAATTGCACAGGCTCTTACTTATCTTTTCTATCCCTTGTTTACTTGGAAGCTTGAAATTTGTACAAGCAGAGATATGTGCAAATAAGGAGGTGGTTTTACTCTTTATATTTATTTATTTTGATAACACAGCTCTTTTATTATCTGAGTTGGGGATAAACTACACCAATGGAATCATGGAGTCCTTCAGGTTTGAAAAGGTTTGAAAAGACCTTTAAGATTATACAGCTGTTAACTCAACACCACCAAGTCAGTCACCAAACCATGTCCCCACGTGCCACAAATACACATTTTTTTAAATACCTTCAGGGATGGTGACTGGGCAGCCCATGCTAGCGCTTGACAACCCCTTCCAGTGAAGAAACACTTCCTGTTATCCATGAATCTCTCTGGGATAAACTGGCATTTCCTTGGCTGCATTGAAACTGCTCTGATATTTCTGAGCAGAAGTCCAAAATCTTCCTTGAGCGATTTTGTGGAGTCTAGTGGGGAAAGCAGCTATTGGTGTGCGTTAATTTGCTGTGCTAAGACATGCTTTTCAGGCAAATATTCTCTTGCAAGACTGGAATTTTATTTTTTTTATATTTTTTTTTTTTTCTTTTCTTTTATCTTTTTTATAAGATAATTAAATCAAGGAGGTACAATTTGTGATGACTTGTGTTACCAAGGCATAGCTGGGCCAGGTGATCCTTGTAGAAGTGATTATAGCATTTTCTAAAGAAGAGCAAGAAATAGGAACTCCAGAGTTTTCTCTGACTAATTCTAGGGTCTAAAGGGTGTAAGAAAGGAACATAATCTCCATTGCTATTCTTTGCTTGATGAACTTGAATAGATTACTGTATAATATTCCTCCTTTCCTAATTACAGTCAGAGATACTTCAACAGGCCTGTAAGTAAGAGACACACAAGAGGCAAAGCACCTTGTTAATGACCTCTGTGCAGTGGTGAGTGCTGTAAGATCAATGTACAGCAGAGCTGAGTGTCAGAATGCCACTGCATTGATTCTGGATTTACAGCTAAACTGTAAACAGTCTAATTTGGCTGCTTACTCTTCTCTGGTATTGTGAGCAAACAGCTTTTTAAGGAGATGTTTGCTGAACCTTTGAACTTTCCACACAATGTTTTTTTTTTTTCCTTTGCCCATCCATTTATTTGAATACGTGGAAAGAGTTCCTTTCTACTTAGTTGCAATGTACATACACTATGAACACATTTACTTTTCAGAGATCCTTATTTAAGTTTTTCTGCTTCCTGGTATCTCTGGGATTGAGTACTTTTTTTATTATTATCAATGTACCCACAAGTATGTGTGCTGACTCCCACTGACTTCCAAGGAATTTAACCAGAACAGAGGAAACTTTTTGGACCAATCCCTTCTTAAGCTCAGTGATCCTTGCAACAGGTCAAAACAAGATGAAGTGAAGCACACAGTTTTGGGTGAATGACTTTGCATTTTTGGTCTCTTTAGAACCTGTACTAAATTCTGAATTGAAGAGCCTAAAACCAATATTCAAACCATATTTTATGCAGAAAAAATAATAACCAATGTGATCTGGGGTTGAAAAGTGGGAATGATTACTTAAATTGCCATTAATTTTTAATATTCTTCATGAATCACAATATCCTTGACTCAATCTCCTGACAGATTGTTTATGCCTTCGACTGCTTGGGTCCTGACAGGACTTGATGACTTTGTACACCACGTTGTGTTCAAAGAACTTAATCCCCTGACTATGAAGTGAAAACTTTAAAGCCATATTAAGCTTTTCACAGCCAGAGACAGAAAAATTGTTCTTTTAATAATTTTCAAAACTGACTGAAGATGGATATTAATGTTTGGGTTTTCTTTCCCCTTTGTGTTTGCATGAAAAAATCTTTCTGCTGTGCTTAAACTCAATCAACAACGGATTGATGATGTGAAGGACAATCCCTTTCCATTGTCTGCCTGGGAATGAGCAGGGATGGGCAGAAGTTTTGGCCATGGAGTTATCTACTTAATTTACTTAACTGCATGGATCTTTACACTACATGTTCCACCAAACTGCTTTTCAAAAACATCTAATGGGTGCGGGAGGGATTTTTTAAATTAGGTCAATCTACCAGATTGCTCCTTGCTCTCAGGACAAGTCCTAATGACTTCAGTGTGGTGGCCATCCCCTTGCTCAAGTTGTTTTCCATTACACATTACACATATTACCTTGTGCCTTCATACTGAGCACTCCACTCCTTCTACTTAAATTCTTTGGGTTACTTTGAAATTATTTGAATTGAAAAGGCTGAATTCACCCTGAATGCCACTCTGGCATGTGGCATATTGGGAGAATAGGGAGTTCTGGCCCTGTTAGTGTGGAGGTTGACAGCAGCTTGAGGTGTCAAAGTGGAATACCAGTGTCATGTAAGGGCTGAATTAGAGCAGCTCCACAAGCCCATGAGTCTCCTGTTTGTTTTGACATCTGCAGGAACCCTCCCTGCTCCTCCTGTCCATTTTCTCTAGTGAGAACTGGGGGGAATTAGAGCTGTGGCTCAGTCATGTGGTGACTCCCCAAAACTATCAGTGCAGAGACCTAATTGGACTTACAGGTAGTGTTTCATCTTAATGATCAATTTTACTGAATTCCAACAGATGCTGTGATGCTCAGTTTTAACATTTGTAGGTTAGCTGTGGGCTGAAGAAACAGCCTTGTTTTGTTGCTAGCAGCTGGTTCAGGAGACTGTAGTTGGCTGCTGCGGGGCTCCCATGCTCAGGGCTGTGGAGCAGAGAGCAGTCAGGGTGTGCTGCTGCCAGGCTTGTCTGGTGCTGCACCAGTGCAGGAGCTGGTGCCACAGCATGGCACAGGGAGCTCTGGGAGGCTCCTGAAGGAGACGTGGAGGCTTTGGGACACTCAGCAGTGATGTCCAGCTTCATCAGCACCAGAATTAGTAAACTGTTCATTGAAGTGGTGTCACATACTGACTGTGTGACAGAGATGTAAAAGGGTAATAATTCACCTGGGTGTAGTTTGGGGAAAGTAAGAGGGGCCTCCAAGACTGGGGTGCTGCCTGAAACGGAGTAATGAGTTCTGTTGTAGTTAAAATTATCTTAATTTCAAGCAGTGACATTTAATGCCAACCAGCTGATCCTTCTTCAAGGGGATTCAGAAGCAGGGAAGAAAATGTCACCAAGTATTTTTCTAGGAACAAAGGGCACCCCTTCAGCTCTGCTCTCAGTGGCCACACCTAATGATTACCCTGAGGAGCCTTGTCTGTCAAAAACATGTCACTCATCACTGATCTCATTTAGGCTTTAATAAAGCATATGACCCAAAGTCTTTCAATCCAGCTATGCAGATATGATGCCCTATGCATTTAATTAGGGAGCTTAAAAGCCACTGGTGTTTAATTCTCTAACCTAGCTTGTCCCCTCTCCCGTCTCTCATCCTTCCCATTAAAGATAGAACTGTAGTTGCATTGTGGGGAAAGCAGACAGGCAAGATAATTGAAGAGCTGAGTTGGGTGGTCCAGTGGTATGCATCTATATTTCAATATTTTTTTTACATATATATTTGGGTTTTTTAAATGCAGCAGAGGAGGCTGAGCTCTGAAGGTTCAAACTGATGTGTGAGACATGGCAGGTGTCTGGAAGTAGCACAGGAGGGCTGTGGAGAATTTGAAGACTGAAATCATTGAGAGGAATTGTAGTGGAGCATTCTGTGTTGGTTTCTTTGCAGGTCCAGGATCCCACCTTTTTCACTAAGAAAAAATTATTTTAAATTAAAGTACAGACATACAATTTGCTTAAACTGAAAAGTGTCAGAGTCTTGGAGAAAAGAGTAACCAACAATTAGTCAAAGTGATTGAGCTTAGGAACAGCAACCTTTTCACACGAAATGGAAAATCATCTTTTTCAGAGGATTATGGGGAATAAACATTTCAGGAGCCACTGTCTTGGATTTACCAACCAGGTAGAGCTTTGAACTGTATTTTCTCCATATCTCTTGGGAAGGTAAAATTATATGTGTTAAAAGTGCTATAATAAATTTTTTTTTTTTTTGGCCATTGGAAAATTGTTCCCTGCAGTTTTTCTCTAATGCTTTTTTCTCCAGTCCACTTTTAAATGATGCAATTGATAGGATTCCAGGACTGATTCAATGCCTGAACTGTAGGCACTAAATCTCCTTGAACTTCTGGCTGAGAAGCAGAATTGAGTCATGATTCTCATATATTAAAAATTAAAGGCCAGATTTCCTTTGCAATTTGCACCTCCAGAAATCCTATTGAATTTATGCCTTCTTTTTTACTTTTTAATTTTTTTTCAGTATGAGACTGAGATTACTAATGGGTATTGTATCAAGTTAATTATATTTTTATCAAAAAACTTTACCTAAATCTTTAAGCCCAACATCCTAACTCTGACAGATTCTGTGGTGAAGAAGAGGAAGGTGAAACAGCTGCTGGCAGCAGCAGCACCAGCATGCTGGCAAACATGAAGAACCTCAGTTACTGTTTGTCAGTCCTCATATCCTGAACTGCTCATGGAGTTTTTATCTTGAATTAAAATACCGCTTTGCTGTTTCTTGGTTTTCAGTTTTTGGGTTTTTTTTTTTGTTTGTTTATTTGTTTTTCTACAGAACTCCTCCTTCTAGTGGAATTAGAGATTTCTGAGGGAGTTGCATGCAAGTGCAGCTCCAGAATCAGCCTTTTGGCTTTTGCTAAGGTGCTGGGAAAAACTTTCTTGTTTAACTCTAGTTTCCCTGTAAAGCAGATTATGAAGCTGTGCTACATGAGAGGGAAAATTTCTGTATAATTCAGGGAATGTTGAAAAGGGCAAACACTCTCAAGATAAGCAAGCAAGTTAGTTCCACCCATGTCAAATATAAAACCCCTTCTGTTTTCCTTTTTTAAAACAACAGAGGCTGCATTCTGCCAAAAATTATTAGTGCTGTCTCCCAGGAGATAGAGTTGCCACAGCTAAAAGGAGCACAATTTCCTCTCCATGATATGACTGGCATTTCCTCTGCCATTGAATGATCAAAATATGATAAAGTTACACAGTCAAAGTCAGTAAATCTTACTGCCTTTTATCCATGTGATGACCCTTGCGAGTGGAAATGAAAAGGGGAGAAGGCAGGAGATGTTCCACACTGTGCCTGAAATGCTCAAAGACTTTTTGCCTCCTGAGAGACTCATCTCCTGCAGCTGCCATGTTATTGCGCTGACTTTCATAGTGGGCTTTGGAATTGATCCAAAATTTATTCCCATTTTGGGAGGCTTTCTGTCAACTCAAGATCACTGCTCGTTGCCAGCCACTGCAACAAAATGAGTGATAGTTCACAGGTGTGGAAAACCCACTGTACTCTTGGAGTTTTCATTTGATTACCTAATTGTATGGTTTTAGTTTCACACACCAGAACTATCACTTGCAACCTTGAATTTTAGAAAATGACATAGGAGCTGAACATTAGGAACTTTGATTTTTTTATATTTTTCATGATGAGATCATTTTCCGTAGTTAAAATGTTTTTTGACTCAGTATCCTGTGAATATGTTATGTAGGGATTGCTATTTCCTCAAGTATCATTTGAGACTGGTCCATTTAAATATAAAATAGGAAGTCAATGGGATGAAATTTTTATTTTTAAAAGTTTTTTAAAGCAATATAGTTATCAGAGGTGTTATTTTCACTTTCAGTAATAAGATGGTGGCATTTTGGACCGTAAAGCTATGACAAATAAGTTGCTTGTAAGCTACAGAGTGCAATGTGGTCATGAAATACATTAGAGAAAGTGCAAAATTACCTCCACAGCCATTCCCAGCACTGCAAGAAGAAAGAACTGGCAGGAATCCACTTCTTGTGAAGAGCACTGCGTCTTGAGAACTGGTTGTTGGGAGCCCCTTTGGGGTTCTCTGTTCACAAAGGAAAAAACATAATAAGTCTTTGCTTGGGGGAGAGTAGAGACCTTAAATCACTCCTGTGATTAAATAGGTATGAACTTCAGGGAACTGCAAAAGCAGTCATTTAAGGGGGTTGGGGGAAGAAAAGTAGCATGAATGTTTTAGTCAAAGAAATGTTCTTCATCCAGGAGGGTCAAAGGGACTTGCAGAAATCAGGGCATGTGAAGATGAGAGCTCTGGCCTGGAAGTCATTGTGTGTCCCAGGACAAAGGATGGATAGAGGGCACAGGAATGCTTAGTTAGTCTGAACATGCCAAGAAACACACAGAAAAGACAACAAACACACAGAAAAGATAAGTCTATAACCCCAACTTTCCAGGTAGTATTAGAAACTTAATACAGAGTCAGGTACCAGGATGAAATTTTACCCCAGGTATCAATCACTAGTTCTCTCAATTTTTGGGCCTCCCAGTTTTTCCAAGGGTGGTGCAGACCTAATTTAAATTGATTGGAGAATTACTGTGACTAATTATTTGTTCTGGAATACTTAAGAAGTAATTTGCAGACCCCAGTGACCTGCAGTCTGACAGGTCCACCAGCTCCAGAATCTGGGTCCTGCTGTGAACTCTGAGGTAGATGAACTATCAGAATTGGAGAAAATGTTGACTGAAGTGCAAGAAGCTGGAAGTACCTACCTACAGCAGAACTGTGAAGTCCTCCTTTCCCCTCGAGGACAGCAATATGATCCTTTGGAAAATGGATGCTCTTTTACAGCTGCTGCACCTGGTTGGTCTCTGCTGTACAAAGGCCAGAGCAATAACAGTGAGCAAAAGGCCAGGGATCAAATAGCTTGTTATATTTTTCTCCTCCATCTTTCATCAGTCTATGTACCAGGGGTGAATTTATGACTTTGCTCTGCATGCAAACCTTCCCAAAGTTCAGGATTGGTTGGATGGAACAGAGAGGACAAGGTACTGATCTCTGGCACTTGGGAAGCAATTGTGTCAAGGGAATTTATTTGCCTGCAGGACCAGACTGCTGCTGCCTCAGGTGCTCTGGAAATAATCGCCTGTGCTGGCCAGTTGCTGGTGAACAGGGTCAGTGTATCCAAAATCAACCTCAAAAATCAGCCCCTGGCAAAGAAACGTTAATGAAGGAGATCATAACTGGGGCTGTGTTTTTGGAAATGTGCTGGTATTTTATGCTTTGTGGATAATTTATACCCATTAGCCTATCAAAGTAAATAAGATGTGTGCTGCATTTTTGCTTTGAAAACAGTCTAAATAGAAGAAAATATTCCAGGAGCAAACAGAAAAAGCTCATGCTGCATTATGCTGAGTTTTCCCCTGACTTTATTGCCTTTATTCTGCTGCAGCTACAGAAAACTCATTTAAACTATGAAACTTTGGCATGGATTCTTTATATTGATGAAACAGAGCTGACTTTCTCTGGAGAGCCAGAATGTTATTAAAGCACTTAACCTAGCACTGCTGTGGCTATCAATTATGCCCTTCATTTACACTATACAAGGCTGACGGCTTATTTGAAGTTCAAGAGGTTTTTTTAATGAGATGTTAATTGAGTACACCTGCAGTTGGCTAAAATTTTCATGGACAATTAAGTGTGATCTTTCGCCTTCCTAAATTCTTTGTTTTTCCTAGGTTTCAATACTGTATTTCAGCAAGTATGTTCAGTGTAGAAGTATGGACTTTTAAGTGTAGAGCAATTATAACAATGGTCAATGTTTATGATTAATGAATAACTCTTTAAGCTTACTGCCTAAGTCACTTTGTGTCATGGGTGACCCTGGCTGGACATGAGGTGCCCACCAAAGCTGATCTCTCACTCCCCTCCTCAGCTGGACAGGGAGAGAAAATAGAACTCAAGGCTTGTGGGTCAGGATAAGGGCAGGGAGAGATCACTCACCCATTGCCATCACAGTAAAACAGACTCAGTTTTGGAGAAATTAATTGAATTTATTGCCAATCAAATCAGAGTATGATATTGGGAAATAAAATGAAATCTTACAACAACTTCCCCCACACCCTTCTCTTCAATCTGTGAGGAATTTTTCTTTCTGGACTTCCTCTGTAATTCTGCAGTTAAGCATATCTGACCTAGCTTATGCTAAATTAAAGGGTAATTTAGGACAGACTGTCTGCTAATAGAAATTTTGGAGAAAATTGTCTATCAGACCAAAACAAAATCCAAAACACTGCTTTTGAAAATACCAGCTTCAAACAGATGCTTTCATGCTAAATAGTAACAAAATAAAAGTTTGTAAGTATTTTAGTATTGCATGGAGGAACTTTTAAGAATGCTTAAGCCTGCAAGGATACATGCACCTGAAAACTATTCACGTTTGCTTTCATTATCAACTCAGATAGAAAAAGTTTAGAAATATTACTGGATTTACCATTCTTGCCTCACAGATCCAATTTCCTAGGTCTAAGTGTTGAGCGACCATTTGCAGTGCAAAGGATTATTAGGAATGAACCCATTAGCTTCCAGTTAAGAACACATACATAATTAACTACAGGATGGAGGTTGGGAGTGACCTGCAGAGGTCATTGGGCCCAGGTCTGGTTCAAGCAGGGCCATATGATGCAGCAGCTGACCACAGTGGCATTGTACTTTTGGAACCTGAGGACTAAATTGCTTTCAAGATATTGTTATGGGAATAACTGCATGGTTATAACAACTGCATTGTCTGAGAGCTGATGGGACCAGGGGCTAAACGTTTCTGGTTTGGCTGATGATTCCGGATGATGCCTCTACAGTGTCTCACTGCTCATGAAGGCCCTGGGTGCTCCTTACAAACAAGGCCTTGGTGTCAGTCGCTGTTGAGCTTCAGATAAACTAAAGCTGCAGACCACACTCTCCCTCTTCTTGTCTGTAAAAAGTTGTCAATTTCTGCATTAGGATATCACATTTCAGAATGTGATATCTCTCGTTATTAGAGAGTAACATGAAATAGCAAGTAATGTAGGAAGGCCGAGAACAGGTCAAAATATGGGGAGGACATGACAGACCAGGACCTCAAAGTAATAAAGACTGAATGAAATTAAAGGCATTCAAATAATGAAAATGCAGAAAGGGTGTATGAAACAGTAGATCAAAAACTCATGGTGAATGATTCTTAATCCCTAAAAATCTTTAAATAGGGACTGGATTATTTTTTTGGTTGGGTGGTGAGTGAGGAGACATATGTTTTAGTCAGTGAAAAGTGAAAAGTATTCAGTGAAAAGTATTCAGTGGATATCCCAGTTAAAAAAAAAATAAATTAAGCATATGAATTAAGTATGTCCTTAATTAATTCTGATTTTGGCTTCAAAGCATTGTCATGATCAGCATTATTTCCCTGAATTGAGTTATGTTTGTAGGTCAAACAGGTTGTCCCTGCAGTTTTCCAGCATGGGATTTTAGTAGTTGTCATAAAAGGGGTCAGGCAGGGTTGTTGGTCACAGCAATTCCTGCTAAGCTCAAATTATAGTAATTGACACAGAGAATTTCTGGCACTTTGTAGTGATTAATCTGTAGCAGGGGAATAGCATTTGTTAAAGTACGAGTCAAGTGATCTAAAAACGGAAAAGGCTTTAAAATTATTTTTATAAATACTGTGGTTTTGCATAACAAATGAGTTTGTTTTACATACATTTATTACTTAATACTGAGGAGTCTGAGACCACTTTGGTGAATGTGATACTTAAACCACAAATGTAAAGGGGAATAACAAGTTGGTAATGGTATTGAGAGAGCTGTATGAGAGAGAATTGGAAATAAAGCTGAACATTTATTTTTGGGCAACATCATTTGACTTTTTGACTTGAAGTTGCAAATATTAAGAGGAGAAAAATGGGAAAACAATACACTTTTTAGACACTAGACATAGTAGTCTGATAAGTACATTTCATCAGCTCAAAGAAGGCCAGACCTTGTAATTTCCCTCTGGAGACCTTGGCCATCCCACAGGGCAGTGGGTAAAGTGAGGGGAAGGAATGGATCTGGACAGTTGTTTTGAAAGGGGTAATATTCTCTTCTGTATAAAGCAATTAGGTATTGACTGGCCAAAAAGCAGAGGGTAGTGAGTCTCTAATTGGGCATTTAGGCTGCTTAGCTGGGCTGCAGTTGTGATGAATTCTCACCACTCTGGTGCCAGGGTACAGGTGGGCTTGGAAAAATATGGATATCCATCTCTGGGTTAATGTTTTGGCTCCTGAGAACTGGGTAACACAGGAAGGGCACTGCTGCTTATGCTTTGCCAGACCTTTGTTTACATTAAGTTTTCATTTTTGAGCCATACAAACCTGAAGATTTTTCTACTCTTTGGTCTGGATGCCAATTGAAATTTGAGCAATTGGTGGAGTCCTGTTTCCTATATCATTAACTCTGGTGAGTGTGAACACTTGAGTGTGGTAAAAGGGAGAAAAAGTAGTAAATTATCTGGGAAGAGAGTTTTTGTCTTTGACTTTATGCAAGTAATTTTTGGTCTGTGGTCTGTGGACCTTCTGAGGTTTCTCTGTTGCTTTGAAGGGGTTCAGGAGAAGCAAGAAGCAAGTTTTCACATTCCACAGAATGTGAATCTCCTATGCTTTCACTGGAATGTTTTTAGGGTCCGTAAATCAAAATCCTTTCTCTAAACATACTAAGTGTACAGTAATTTTCCACAAGAGAAGACGAAATTGCTTTGGTACAATGCAAACTAATTTTAGCAGCAAATTCTCTCATGTATTTCCTGCAGGCTCCCCGCGCCCCTGGAACCGCGAGCTCACGGAGCAGAAACCCGCGCGGGGCTCCAGAGCAGAGTTTGCTCATTTATATTCACTAGCCTCCAAAACCACCGTGCAGAACTTGATTGGGCTCCAGTCAGAGCTGCACCTCGGTGGCGTGCGGGCCAGCAAGCTCAGAGCCTGCCAGGAGAGAGCATTTCAAGCTCTGGCAGGAATTACCCACTAATAAATTGAAGGGAGGCTTTGGAAAGTCTCCAAAGAGGCAGGTGTTCAAACTAAAACATTTGCACTGTTTTCAGCTGCGTGGCTGCTCACCCTGAAAGCTCATCTGCAGAGGAACACGGGGTGGGCGCTGTGCTAGTGCAATAGTGCGCCTCCACTGCAGTGATCCTCACGTCTGAGTAGACACCAGGATCAAATGGAGACGATGATTTTATTAAATTTTTTTTATTTTTGCCTCTAAAAGAGAACAATTGCCTGTCTGTTGATAAGAAAAGCACACTTAAAATTAATTAATGAATATTTAACTAATTCCACAAAGCTGCATGAAAATGCAAAAATGCATAATCTTCTGGATATATTAAACAGGATTTTTTTTTGAGAAGGGGTACATAAATAAAAAAAAAAACAACTCAAACCAAAATAGTTTATATGTGTAAAACACATTTATTGTGAGGTTTTTGAAGTGTAAGAAAAATGATATTTTCAGATAATTTTCAGTTGTCTTTGCAGAACAGGAGAGGGTAAATGCAATCTCACTTTGAGGCCTGAGCTGAAGTGTGCAGAAGTAAACAGGAAGATTTCCCTAAGCCCAGTGGCCTTTAGATTGTGACTTTTAAGGTCAGTGGTTCTATAATTTGGGAGGTATTCTCAGTGTTCCCTTGGCCATGGTAGTGTCTTCTGCCTATGTTTTTTTGCCAGTAGCAAGATTTTATGGATTTTAGCTAAGCTATTATTATATTCTTTGTGAATTACTTATTACCATTTATAGTAATCTCTGATAACTAGTAGGTGACATTTTTGCTGTCTATTGGCTTTAAATAATTTTCAGGTTTTTTTTCTTTAAAATACACTGAGTGTTGCTTAGATCCTACTGCTTGTACTCTATTTTTCCTGCTCTGTTGAGGGTCAATATTGTTTTCTACTCTGCAGTCAGTGAACCCTGTCACATCAAAAGGAGGGTAACTGCTGGAACCAGTAGAAATTATTGTTGATTCACATTTCATGTGGAAGAATGACTCTCCTGACAAAGACTTCTTTTTTCCTGGGCTTATAACAACGACCAGAATATTCAGATTGTTACATTTCCTTTCGTTTGTTTCATTTCTAGATATGAATGTGACAGAACAAGTCATCACAAGGATGCTTCACTCTCATCCCTGCCATTCTTGTAATTTTACTAAAATTCAGACATTGGCAGGGTGAAGAGAAAAAAATTTGAAATCAGAACTCTGCAAAAATTACACCAAGGAGCACAACATAACAACTCAGTGTGGGTTCAGTGGAGAATGTATGTGCCCTTTAATTGGAGAAACATAGTTATCTTAATGTAGCCATTCTTCTAAATTAACTTTAAATTGCATTTGTATTAATGATGATCATTATGTATTAATGAGAAATCATTTGTTCCTTCAATATTTTCTAATTGTACCATGACTTCCATAGCTGCCAAAATGTTATTGGTGGTGGTGATTACCCGTTTAAAAAAATAAATAATCCTTTTTTAAAGAATGGATCACTTATTCAATATGACACAAAGGATAAAAGAAGAAATAGATCTTGCTTATTGCTTGGTTGTAATTAGAATCATTGCACGTTGAGATCTAAATGTCTGGTGCCATGTCAGTCTTTATTTCACGAGAGAGTCTATTTCATCTTGTCTTGATCCATCACCCTCACACTGAGGGGCATAGCAGGAAAACAACAGCACAGACATGAGCCTCTCTTGTGTTGTTAACTGCTTCTGAACAAAACTTTTATGGCACTGAAGACAAAAACATGCCAAGATGACTTAGCCCTAAAGCTGTCTGGCTTCAACTCCAGACAAGCTTGTGCTGGTGTCATAAAAAATCTAGAGGAGGATTTGCAATGTGTTCAGGCTTTTCCGAAATGATGCTACCTGAGCTGGATAGCCGGAGAATGGATGTTCAAAGCTAGCCAGTGTGGATTTGATCCAAAGGAAGCATACCTTAAAACAAAGCCCCTGCTGGTTCCATTCAGCTTTGACTGAGACCCAGGAGTATATTATGGAAGCTTCATTTTCGATCTCTTCTGAATGCAAAACCAGATCTGCTGGACAGGATTAGGAGAACAGAGGTGTTCCTCACTTACTTCTTAATTCTGTGACCTTGCACACTGCTAGTCTTGAAATTGTAATCTAGAATTATTTATTAAATGGTGGGAATATATCAGTGAAACTCTTGAAAACAGTCGCTTTTAGAAGGGTGTTGTATTTTTTTTTCCTTGCAGGGAGAGGCATAAGTACATATGGGATAACTGCATGGTGTGGGGTGGGGTCAGATCGTTGTCACCGGCCACAGCATTGGATGGGACAGCAATTTAGCTTTTATAGATAACATATACCAACAAAATATCAGTAGGGGGTCTTGTACTTTTCTAAACAGCTTAATTTTCCAGGCAATTCAAACCTCTGTTGAAATCCTCTGGAGACTACATTTTGCAGGCAGGGCTTCAGCTCTTCTGTTCTCCTGGGAACAGTTTTATCTTATGAATATGGGTTGCTTAAGGTTTTTTTCTGCTTTTCCAGATAGGTTAATATTTAAAAAAAAAATAATATATATGTATTTGTATCACTATTGAGCTCCTAAGACAGTTACCTATGGCTGAGACTTAAAACATGCTAGCTTTAAACCTGTGCCTTGTGGTCTTGCAGATCTCAGTCATTTATTGTGCTAAATAATATTGTGCATATACAAACAACCCAAATCCCTGTTTTCTGGATGGGCATTGCCCTGCAGGCATCAGGAAATCTTCACAGTAACTACCAGGTGTGTCTTGTTTAAAATTGTTCCTTTAGTTTTCTGGACACTGTGCACACGCTGTACAATCAGATTGATTCCTGAAAAGGAACCAAGTGACTCCATTGATCCTGCTCCAGACCTTTTTCAGATTTTCTCAGTACTACCCAGGTCAGTCTGAGTGCTCTGGCACACATGGAAATCCAGATGCTCCCTGGAGACCCCCTGGTGTTGGCATCAGGATCTGGCCTGGACTGTCTCAAGTGTGCTTTAGCTTCCATCCCACAGAATGAAGGGTCAAGTGTTTTGATTCATAAAGAAATGGGGAAAAAACCTCAGCAAGGTCAGCGAAGTAAAAATCCAGTGTATTTGTGGAAGAACAAAATTTCTTGTGCCTACTGGGAGAACTTGCTGAAAGCAGTCCTCTTGCCAGCCGTACTGAGTTTATATCATAACAGCAATAAAAGGCTTGTGCCCCTCCCCTCTGGTGAAAAGTGCTTTAACTTGACTCAAGGCTTTAACCCTCTTGTTGTTTTTTTTTTTCTTTTGAAAATCTCTGAGCCCGTATGGCAGTTGCTTTTTCTGGTCTAGCTATTAAAAATGTATCATTTTTATTGGTTGCATGGCAACATATAATCCCTTTGTTCTGTTTTGTTTAAACAGATGCTGAGAACTCTGCCTGTCATAATAACTAAAAGCACTACCCTCAGGCTTCCTTTAAAACTGAAAAAGAGGGGAGCATACGGGGCTTGAATTAATGTTCCTTCCAAAAGTAAAACTTTAGGTTGCAGCAAGGAACAGACCTATAATTCACGTAAATAGTTATGCTTCAAATGTACTCTGGTGCCATAGCCTAATTGACTTTGGTAGGTTAACTCACACAGACCAGGATGGGGCTTCCAAGTCAAAGGCCATGGCTCCTCTGACCAGAACAGAGGAGTTGTTCTGTAGAGAAAAAGTGAATTGAGACAAAAATCTCTTGGAAAATGGAAGCGTTTTTTCATTGACTTTAATAGGCTGTAAACTCAGTGGTGTTTAGTGAGCCTGCCAGAGAGGAAAAAAAACTGTAAGAGGCGTAAGAAGGCCACAGTTGTGATTTGATTTCTCTTGGACTGATTGGGTTTTATGGATGCTTGAGAAGCTTCTCTTGAATTTCTTCAGCTGCAGTTGAATAAGAAGCAGGCTGTAGGAGTTTCACAACATGAATGCTTCAGTGACCAATATTACCTGTTATAAAAGGATGAGGGTGTCATTATCGTATCAGAGATTTTCCTCACAAATGGGAGTGGAATGCAGCCCTCAAGACAAAAGTGGGAGACTTGCAGGGTGTATGTCACAATAGAGCTGTTATAAACATTTAAGATGTTTATTTTGCCACCTTTAAACATTACCAGAAGCCATAAACCTCAGCACGTTTCTGTTTTGTTTTTTTTATTTTTTTTAAGTAAAATGAACACTGACATGGTACAGCCAGGTGTCCAGGCTTTCTAAAGGCAAATGAACCTGTAGAAAATTATTCAAACTTTAATGCTGCCCTATATGATATGTAGCCTTGGAAGCCTGTGAAGTGACTGTAATGTGTGTGTATTAGTCACAGACCCAAATTAGACAAGCAGCACTCCCAAGGGTTATTTTTAGGAGGACTGAATTGCTGGGATGTTAGCATGTCTTCAATAAAAATTCTCCCTAGCAACTTCTATGGGACCCCAGGGTTTCACTGCTGCATTTGAGCTGGACCCTCAAAGAAAAAGGCTCTTTTCTGGTTTATTTAGAGAGCAGCATTGTTAAGTTTTGGTGAATGAGAAAAATCTCATCTCCTCTGCGATTACTCTGGAGAGATTTCTATGGCAAATGGAAGAAATAAATGGGTCATGAGAAGGTTGGTTCAGGTCAGTGACTCATTGATAGGCATGGCACAACATGGGTGATTTTCTTTTTTTAACTACCTAGTAAACAGCTCTTTAGGGAGGAGCAAGGTGTTCTGAGTAGTCTCTGTTCCTGAGGGACATGAAGGAAAAAGATAAGAATGGTTCTCAGTGTATTTTTGAAGCTGCACAGAGATCCATGAACTCAGGCTTATTGGACAGACATCTTTACATTCTCTGGCTTAAATCTTGAGCCTTTTCAACATGAGATGAAAACATGGATGAGATGAGACAAAGGCTTCAAAAATGTAATTTTTTTTTTCAAATGTAGGTTTTACCAGTGAGCTGCTCAGATGATGTCCGTGCACTTCTAATACTGCTTAATGCTGGATCTAGTCTTATAGTTGTCTTTTTGCTTCTGTGTACTTTACCTATCATTGAGAAATGATGAAACCACTTCCATTTTCTTGTGAATAATAAGAAATCCCACTGTGACTGCTTGTTAATACTGTCTGGATTGTGCCTGAGGAATAATGCTTTTCTTTTGTAACAGCTCCTACCTGGGTGTTTTACTGGTACCCAGATTTTGTTCTGTCAGACCTTGAGATGCTCTGCAATTAGCTGCCTTTTGATTATCTATTCTGTTGTCTAGAGCCACTGGTTAAGCTGCATTTTGAAATGAGAATGTGAGTAGCAAATTTCACAGTGACTGTCCCTGCTGGTGTCAGCACTGTGTGGAGAGAGGGAAAGCTCTGCCTTGGGGTATTGCCCTTTCTGCTGGGAGAAGGGAGCACAGCCCAGGAGTGGACCTTGCATCCAGGAGTATGAATCTGGAATGATTTTGTTAACATCACATGAGTAATTTTGAGTTTGCAGGGGCATAGGTGAGATCATTGTCTGACTAAAGTGCTTTGCAGAGGGAAATCTGCTGTTCCCCTTCTGGTGGGAAACAGATGTGGTTTCTTTTTTTGCTCTGCTTTTTACCTCAGGCATTCTCAGTTGTTGTAAGTGGAAGTTCTGCTGGAGGGAAGTTTTATCCAGTTCTTCTAAGTGTAATTTTAAAAGAACATATTTATTGTCCATTCAGCTCAAAAAAATGCAACAGTTTGTCATAAGGAGGTGGTTCATACACCATCTTGACTCTCTGTATGCCCCCAGTGTTATTACATTATCTAATTTAGCAAGTTGTATTTTCTTTCTGTGTGCTGTGGCACTTCTAATAAGTTGCTTTCTAATCCCTTTGTTACATAAGCCATACCTCTAAAACTTCCCTAAACTCAGACTGGCTCAAACATCATCTCATCTCCACTCCTCAGCAGGGATTTGGGGTCTCACTCAGAGTCCACCCTTCACCCACTTAATGCTCTGGAAGAAATAATAAAGGAGCCCCCATGTCACAGTCATGAAATTGTCTGAAGACATCAGGTAAATAAAAAAAGAGCTGATTTATTCTGATATGGAGGCATTGTTAATTAAGTCATACACGGTAATGAACACTAAGCAAAGAATGCCACCTGACATCAGCAATTATTTTATTGATGCCTCCGCATCTCAATCAAATGCAGCTCCTGACAGGTAGTATTTAGCAATGATGGAAAAATGTTAGCTTTGAGAGGAGGGGAAGTGGGGGTCTCCAGTGAATGATGGATTAATTCCATTATAATCAGATTTTCTGGGTATGGTTTTAGTTGCAAAACTGAGTTAACTCCACCTGGGTAGGTGCAGGAGTTTATTGTGGAGGGTAAATTCTGAGCTGATGCAATCCCAGTTATTGATCAAATCCTCGGTAGGTTTCCTGCTCTATAATCATCACAGCAGCAGCTGCTCAGGCTACCAGGTTCTCCAGAACCCTTTAGCAGAAAAGGTGCTTATTTCAAAAACCAGTCTTTGATGAGCAGACAGGGAAAGCTCAAATCCTCTATTCATGAATTTATCCATCTTCAGTATGAAAGGATTCCCAAAAATCTCACTGGTAACTCAAGAAGGAAGCTGAGAAACGCTAATAACTTTCTGACCTGGTCCCAGCTATTTACTGCTCGCTCTTACTGGAAGTTCTCACAGCACTAGTTCATAAAACCTCTTTTAGAGGGAGGAGTGGAAGAGAAGGAGGATGCTGTTCAAGCTATCTCATGAAACTGAGAACAGAAGGATGTTTTCTTGTGTGTTAGTCTGGTGCTTCCTCATGCGTCTCTTTATTTTTGAAAGCAGCAAGGGACAATCCTTGCCAAATTAGGCAGGTGTGCGTACCAGAAATATGTATATACTTGCTGAGCTATTTAGATGATGTGAAAACTCTTTTGCTTTTATATCACATCTCTGGTGGAGAACCAACAAAGGGCCAAGTGCAAGGAGGTGCTGATTAACACTTTAAGTATGTCTAGAAAACCTTTCCTGTGTAGTGTAAGCGGTCAAAGAAACCTTTTTTCAACAATTGCCAAAACCTCTGAGGATGTTATTTTGCTGGTATCACCCATTGTTGCTGGTGTCACTCACTGATATCACTGTATGGTGCTAATTTTCTTCACATACAGGCAATATGTTTACCGGAAACATTTTCCTTTTCTGTGTTACTTTTGACCATTTGATACTTCAGTCCCTGGACGAAGAGTATCACTTTACAGTTCCATTTTATTCGTATTACATCTAAATATTTCCTTCCATTGTCTTTTTTTTTTTTCCTTTTTAACACAGATGGATAAAAGGAGACATCTATGGTCTTTCTGTATATTTTTGGCATTTTCTGTATGCTAGCTTACATTAAAACTAAGAACTTGCCTTTTATGCATTTTTTATTTGCATGGTTCATACCTGCTTCTGCTTCCCCATAAGCCAGCTTGGTTTTTAGGAGTTACAGCTTTCCTTGACTCAGACAGTGTTTTTCCTGGACATCCAGAAAAATGTTCTTAAGCTGTTCCTAATTATTGTAACATTTTTCTTATAAAATTCTTTCTCCCTACTGGTTTGGCTCTTTTGTTCCCTTTTTTCCTCTCCTAGCTTCATGAAATTGATCCTTTTTAAGCAGCAAGCCTGTATATCAGTAGTCTTGGCAAAGTTAAAAGTTTTTTGTTTGCACTTGAAAAATGCAATCAAGTAATGATCACTTCTTCTTTGGATAATACCTTTTTTGTGATCAATTTACTCCTTATCACACAGATGAGCTCTAAGACAGAATTATCTGTGTTGGATGCATCTTTTCTGAGTTAGGATTTTGTCATCCATAGATTCTTAGCAATAGCAAGGGCAATTTAACTCTGGCAGCATGAGTTCTCTCTGCATAAATCACAAATTGGAGCCTCATTCTTTTCTTTATATATATTCTGATATTGATTTTTTCTGTGATTTGCTCTCCTTTTTGGGGAGAGCATCTTTTTAGTAATTACTTGTAAAGGGGTTGACCTGATATGTTTTTTACAATAAGACCATTTTTACTTTCAGCCCTGAGTTCAAAACATAGACTTTATTACATTTGCATGAGACTGTGCTAAACCTAACCCTTGGCTTCTGTAGCCCTTGGACCTTTCCCAAAACACACCCCCCTCCCTCCACCACCCCCCAAACCAGGTATTGTTGATCTCCTGACTGCTGATACTTCCCAGATATCAGATAAAACCACCCTGCAAACAGCATCTCTTCTCCTTCGTGGGGGGGGATTTGGCCTTCCCCGATGAATTCCTGTGCTGATCCTGAAACAATGAGCCTCTTGTTCTTTAGATACTTGGAGATTTTTAATTAAGTTGCTCTGAGAATGGAGAGATCTAGCTCTGCCCAGGCTGTGTATTTTGCTTGCTGGAGCAGTACTCCTGCCTATCTGGAAGAAGCTGTGGTCACACCTGTGAGCAGCTCTGGCCAACCCTTTGTGATCAGATGCAGACTGGATCCTTCAGGATTTCTGCCTGGGTCAGGATGCCTCCCTAATCCATGTTTATTCTCAAACACATTCCCCCATCCCCTCAATAATTAATTTTCTCTGCTCTTTAAAACATATTTCTTGGCAGTTATTAACATCAACATACACAGTAACATGAAGATTTGCATCTGAAAATATTATCTTGGGGTCAAATCCTAGACTAGAATTATTGCTATGGTTATCACTTAGTGTGTGTGTTAAAGTCATTCTTGCAATCACCCAGGAGACACACAATGCACTCCATGCATGTGCCTGCCTTGGAGAATACAGAACCCACGTCAGAATTAAAATGCTTATTTTAAAAAAAGGGTAGTTTGCATTAAATTTATAAAGAGATTTATGAGAAGCTGTAACAAACTGTCTGAAGGATATGGATTTGGCTGTGAAAGAAGGAAGACCTAGAATTGACATGAAGGCTTTTATTCTTAGAAATGGTCTTATGTAATGGAGATCTGTGGTATTAGCATGTTTTTTTTGTTTCCTCAGGAAATAATTAAGCGCTCCCTTCTGATCATTTTATGGAATCAATACTCTTTCAGCAGCGTTAGCATTATTTGTCTGTGGGAAGTGCACTGTTATGGATGGTAATAATTTTTAAATAGCTAACATTAAGTCTTTTCCCTTGGCAGAGAATGGCATGAATGAAGGGTGTTAGTTTCTCAGCACAGGCTGCCTCAACTGGGCGTGAGAGGGACAGAGGTCCAGGTCCCTGTTCTTTGATTTTGATTCAGGCAGGCACTTGTTCTGCTTCTTCCTCCAGAAGAGCAAGAGACCTCAACCCTCAGTGTCTCACAAGAGTAATTTTTAACCTGTGCAGTCTGAGCTTGGGGTCTGAAATGTCCTGGGAGCACTGGGTGGGACCTGAACAAAACTGGGCATGAATGTGGAGTGGAATAACCTGCTGGGAGCAAGAGGATTAAATGGTGGTACATGGTGGATTGCAGCACAGGAAACAGTGAGTTGGCTGTCTGGAAACATGGGCAGGAATGAAGAAACAGCACAGTTCTTCCCTTGTCTTTTTTCTCCTCCGAATTCCACAAGCAGATATACAAAGGACAAATCAGTTTCTTCCCACAGCCGTTTGCTTTGCCAGCTTTCCTCAGGATGCAAATAAATCAGGTGGGGAGGGCTGGAAAAAGACAGGATGACTGTGGTGCCTATGGGAGCATAATCAGGAGCATAATCTGCTGTGGGCAGAGGGAAGAGCTAACAGCAGGAGGCTTGGAGGAACCCGGGGAAAGGTGCAGGATGTGGATGCAAATAGCTGATGTGATCTGGTGAACAGTTGCAGCGTTACTCTCCCACAACTAAGCCTTGTCTTTTCCTTATGGTGGTGAGCTAGAGCACCTTCAGACTGCAGCTTGTCAGCCTTCCACATATCCAGATATCCACCCTCAGGTGCAGAAGCTACTACAGCAGAGGTTTCTGCCTTCCTCTGATACACCTGCATGCAGTGAGATAAGGCAAGTTTTGTTGCCATTTCTACTGTCTTTACCCTTTCGTGGGGCTTCATTCTCTTCAAAGCTTATGAAAAGGGATCCCCTAAAACAGTAACACACATAACACACAGTTATCTCTGTGTTTTGTAATGCTTGTAAATGAAACTTAAGTACCAGCCAGTTGTTTGAATCTAATTACAGGAATTCACTTGAGATACAAGTTTCTTTGAATTTAAAGTTAGAACTGTAATAAAAATACAATCACTAATGAAGAATGATTTTTGCTGAGATGTCTGACTGCTTCCCTCTCTGCCATGCCTCCCATGCCTATCATAAAGCCAATGTATCACTGGGATCTCAGATATTTTACTAAATTCTGGAAGATAAAAAGGGTACTGGAAATACTGTGTTGTTCTGGCCTGATTCCCTCCTCTGCACAGAGACTGCTTTTAGAGTCTGCTGAGAGTAGCAGGTCTTTAGCTCCCATGGTGTTAGAGTTGCCATCAATCATGAAAGCTTTTTTGTGAAGCTCTCTATTGTGTGTGGAACTCCCAGAGCTTCTCCTCAGAGCATTAACTCTGTGTCATGCCTCGGAAAACACGCTCTGGGAGCCTGATGGGCCGTGCTCACCTGCACCAGGGCAGCTTCTGCAGCAGGGATTTGGGGAGGTGGAGTGAGAAGCAATGAATTCCTCTCACTTTCACATTTATGGGAGCTGAGCTGGGCAAGCAGATTGTGGCTAATTTTTTCCCATTGTATGACGTAAACCATGCTTTTTGTGTGTTTGTGTCGATGTGACTGTGGAGAACAGCAGGGATTTTTAGACCTTGGCTTTGAACAAGAAGGAAATAGCAAGATATGGAAAGGTATTTAAGGGCAGTAACATGGAGACAAACACAAGAACGGAGAAATTATGCCAGGAATCCAAGAGTGAGCATGTTTAAGAGCTGGTGTAAAGGGGAGGGAAGCTGAGCTTCATGATGATGTTAAAACTGCTCACCTGTAGCTGTCCTGGAGATGTAGCAGGGATACTGAGGTGATACTTAGACCAGCTGAAGGAGGAGTGGAATGGAAGGTTTTATAAGTTCTTTATAATGGAAGGTCTGTAAGTGACATATAAGATAGTGAGACAGTTTGAGAAAAGTTTCTGCCTCTGTGCTCCTGGGCTGTGCTGTTAGCCTGGTTCTGGCTGCACGCCTCAGAGCCTCTGTGTGTGCTCAGCTACTTCAGGAGCATGCCACGTGGGGATTTGTGTACCCATGGAAGCTGCAGGGCTAAGCATGGCTGTCTCTGTCTCCCACTGACCTGTTTCTTTCAGGATATGTTGCTCTGCCAGTTCCCCAGACTGTGCATGGTGGAGTTGTTTTGTGTGGCTTTTCCATGCAGTGTGGACCAACCCTGGGCTTTCTGGACAGGTATTTGTTCCCTCTCAGTGAGCTTAAACACTCCCTCTGGCTTAGCACAAATATGCCATTCTCGCCTGCCAGAAATAAAGTGCTGGGGGATGTGATTTCACTAATCCCCTCAAATTGCAATAAAATAAAATATTAGCAGTTACTACGATCTCAGGAACCCTTTTTCAGTCAGAATAGTCAGACTCCATTGCAAGAAACAATTCCTCTGCTGGCTGCCACTGGAAGGTGCCTTGTCCACAGCAGCAATCCCTCCAGAGAGGAGATTCATGCACATTTGATAACACACACAATGGAAGTGATACTGCAGTTAGTGTTTAGATAGCAGGTTTTTGATTCAGTGAAACCTAAATGGCACCCAAGCTAGCTCTGTAATTCCTCTGAGTCCCCTCAACAGAACCTGTTAAGATGTGGCATGACTTGAAGGGAAGATATGTGGTGCTTGTCAAGAAATTTATCAAATAGTCATTTATTATTACGACTCAATATTATGAATACACAGGCACATAATCTTTCCATTTGCAAGACACACAAATTTACCTCCCTGTTGAAAAAAACCCCTCTTCTAACTCAGAAAGTGTGTTGGCAGAAAGAGAGAAAAAGGCTGTTAAGTGAATTAATGGCTTAATGATGATTGTTTATTACCTGCATTGCACTAGTGTTTGAATTGAGACTAGATCTTTTATGTGTTCAGTGTTACACAAAGGCTGATTGCACAAGTGGCTTCCCCTAAGAACTAAATGGAGAACAGATAAAAGACAGAAGAAAAACGGCTTTTCCTGGATCTAAGGAGTATAGAAAGGAGCTGCCTTGCCTGGGGTTATGTAGCTAGTGTATGGCAGAGCTTGGATGTGAACCCAGATATATCAGTACAACTCTTTTCACACAAATTGATGTGGCATCTTGATTTTTATCTAGTATTGCATTAACTACTTAGTGTCGCCCTGGTGAAAGTATCTGTGCTTCTCTGACTAAAAAAGTAGAGCTTTTGCCTGTGTGTACACAGGTTTAGAAAGATAGTATTAATGTCTGAAAACATCTTTAATCTCTTATTCTTGCATATGCATGTTTGCTAAGAAAATGCAAGCGTGAATCTGGTTAGTAATGCTTGTTAGATGCAAAACTGCCCTGTGTCTTGAGCCTGCAATTCAGGCCATCCATGTGCTAGCCTAGCTCCTTCCAGGGCAGCTTTGCTCTGGTGATGTGCTGCACAGTGGT